>JAJGRX010000160.1:0-397500 GCA_025461125.1 Carex kokanica
CCCCCCCCCCCCCCCCCCCCCCCCCCCCCCCCCCCCCCCCCCCCCCCCCCCCCCCCAAAAAAAAAAAAACGAAAACCCTGTGTTTCATATACAACAAATTATAAATATACTTTTAGTTAGGACCTAAAAATGTGTTTTTTTTTAACCAATAAATCAAGCTCCTTTGCATGCTTTAAGTTATAAAAGTTGAAAACTTCTTAAAACATATTGCTTTAATTTTAAGGGTGATACCATTTTCAATGATTGAAATCCGATTCTTAATTGTGAGTTTACCATAATAATAATTGCTATACTTTACAATATATTAAACTATTTTTTCCATAAATTAGTTTAATATTAATGGTGACACCATTTTGAATGAGTCAAATCTAATGTTAATAGCGAGTTTAATAATAATAATAATAATAATTTGCTATGTGGTGCTGCTTTAATTATTTGTATTCAGAATATTTGATGCTTTGATTGTAGGTACAATTACAGAGCCACTCACTTTTCAGTTTGTTGATTTCTTGGAGAATGAAAAAATTATATGGAAAGCATATCAGACATTCAGGAAGATGAAAAGAAACTACTGCCGCCGACATACACAGTTTGTTTTAACCTATTTTCTTTGATGAAGGATTCCATCAAATGCATATATAAAACTGTCGGTACGAGGAAAAGAAACTCAATAGAATTTATAAAAATAAGAACATAACTGTTTATATAAATCATTTATTGTGTCTGCTCAACAGTAAGGCTTTGGTAATATGCATATTACAAAATGACATTCGCTATGGAATCATATCTTCATTTTTAAAGTTCAAATAGTTGGTCCAAACAATAAAATATGATCCTCGTATGAAAATGTACTTGCAAATCAAATTTTAAAATTTTGAATTTGTCTACTATTTTTTTTATAGATACAAAATCACTTGATTTTAACATTCTAGACCATCCAAAAGTAGTGTAAATCTACCTGTGTGAAAAAATTATAAAATTTGGTCTACTCATATGGAGATGTATATAACAGTTCAGAGCGACTGTTTAAAATTTAAAAATAAAAATTATGTATCCATAGCACAAGTCAATCCATAGTATGCATGCTACCATAGCCTCATTCACTAAACTTTCAAATGTGGTGTTGCAGCTTCTAGCTTAAAAACTGGTGGTATCTGTAAGGCTTACTGCGCTGATGAAGAAAACTAATGTATGGTAAACAAACCATCATGATATAATCATACCAATCAGTTTTTCATCATTAGAATTTAGTAAATCTTGGCTAGAATTCTAAGGTTAATTAAAGAATTGTTTGTCTATAGAAAATATTATATTATAAAATAAGACAGGGGAAAGAGAAAGAGTGCCTTTGTTTTTCGATGCAGATCGGTAAAAAATTTCGATACATAGATCAGTGGAATTTTTACCGATTCAAAACTATCCAAACTAACTTTTATAGTCTATGAAAAGAGGATTGGGGCCCACTGTATGAATAATGAAAAAACAGGGCTGTGCCCTTTTTTTGGCAAGAAGGCTTCTTTCCCTTTCTTATTGTATAATATTTTCTATAAATAAAAAAACTCTCTTCAACTAATGGTACAAAATAATAATTTAATGGAAACAGACTTTCATATAACTAATTGTACGAAAGAACTTATAAAAATGTAAAAGAAAAAGGTTTTTACTACATTTAACTTGGAGTAATCAAGCTAGGAGAAATCCAATGTCAATGTTTTTGGTGTTCCCTCGTGATTACTATATTTCCCTCATTATTACTACTGTGGTACGATATATTGATTTTAAGATATATATATATACTTTTGTCAATTAAGTCTTCTAGCTATAAGACTGCTATGTTGTTAATAAGGATCAGAATCATCGATAATTTCTTTCTGTTGAGTCAAGGATTAGTTTCGGCAATATGTCATGCTCATTTCTAAAAGCATAAAATGATTCATTAAGGACTCAAACAATTATGCAGGACGAAATCAAATTGTAGAGAAATGATAACATAATAAGCTAATTTTAATGAAATCTTACTTGTGTTCATAAATTTTTATTGTTTCCCTTCATTTTACGCTGCATGAAAGCTGGAGCAAAAAAGGAAGATGAAGATAAGCCATCTGAAAATCAGAAAGCTGGAGCAGAAAAGGAAGATGAAGATGAGCCATCTGAAAATCAGAAAGCTGGAGCAGAAAAGGAAGATGAAGATAAGCCATCTGAAAATCAGAAACCGAGAAGGCGGTTCCCACCGAACTATGATATCATGATTTTCTTTTTCAAGATTATCATGAAGCTCCTATTGGTTGTTCTTGGCATAGGTATGTGCATATATGTATTGCATAATTTCTGCAAGAAAATGTCAAGTTACTCTTCGACACCAATTCAGTTCTTGGGATAGATATATACCCTGATTGAAAAGGTTAATTTAATAAAAAAGCACGCTCCTTCCATTTAAAATAGGAATAAGATGAACTAGTTGTTCTTATATAGGTATATGAGGAAGTAACTAATTATAATCTCAATATGCACAGCTCATTTTTAATTTCTAGATGAAGTAATTGATCGTTCTTTCCAAAGTTCTTACAAATTCTAGAATTGCAATTTTTGCAGCTGATAAAGACAATGTATTCAAATTCGATACTTGCTTACAATTATTTGGTTTATGATGATGTACAAACTTCATTTAGACAATAGAAAACAAGTCTTTAGAAATAGAGGAAAGAACCAATGTATAACATAGTACCAACTATAATATCCCGCTGTATGGCCAAAGAAAGAAAGAAAGGAGTATGATTCTTGATATAGCTTGGAACAATTAATTAATTAGATTCTATTGAAGTGTAAAAAAAAAGTTGCCAGTTATTATATAGACCTTTTGCTCAGCTGTTTACACTATTAATTTAGTATATCACTCTGTGAATAACATCCAAAAGGGTGGTTAAGGAGATTGCAATCAATTAAACAAAAGCACAGAAATGCACTGACCATAATGAAGGAACTGGTGGATCGTTCAACACTCTGGGAGTACGAGAAAACCACTGGTGGAGTGAAACCACCATCTGATGATATATTTATGTTGACTAATGATCCGGGCTTACATGAAAATACACCAAACCCAAGTGAAGGTATGTTGACTAGAAAAGATAAATTTTCTTGATTCACGTTTTAGAAAATTTTGTGCCTTATATTGCTGTGAATAAATCAGAGTGTAGTTTACGCCCTTATGTTAATTGGCCTGCATCTAGGGCTGCAAACGAACCAAATCAAATCGAATCTGCCCTAGTTCGAATTCGAATTCGAAATAATTTCGAATCAAACCCAGTTCGAAATTGAAATAGATTTCGAACCTGAAAGGCCAGTTCAAATTTGGTTCGGTATAATTCGAACTAGTTCAATTTGATTCGAAATTAGTTCGAAATTCAGTGCAGATTCGAAATTCAATGCAGATTCGTGTAAAGGGGAATCAAGTACCAGAGAGCTAATCTGCCGCCCCCCTGCCACCCCCCACATAATCCTAGAATCAGGCCCACATACATAACAATTCGAAATTCAGTTAAACTAGGCTGCATATTTTTATACATATGCTTTTCTTGAGGCAATTCAAACTTACTTTTCTAGATCTATTCAACAATTCGATTCAAACTTGGCTGATTTCGAACCTTCAAAATTCGCTAACTATATCGAATCGAACCTGGGCAGGTTTGAATTCAAAATTGAATTAATTTCGAATCGAACTGGTTTGAATTAATTTTGAATCGAACTGGTTTCGAATCGAATTTTTTTCAAACTTTTTCGAATCGAATTTTTTTCGAACTTTTTCGAATCGAATTTTTTTCAAACTTTTTCGAATCGAACTCGAATCGAATCACGAATCTCGAATTTTTTGTGCACCCCTACCTGCATCTATGAAAAAATAAATATATTAATTAATTTTCTACGCATATAATTTGTAATGCTTTTTAGTGTTATTTGTAACCAACAGTGCGGTGATTCAGTGAAATACATGTCTATTCAATCTACAAAATCAGCACTATGAAGTATGACAATTATTGTATTCTCTTGGAAAAAATTGAGCAATTAACTCGTCTTCGTCATTCAATTAATTAATAGAAGACTCGTTACATTTCCTTAATCAGACTAATGACTTCTTGTATTTTGCTATGCTGTCATATACTTTTAACGAATACAGGTGAAACCATCCTGATTAAAGCCTTAAAAGAGGTAAGCGTAAGCATAGACATGCTGAAAAAATCCTTGGAGAAAGATTCTCTGAAAATTGTTGAAGAGAAGGAATCAATGAATATACCTGATCCCGGTATGTTCATTAATTTTATAATAGTCAAGTTTAACACAACATTAGTGAAATAAAATATATTCCGCTCATACTAAATTTCTCTCTTCTCTAGGCTTCTAACACCAATTTCACAATAATGAATAAGCTAAATTCTCAGTTCCAGCAGTAGTTGCCCAAAAACACCCAATCAGGCACCTTGCTACTAAGATACTACTATAGCCATGTAATGTACCAACATGAGAAATCGAAACATTGCTACACATTTTGTTAACATACATTACAATTTTGTCAACATGTGGTTCAGCAAGCCCTGTTTTGGTAGCTGCAAAGAGGGGAATAACAGAGATGGTGAAAAGAATCCTTAAGCAGTATCCAGTGGCAGTCTGGGACAAAGACAAGGATAAGAAAAATATTGTTTTATTGGCAGTGGAGCACCGACAAGTCCACGTGTACACGTACATGCTGGGTGTTCTCAAACTACGGTGAGTGTATACCGTAGTGTATTTCTGCAAGTAGATAAAGATGAAAATAGTGCTGTACATCTTGCAGCCATGCTCAGCCAGAACCGGCCGTGGAGCACTGGGGCAGCACTTCAGATGCAATGGGAGATCAAGTGGTACAAGGTGAGATCTCTCTCTCTCTCTCTCTCTTCTCTCTAAAAAAATGGAAATAAATGAAATATAACCTGAATATATGTAATATGGCGGTGTGCAGTACGTGAAAAGTAAGAACCTAGAAATATTCTCAAGAATCAACAAGGATGGAAAGACGGCAGAGGAGGTGTTCATAGAGAGTCATGATCAACTGATTAAAGACGGAATCACTGGGCTGACAAATACATGCCAATCTTGCTCCGTGGTGGCTGCTCTCTTTGCTACGGTTGCCTTTCAATCTGTCAGCACAGTTCCAGGAGGTGTAGACGAGAAGTCTGGGATTCCAATACTCAGTAAAAGACCAGTTTTTCAGCTGTTCACCATCTCATCCCTTCTTGCCCTTTGCTTCTCTGTTACATCTGTTGTCATGTTCCTTGCAATACTCATCTCAAATTTCAAGGTAAAGCACAACCCCATGTAAATGTGTGCCCCAGATTTCTTAATTAGAATTTCTTCTGGTTAATTAGAATGTCAGATTTCTTCGTATTTCCTTTCTTCTATTTTTGCATGCAGAGCTTTGCGATGCATTGCTTAATAGTCTGTTTTAGTTAACAAAATTTAAGAAAGAATATACAAGGTGTTCAACAAACTATGTACTTATCGTTAGTTTATGAAAGACTTGATCAGCACGTAAATGAACTGTTAATAGATAAAGAATTCATAACTTGTCACCTTTTGACGTTTCAACATTGAAAACTGAAATTCTTATAATTGATTTGGTGATCAGGTATGGGATTTCGAGAGGAGACTTCCAGTGAAGCTCATCCTGGGGCTGACCTCCCTCTTCATGGCAATTGCTGCTACACTTGTCGCATTCTGTGCAGGAGACTTTTATGTTATCGAAAGTAATCTCAAATTTGCGGTGTACCCCATATATGCCATCATGTGCTTTCCTGTCACTTACTTTGCCATTGCACAATACCCATTATACATTACCCTCATCGAACGAAACAATAAAGAAAGTTGTGAAGCCTGATACTGATATGGTGGAGGACTATAGTAGCTAGCTCCACAATAATATGCTCAACATACATAATTATTGCAACTCGTTTTGTGTACTTTCCTACTTAATAATTCATGACGTACTAAGAATTTTGATTTTTATGTACTGTTTGGTTAGACAGAATAATTATTCAGGATTTCTTGTCGCTAGCTCTGGATTGTTTTAATTTTAAGTTTGATGGAAGTTATTTTTCAACTTTTTAGAGTTCCTGAATTGCTTCATGTTTTGGTTTGGGATGTAATAGGATCGATCAATTTACTTCAGGTAATAATTAAAAAATTCATAGGAAATACAAAAGAAAGCAATTTCTGAAAGCATTCAAGTTTAACTCATTTGAAGTTCTGAAGAAGGCATGCTTTTATCTTCCAATGCGATAGGAACTTAAAAAAGGTTTTTTGACAAGAAAAAATGTAGTCAAGCTTCCAATTTCCATTTATCGATCATGACACAAGTTGTGTCTGGTTTTACATTTTTGTAGTTAACATTGGAAAAGATGAAATTCTAAGTAAATAAAGGAAACACTAAAATAGGAAATGCAAGAAAGAAAAGAAAGGTAAATGGAACAGAAAGAATAGACCCAAAAATAAAAAGTAAAAAATGAGGAACTTCAAAAATGTTGGTAGTACACTTGCCATAGAATGAGTGTCAGTGCCTCATCCGTTAGCAGATCCCAAGAGACCGGGAACTGGGTCCGCAACAGCAAAGCTCCGAGAGCATCATGATGTCGGTCAAACAGCCGGGAGTACAGAATTATTATTATGGTGCTACAGTAATATTTCTCTTCGAATTTAAATATAACAGTTCAACATGCAATAACAAAGTTCTCCATATCTTTCACTCAAAAAAAAAGTTCTCCATATCTGTGTATGGCGTAAATGTTTTTTAAGCAGTTGTTGAATTCAAAGACACTAAACTTTGTAATGGAAAAATAGAGACGAAACACATAATAGCTCAGTATTATGGAATAAATTATAATTTAACTTTGTAAATATATATTATATTGTGTACTTAATTTGAGCTTTATGTCAAAAGAAATTCTCAAAAACTGTCATATTTAATACAAAAATAATATCCAACTTATAAAAGCAACACGGATACCCCCGAAATTTTTTAGTTACCACAGTAAAAAAAACAAAATTAAATGATTACCACCCTCTCCAGCGTAATTTCAATTCTACCACCCACGCGGACCAGGTTCGCGCACTAAGATAGCGCGGTGCCCAGACTGGGTTGGCGGATTGTAGTTCTGCTCTGAATCAACCACGCAAAATTTTGGTGCGCCAACTAAAAAAATATATATATATTTGGTGCACTAACCCAGTTTGCGCACCAAAAATAATAATAAGATAATCAATTTTGTGCGCCAGCTCAGAACCAACTTGCGCGCACCCAGTCCGCGCACCAACCCTTTTGGTGCGCAAACTGGGTCCGCGTGGGTGGTTCGCGCACCAACCCTTTTGGTGCGTGAACTGGGTCCGCGTGGGTGGTAGGATTGGAAAAAAGAGAAAGAGAGTGGTATTCATTTAATTTGATTGTTTGGCTGTGGTAACTAAAAAAATTTCGGTGGATACCCTTAGAAAGAAATTGACAAAATTAATGAAATAGCATAATGCATCGGTAAAAGATATTCTTACATGATATTTGGTTTACCAACAATATGTGAAGAATCAACCTTAGCACCGGTAAAAAGGACGGATCCGTATCCTCTCAGGTACCTGGCTCAACACAATTGAAACGGACGACCCAGATTTACTCTCAACCAGTCCTTGCTCGGGATGGCACAAGGGCAGTATTATTTGTGCTTTGAGATTTGTGCCAAGTTAAAAAGAATATTTTTGGACTGTCCGATTCAATTGTACTCAGTCCGGTAACCTGAGGGGATGTGAATTCTAAAAAGGACTCTCCAACTAAATATGAATATCTTTTATCGGGTTTCAATCTTTTTTGGTTCATATATATTAACTCAAATTGATATAAATGTCGTTTGTGTACCATTTAGTGTGATCGCTTTGGATTTGGAAATTTTTCGGATAATGGATCATTTGGAAATTTTATATTCGGATACTTATTATTTGTGGATTTATTTAGGTTCAGATATTTTTTAATCTGATTAATTACAATTTTGGATCATTTATTTTTAAAAATTTTAGTATGTTCGAGTTGGATTGAAATTAATGTCAATCTTATCAAGAAAGTTATTATGGTTGTTTCAAATTTTATCAAGGATATATATGAAGTTATATTCTCTTACCTTCTTTTATAATTATCAATGCAACTAATGTGATCAATGCACAACCCAACATACATTTTCTGAACTTACAAAAGGGTCTCTTATTGCTTCTATTCCTTGCTTACAGTGAGAGAAAACTTGAATGTTCCTTTCTTTACTTTTTTCTTCTTCTTTAGTTTCACTTCATTTAGGAAGAAAAAAAAGAAAAAGAAAAGAGGACATGCTCTGTAAGATGTCAAATGTAGTGTCTGAGAAGGCAAGCTGATCAATATTTTCAAAATGAAAAAGCAAAACAATACAAACCAAAATTAACATCTTAGTTTTGAACAATTGCAACCCTCAAATGTGTTGTATACATTGCTGAAAATTGATTAAAAGTTGCTATAATTAGCAATTTCTATTTCAATAAAGTCACTAATTAAAGGCATGATGCGCCTGAAGTAGCATGAAGTACACTTCTAATCAGCAAGGGTATTTATGATTATAGGTGCTAAATTTAGAACGTAGTGTAGTTATTAGAATAACAGCTTTCTACTTTTATCTTTTCTCTCTCTTCAAAAGATGAGGAAAGAGAGAGAGAGGAGAGAGAGGATAGAGAGAGAAATAGGAAAGAGATAGAGAGGATAGCAAGAAATAGCAGCAATTTTGGAAAGCAGCAAATTTCATTCCATAGAAAGCAGTGGGTTCTATTAAATTTTCCTGACATCTATCTATATATTTAATTTTGAATGGAGGTGTTACTGTAGTGCTACAGTACTGCTACAGTAAACACACCATCTATCATCCGTATTCATATCCGATGGTTCGCATCTCTTCTCCCGTTTCTCCTCCGTCTGATCCATATCTGATGGTTCGCCTATCTTCTCTGTTCGCTTCGATGTGGCAATATTTTTCTCTATCGCGCCCTTCCTCAGCTTCTCGAGGAGAGATCCGCCCCGCCTCCTCTCTTTCGGCCTCTCCTCTTGGCCTTCTCTGCTCCTCCTCAAAAGTGCCGCCCTTTCCTATTCCCTCCCTCCCTCTTCTCACCTCTTTCAACGAACTCAACCTCTCTCGTCTCCCTTCTCCTCATTGTGTCCCGCAAAAGAAGAATCTGAAATTGAAGCCAAAACCGTACCATTCTTCCCCATTCTTCGCATTTTCTCTCATCTGGATCCGATTTGGGATCCGACTTGGCTTCCTTATCAGGGAACATGGAGGTAGCGTCGATCCTGTGGTACGGACTAACAGTGTGAAGAAGAAGAGAAAGAGCGACGAATAAGCACAAGCTAAGAAAGTTGCGAAAGAAGCTCCGTCTCATGACGTAACAAAAATTCCTTACTTTAGATTTTTGTTAGGAGGTTTCCAATAATTTGATCATTTTATTAGATGAGGTATTTTTTAACTTATTATTAGAATCCGTTTAATTCCTCCATTAAATTTCTTTAATTTTGTGAATTTAAAGGACTTGCAGCTATTCGCAGCTATTTGAAGATGAGTTTTCTATTCGGCAAGGATAAAACCCTTAACGGTACGCTTTAATTGAAACTGGATATCTTAATGTGTGCTTTGATTATTGTAAATAGTCGTTGCATATTTCATTATATATTTTTTTAATTGAGGACATGTAAACCAATTTGCATGTTCTTTATTTATTTTGGATGTTGACATCATTTTTTATGTGGACCTAGGCTTGCTATGCTGATAAACCAATTTTCTGATAAACTTGCCATGCAATTATATTTTATGATTATGTAGGGTTACATGAATCATATGAAACTCACTCTTATTTAAAATCCTCATGAAAAAAAATACTTGGATGAAAAGCTTCACATCTTTTAGAACATTAATTAATCCTCACTCATTTTAGAAATCATCTCAATTAGAAAACCCAATGCCTTCTCAACTTTCCTTATTTTACATGACAACTACAAAATTCAACACCAGCTTAATTTTAGAATTCAATGCCTTCTCAGTTACAGTTTCTCTTGCATAATCTACAAAAGTAGTTCATTGTTTCACCTTTTTTGCACTACTTATGAGTAGAAGCACTATATAGTTTGCACTACAAATTCAGAATTTTGGTTGCATCTGACACTGAGTCACAGTTCTCTAGATCTGGTAAAACATTTAATTAAGTTTTAATTCTAGGTCAAAATATGCATCATCAAATGACTTCGGTTCAGAAATCCTTCCCTCGGTTCTGACAGAGTACCAAGTCCAGGTATGCCAATTAAATTACGTTATACAACATACATAAATGCTCATACATTGACTTGAGAAAATGAATAGATGGTTTAATTTGACAGTCCTACATTTTTAATGACTGCTGAGAGGACATAGGGACAATCCAGTCCTTTTTCGAGACTAATTTGGCAATGACCAAAGAGGTTAGTTACCGAAAACCTCATTAGTGATTTCTTTATTTGGGTGGAAGTTGGAATACACACCCTTTTGGCAAAGGTATCTTGATTAGAGACAAGCTTAGGAAGCTAATTAGTTTAACTTTGCAAGAGGTGCATTTATGCATATATTTGTTTTCATTCGTCTTCATGCAGTCTCCAAAGTTTGAGTTTCTTGACTTGAAGAATCCTTTCTTCGGATTGCTTAGGTACCTCCAACGAAAATAGAATATTGTCAGGTAAACATTATCATAGTATTTTTTTATTGTTAATATAATATTTATGAATGCTCTCAATGACAATAAACTATTTTGCCATGCATTTTTTTATGATGTAAATTCTACTCATATTTTCTTTAATTGCTTGAATGCTTTTTAACTTTTTAAGAGTTGTTTTTTCTATTTATTCTACTGCTATTTACTAAGATATTACCATTACAAAATTTAAGTATCAATTATGTTTATTGAATGTAGTGCAAGTATAATACTTGTATAGTTTTGTAATAAATGATTTCAGTCATAAAGGCATACATAAAACAGCCACACTATGCTTTATTCTTAGCCCAAACACACCTTCTTTGTCTTATGTACCTTATTCTGACAGCCTTGTCCATCAACACCCCCCCCCCCCCCCCCCCCTAGGATCGAAAGTTAAAGGCTGAGATTGAGATAGGTATTATGTATATCCTATACCATTTTAGTATGGTTGAGTACTTGAGTTACATGTTGCTTATTCTTTCAATGAGGCAAGTGACAATACTAAGACCATGTAAACTCTATTTGGGTACACATTTTGTACAATATCATGTAAAGTTTTTCACATAATATAACTAAATTGTCACTTCTGTGCAATGCAACATTTATTGAAGACCTCTACACACTTCTCTCTACCTGCCTTGACAACTGTTGCCGAAGCAATGCGAGGCCTTTGGCTAGTGTAATATTTAGTCTGGAACATCTATTTACATACAAAACAAATAATTTAGTCTATAAATTTGGTACCATTTCGATCTATTGAGTATCAAAATAGCTCATCCTGCTTCAATCTTGAGACATTACAGAATTACATATAATTTAAAAAAATGGCATTTATTTCGCTGTAACCATAAAAGTCAATAGATTTTCATGAGAAAAATTTATGGGGCGTAAAAGTGTCTTTAGAGAAAAATCTTACCTATTAGTCAGACAAGGTTGTTTGCCTAATTACTCTCTATTCCACTTCTTCGGCAGTATTGCCCCTCATGTTTACTGTTACTTGTACCAAGTAAAAGATCCATTTTAAAAATACAACTTGTGTCATGAATTAGGGTTTTGAAAACAGGCCGGTCCGGTCCAGACCCGGCCGGGCCATGGTTCCAACGGTCCACGGTCCACACGGGTCCGGCGGGTTTCACGGTCCGGGTCCGGCGGTCCGAATAATTGGGGGTCGGCCGAAACCCGTGCTTGGACCGTGGTCCAAATTGACACGGTCCGGCGGTTTTTTTTTTATTTTTGGATGAGGGCTGCTGCTCTGGATTGGGACTGAACCATTTTTTTTTTCAACTCAACAATTTTGTTATTATTTCAAAGTTATAATAAAATATAAATCAAAATTAACGACATTTCAACACTTTTATTATTTCAAAGTTACCCACCTTCTTTATTCCGGACATGGGACCGGCTATGTAAAATAACATAGGCGGAGTTCTAACTTTTTTTTTGTTAGTAATTTTCTTAAAAATGAATAATTTAAAAAAGTAATTGAAATGTTTAAAATTTTAATTTAAAAAAATAATCATAAATATTGAAAGAGATTAGAAAGTTATACCGACACTACCTATCTAGAAGTTGTTGTTCATATGCCATAGTTCGCTCTCTCTTGCTCACCGTCTGAATCCTCCTCCACCTCGGAACCGCTTTCTTGAGTTTCGACACCGGATGATGTTGCTTCTATGGATGCATGCTGCGTCCGATATTCCGCATCAATCTAATCTTTCAAGCACACAAGCCTCTCGAAAACATTTACACCCAACTTACTGCGTTTATCGGTGAGGATCATGTTCGCTGAACTAAAACATGATTTGGAAGGGACGATTGACACGGGCACGTCAAATATGTCGCGGGCCATCATCGCCAGCGTCGGATAGGCACTTGCATTCTTCTTCCAGTACTCCATGACGTCAATGGATTCATGTTTCATCATCGCCAAACAATAGCTTATTAATTCGTTTGTGTTACTGTGGAATATTTGCGGGTCTTCATCATCCTGCAAATCCATTAGCAATCCACTACTGCTGCTGCTTCTGTCATTATTAAAAAAAAATAGTGGTCAAATAACATTTAATTTATAAATAATAGAGATTAAAAGCACATGTATATTTATATTCATACCTAACACCGCGACGGATCGAAGACAGTTGATTGACATTTCTTCTTGTGTTCTATATGTTGAACATCTCATCCAATGCGTTGTTCACGCGTGCCTCCTCTAATGATGGGTCTAAATGTAGATTACTCTTGTACCTTTGAAGCATTTTTATTATGAACTTCTTTTTGAACGACGGATGGAGGTAATTTGCGATAATGGTCACGAGGGGTACTTCTTCCCAATATTTCAGAAACTTCTCTTTCATGGCTTCTACGATCGGTTCGAGAGAGGAGTCCAAGTTTTCTATATCTTCAAACTCACGATATACCTTGGAAATAATGTAGAGATGGTGAAGCAACTCATGTGCCGTCAGTGTGTACGAGCATGATAGTTTGACGGTTGCATTGAAAAAGGATCCAAGGAATTTTTTTAGGTTTGCTATTTGTTGTCATTCTCCCTCGAAAACTAACAATGCATTTGCATCGAATGAGTTCCTCAAGGTCTTGTCTATAGCATTCTTGTAAGGAAGGTATCGGTGGAACATCCTATATGTAGAATTTCAACAGGTATCTATATCCCAAGGTACTCTCAATTTACTCAAATCCAACCTTTCACACAATTCGGCAAAACGTTGTTTTCTTACTCCGTTTGAGAAAATGTGGGCAAGACCTTGCTTAAATTTAATAATTAATGCTTTAACAACATCTGTTTTAAGGCCCGCCTTTACAGTAAGGTTAAGTATATGACAAGCACACTTTTGGTGAAACATTGTACCATTCATGATTGGGGTTAGTGACCGGGCAAAATAATCAATGGACTTGATGTTGTTGCTAGAATTATCGAATGAAATTGAAAAAATATTGTTCTCTAAATCCCTTTTCAAGTTATACTCATGTAAAACATCAATAATGGATTGGTAAATGATTTGTGCACTGTGCGGAGAATTCAACACCCGAAAGCTTAAGACCATTTTTTGTAATACCTAACTATCATCAATATAATGCGCGGTAATACAAGAGTATCCAAGACCATGTTTACCGGCAGTCCAAATATCCGAGGTAATTGAAACCTTATAATTTGCAATTGCAAATATAGCTAGTAGGTCATTTTTACGGTATAAATATTGTTGTTTTAACTCTTTTACCATCTTTCTATGATGGAACCTCTTGTACAATGATTCACCACACCCCCCCTAATTATCAACCGGGCAAAACTCAAGCAATTACCCATACTTATTGGTAGTTCTTTGTGGGCAATGTACCGGACAAATTCATTAAGCATGCTCTTTTCATCATACTTTGTTAGCAATGTACCGGGCAAATCTAACCTATTAAATAATAAATCTAACATATTTATAATAAAACCGAATTTAAAAATAAATCTGAATTTAATCTATTTAAAAATAAATCTAACCTATTTAATCATAAATCTGACATATGTATAATAAAACCGAATTTGAAATAAATCTAACCTATTTAATAATAAATCTAACATATTTAATCTATTCGAAAAATAAATCTAACCTATTTAATAATAAATCTAACATATTTAATCTATTCAAAAAATAAATCTAACCTATTTAATAATAAATCTAACATATTTATAATAAATCTAACATATTCAAAAATAAATCTAACATATTTAATCTATTCAAAAAATAAATATAACCTATTTAATAATGAATCTAACATATTTATAATAAAACCGAATTTAAAATAAATCTAACCTATTTAATAATAAATCTAACATATTTGTAATAAATTTAACATATTCAAAAATAAACTAACATATTTATAATAAATCTGACATATTCAAAAATAAATCTAACATATTTAATCTATTTTAAAAATAAATTTAACCTATTTAATAATAAATCTAACATATTTATAATAAAACCGAATTTAAAAATAAATCTAACATATTTAAAAATAAATCTAATATTCAATAAATCTAACATAAGCCAAACCTAACATTTAATTTAAATTTTAAATTACTCTACAAAAATAAATCTAACATAAACTAAATCTAAATTAATCTACAAAATCTAACAAAAAATAAATTTAACATAAACTAAATCTATTTATAAAATAAATCTAACATTCAATTCAAATTTTAAATTACTCTACAAAATCTAACATGAATCAAATCTAACCTTCAAATCTTGCGGGAAAATATTGCGCCTTTGCGGAATGAAATAAAGAAATAAGAGAGAAGAATAGAAACTAAGATCGATTGAGCTCCACTGTTGTGTTCTTCTGCCTTTTACACTTGTTAGTGCTTCACAAGAGGCAGGAGGAAGGGATGAGGAGGCATCATTTTTGTTGATTTTGATTAAATTATATTTAAATGGAAAAGCAGGTTCATTACACGAGCCTGGTTCACTGAACTATTACAGGGGTACTCTTGGGCTTTTCAGGATCAAACCAGGTTTTCATACTCTTGGGCTTTTCAGGATCAAACCAGGTTTTCATACTCTTGGGCTTTCCACAAGCCTGGAACGATAACTATGTATGGATTGGATTCTAATCTCTTCTTGATAAAATTATAGAATTTGGACTTGGAACCCCTCAGTCCCTCTTATCTCATTACAAAAATTAGGAAGTAACAATGACTGCATTAAAAAAAAGGACAAACTACAGTGAGAAAGTCAAAACTAAACTCAAAACGATATGCTACATGTTAAAGGGTTTCCATACAAAAAAATTATGGAGTTAGTAAAAATAGGTGACCTAGCCGAAGTTTGGAAATGGATTATTATTGCAAAAGCATTCTGAAAGGGCAAAAAGGCAATAAAAATGCTACTAATAGTATCTAAGGGAGGATCAATCTTGGTCGGAGGAAGCACATGGAATGATATGGAAAGGTGGGTCAAGTATCAGAAGTGATCACAATGTACAACTAAATACCAAAGAGAGGAGTAGAGCACACATGTGCCTGTCCCTGATTAAGCACACTTGTACCACCACACCACCTATATCTCTCTCTAATATAGAACCATAAAAGCATGAGGTACCTATATAGGAGTTTAAATTCGGTCCATTGTATGCACGTAGACTTGTTTCATTGGGTTGCTAACGCTGCAGATAAGGTCCATGGTCCGTGACCCCACATGGCTTTGCCCTTTGGTGATTCCTCTTTGTGGGAAAATGATAAATTGGGAGATTGTTTTGTGTGTTGAATAGATTTTTGATGTGTGATTGATTTGATACTTGGGACCTCAACATGTGCCCAACCGAATTTTTTATTAATAGAAAAAACAAAACAAAAATATCAATAATAAGGAACAGTTTTGCTGGATATTGAAAAATAGAAAAAACGTTATGGTTTGTAACGTCCAGGGTACTGTAGCTGGATGTTATAAACCATAACGTCCAGTTAATTTGATCGCTAATGATCTCTAATTAACAAAAAACACTGTAGTTGGACGTTATGGTCTATAACGTCCAACTACAGTTTTTTTTTTTTTGGGCTTTGCTGTTTCGTTTGTGAATTTTTAAAATTTAAAAAAATAAACATTGTAGCTGGACGTTATAGATAACAACGACCAGCTTTAGATTTTATTTCGGTTAATTAGTGGTAACTTGATTTTGTTAAGCTGACCGTTATGGTCTATAACGTCTCTTGGACGTTATGAACTATCACGTTTTTTCTACAAATTGAATTTTCACAAAATGCTTTATCATTATCAATATTTTTTTATTAATTTTTCTATTAATAAAAATTTCGGTGTGCCCAATGGTCGGTTTGTGCAATTTTATCATTTTACACCTTGTTTGGATGGAGAGTAGAGGAAGGGAGGGAATGGAAAGAAAAGAAAATTTTCCGTTGAATCGTGTTTAGTTGATAAAATTATGTCGGAGGTGAAGGGTATAGGAGGTGAAAGGTTTAACCTTGTATTATTGTAATCAATAGAATTGGTTTCCTCTTGATTTGGGGTGTAACGGATGGAAAGAAATTTTGTTGCAAATATTTTTAGAAAAAATAGCACAAATACTCAACCCTATATCTTACATATATATTTCTCATACAAGTTTTTTGTCACAAACCTACAACAATCACCGAATTTCTCATTAACCTTCTAAATTTTAATCAACCAAACAAGAAATAAAACGGAAAGGAAAGTTAAATTTATTTTCTCTCATTGATCATCCAAACACGAAGAGATTAAATATGTTAATCTTCCTTTCTATTCCATTCTATTCTTCACCTCCCCTTCCTTCCTCTACTCTCCATCCAAACAAGGTGTTAGGGATGTGCGTATTAATTTACTTTCACAATGATAACGAAAACAAAATTCTCATGTTACAAAAATTCTCCTTTCCCATACTTAAAATGAGGTCTTTGGAGACCTACTTCATAGCAAAAAATTAGTCAATGCAGGAAATATGAACGCAATTAACCTTGCTAGTACTTGTGTCTAAATTAATTTATACTCGTGATTCATATATCATAGCGGCACTGCTATTGGGTTGAGTTTATTTTTATTTTAATTGTTAGCACATTGAAGGGCAAGGCTATGACCTCCCCTCCCCCAACTAATAAAAACTATAGTGCAACTATTGCGCACCTATAGTTAACTATTTAGAACACTGACAAAAAATAATATATAAAAAAAGTCTAAACAATCAAAACTGATTCAATCAGACAATTATAATTTAATTAGAAAACTTAATTTTACGAGTATTACAACATTTTATACAACAAAAAAACTTGCAAAAATATATTTGAGGATTTAATAGATAGGACGCAGGATCTTTTTAAGGTGATAAGAAAATATTATATGGAAAGTGAGAAAAGAAACTTCAAATAAAATTGGATATTTTAAATTTATCATATTGTTCTTGATTAGTCAAACGGCTAAAAACAATTATAATATTTTTTATTAAATGAAACAGTGCACGTATCAAATTCTAAAATCTTGGTAGAAATTAATTTTATTCCTATGTTCATTCTTGTTAAAATTTTGATTGAGTTATGTTTTACTTTAGTCATTTGTATAATGTTAAATAGACTTTCATGCATTTTAATTTTCATTTAAAAATATGTCATTTACTTCTTTTTTTCATATTTAAATAATCATATTTATCATTAAAGAGATCCACATTCATTCAATGTGAATTTCTTTGATTAGATCCATTTTGCACCATTTGAGGGATGGATGGCATGTGGCAAACATGTGGACATATTTTTGGTAGGTTGCTATATTTTTTAAAAGAAATAGACATGAAGAAACAAAATATTACCTAACTCCAATATGTATTTCAATCATTTTATAAAAAAAAATACATGTTTTAATTTCCGAGGACACTGAATTGTAACGGTTTTTGTTTGATGGTTCATTTTTCTTTTTGGACAAAATAATGATGCATACATATTCACCCTTCAGAAAAAAAAAAAGTGTTTTGTTGTGAATTTAAAACTCAATATAATAAAAATAAATACTTATCTGAACTGAAGTGTACGCAGTACGCTCACTATTTTGAATATTCAAACTATTTTTTAGAAACATCCTAATATAATAATCTTCCTAATCGAAATAAACAGCTCTTAGAGTATCTCCAGCCCATCAATTCGTAAAAAATAAAAAACAGCTGTAAAACACTGTTTAAAAATTTAATTCATTTTAATTTCTTAACCCCTCCATCTCAGAAATTGGATCAGAGCCAATATGAAAGAAAACAAAAGGGTCAGAGCCAATAGGAAAGAGAGAGAGAGTACTAGCATGTTCAAAAGAAATCGTTTGTTTTATAAGCAAATTTGTTTTTTTTAGAAATTAGCCTACAACCCAGCAATTACATTAGCAATTAACACCTCAGATTAGTAATTTTAAAAAAAAAAAATCACGGTTGGAGATGCTCTTAATCGAGAATAAATGTTTGTTGATTTGGAGGAATGAAAACTTTTTTGAGTACCTGTACTATTCTTATTCTCTTTTATGTAGGGATATTCTCAATTTAATTCTACTCCTATTCTAAGATAACTTTACATCCTAATATCCTATATATATATATATCTATATCTATATGGCATTAACTGATTGCAAGCTTCCAAAAGGTTTAGCAAATTAAGGACGCAACTTCCGACTCCCCATGTGGCCTCAACATGGTGGGCCCTCTTTCTCCTATCACTTTTTTTTTTTTTTTTACAGAAAAAAAAAAAAGTATAAGTTGATAATTATATTTATTTGATAACTACGATAACATATGCAAAGATTAAATAAATTGTATATTAAATTTAGTGTAATTTGAGATTTTTTTTTTATCAATTTAGTGCTGCTAACACTAAATTGTAAAAAAAAAAAAATTAAGTTATATGGCCAATTGAATTTTAAATTTCACAAAACACAACCGATCTAAACTACACAGAAAATACATGATTTTTAGTATTTTTTTTTTGATAATTTTTTGCTCGGTTGTCGCAATTATTGTCAATTAATGTAACATATCCCTCTACTTAGTATATCTTTTCAATAAATTTCCTTTGCACGCCATGAACTACATTTTACTATCTAAAATTTTGGTATATTTTTCCTTTTTATTTTGTGCTTGAGAAAAAAAAAATATTTATGTTGATTACCAAGCAATATTTCTTCTTACAAATAAAACTAAAATATTGCTTAAGACTTAGCATGAAGAAAAAATTCAAATTTATGTGTAATATATCAGCATTTCATTGCAACCCAACTTTTCCAAAGCGATAATTCCTAATTTTCTTATTTAGGTAGAAATGCAAAATTATAATATTTATAATAAAATGTTCAAAATTGAAACGATACAAAAAAAAAAAAACCAATTGTCACCGATTATTACTTGCGCTATTTGTTTGTGGCTTCTACATCTTTTATTTGGGAATTAAAGCCTTTATTTTTTTTATAAAAGGTAAAACCATGCATTTGTATATGTTTTAGAAGGGTGTAGTTGGAAACCAAAAGATACAACAAATGAACAAATTACTCAATCATGGATCAGATTTTCAGCATTTAAAAATTTAAACTTCCGACATCTAAGAAAGATTAACCAAATAATTGATATGTACCTGTCACTAATTTATTAATCTAAAACCTAAATTATGAGATTCCTACGAAGATGTAATTTAGTAGTAGAACAATAATCACCGACAACGATACGCTCTCCATTTATATATTTATAGAGTAACTTTGCATATACCAACTATCACTTTACTGCATTTTTTTTTTTTTAATTTGTGTTATGTGGCAGAGCTATATGAATTCAGATAACACACTGAAGTTCATAATATTTATCTAATTTAAATGGTGAATAATAATATTTTTTTATAATATATTAAAATATATCATATATATCTATTATTCGGTATTCATATCCACCCGAATATTCGGATATCCACATCTATTTATTAAGCCACTTTGAAAATCGCTGATCTGGGTGAACAGTAAAAACTTCTTGACCATTGAATCAGCGATTTTCAAAGTGCCTAAATAAATAGTAAGAAATTCAAAAAAAATATAAAATTTGGTCTCCAAGCACATTTCAATATGGAGATCATGCTGAGCGGTTCAAATCGGTTGTTTGGATTTTCAAAATGAATTTTTTTGCGTGGAGTAAAACAAGTCTTTTACTCTACGTCTCACCATAGCTCAATTATATATATATAGAGAGAGAGTTGGACTATAGTGCATTGCAATGTATATGCCCTCTTATACATTGAACTGCAAACCGTTAGATTTGAAGTTCAAATAGTCGATCTAAAGGGCTCAACATGTTCTCCATATCAAAATGTGCTTAAAGACCAAATTTTATATTTTTTTGGAAATATTTTACTATTTTTTTAGAATTTTTGAAAATCGTTGTTTTTCATAAATTTCTGAACCATAGAAAAACAGTGATTTTCAAAATTCTAAAAAAATAGCAAACAATTTCCAAAAAATGTAAAATTTGATCTCCAAATACATTTTAATATGGATATCAAATTGAACAATTTGGATCGTTTGTTTTGAAATCAAAACAACGGATTATAATTCAATGTACAAGAGGACCTATACATTGCAATGCACCATATATATATATAGAGGTTGGCTAATATCAAAACGTTTGTTCCTAAACCGTGAAACAAACGATTCTGTTTTTACATTTTCAAAGTCCAAACGGTTGATCCAAACCGTTCAGCATTCAATCTATAATAAAATATGCTTGGAGACTAAATTTTACATTTTTTGGATTTTTTTTACTATTTATTAAGTCAGTTTTAAAATCGTTGTTTTCAGTGATCTCGAAATTTTTCACTGTTGATTAAAATCAACGATTTTAAAACTAGCTTAATAAATAGTAAAAAGATTTCATAAAATGTAAAATCTGGTCTCCAAGCACATTTAAATATAGATATCACATCTAACGGTTTGAATCGACTATTTAGACTTTGAAAATAAAAAAACTAATTGGTTGCACCACAATTTCAGAACAAACGTTTTGATATTAGCCAACTCCCCTCTCTCTCACTATATATATCATAAGCAGAAAAAAAATAAGGTTTCTTAGTTTATTATTTTGCGTGGTTTGGTATGAAAATTAAAGAATACACCGACCCCTGAAAACACAGTATTATGATCAGCTACTGCAATGATTAGTGCCTAATTAGGAGATAATTAAGCATGTGCACACAGCTACTTCCTTAACAATTACTGTGGCATGTATGATGTGTGATTAGATCGGATTAATAATGGAAGTATATATAAAGGAAGTATACATTAGGTGTTGAATCTGAAACCCATGATTTAATGATTCACTGATCAGTGGGTCCATGACTCAAATTAAATAACTAATTTAGTCATTTATAGACCGGAGCGCTTTTTCAATGAACCACACTTTGCAACAGAGTCAGTCAGAGACTCATCAGTCTGAGTTCGTATGCGCTACATGCTTCAAATTGATTTGATTTGATTTGATTTCATTCGTATAGTGCTGAAAAATTAATATAATATAATACACATATATCGAGGGCTTGTTGTTTTGCTGTTGAGTAGCATAATCTCGTTAAAATCCGGTATGGACTAATATTTTGTGGCGCTTGTTTGTCACCGCTCAAGTAATAGTGTCAATTACATCTTTTAGCGGATAAAGAATATTTTGTATCCATTATTTTATAAGAATATCTTTATCTCTCGTATTATTATAGTTTTTTATTTAAAGCGATAGTTTTTATTTTTATTTTACGAATATACGAGAGTTTTTTATTTAGAAACAATGTATAAAAGTTTATTATTAAGAAATCTTTTATAAACTCACACCGGAAAATTATTGGTTGATGTTTCTTTAATCGCTGACGTGGCCTTGATAGAAACTCTAATTTGAATTTTAGATATGTGAAGTTTATAATTAAGAGAGACTTAGTTTCTATTTAGTAGTTAACATTTATTTAGAAATCAATTAGAGTTGCTGGAATAGAGATGCTCTAAGATAATTATTAAAAAAATAAAATTATATATATATGTATATTTAATTAGAGATTATATAAAACATTGAACGTGAAAGGAATATAGCATAATAAATGTTTGATTGGCCTAGTCGTGATTTCACTTCTATATAATTGCGCATCTCTATTTTTTTCTATTACTTTTATTTGTATGTCTTGTTTTTCAATTAAAGATTTGAAAAAAAAAATATTCATGTTTTGAATTTTCTTGATTTGATAAAATATAATTTAGTTGGAATTCATCGCACATTTATATTTTGATTTGTATATTAATAATGTAATTGCATATGTGTGAAATTAATGAGTTTTGATGGTCTATTTGTAAAAAATAATTAAACCAACTATTATATTGGTATTATTCGTTATTCGCTCTCCACCGTTTCGTTACTTACCCGATAATCTTAACGGGTAATGATATTACATGATACAACTAATTCTTAATGAATAAGAATATGGTACAAATAAAATAAGTACAATTATATTAAGAATATGAGTATGCAAAATGTTTCCACTCGAACAACATCATACACATTCACGGACAGAGCTATTAAGGTAGAATGGGGTCAATTGACCTCCATTTTATTTCAAAAATTTTGTACTTACACACGATTTTCTATATAGTTTAGAGCAAAATATTACGTATAGTGTAAATTGACCCCATTTGCACCATGAAAATTTTATATAATTGACTCTCATTCATGTTTGACCCCCATAATCAGAAAGTCTGGAGACTGAAGTCGTGATAACACGGCTCCGGCATTTAAATACAATTATGCATTTAGCTTTTTCATGTACCCACAAAATAATTGATCTTTAAATTTGGACATTATAATGGATGCAAACATAAAAATAGGCTCTGTAGATACTTATTTAATAAACAAGGTGACCATAAATTACTGAGTGGCAAAAGCAGTAAAGAAGTTATTGGCATCGTTCCAAACTTAATTGTGTCACAAAGTCACATGTATTTATCACATTTCAGTATGTATTGGTGTCTTAATTGATTTAATTAATTCATTGCGCACACACACATTGTTCTAAAAATAATCAAACTTCTAGAGGCTGCTAACTCGCTATGCAATATAATTATCTTATATTTTACTTTTTTTTTAAAGAAATATGATTCATGCAAAATCTGATTGCACATTTTTTTCTTTCTTTTAGGATTTTTTTTATAAACCATAATTAAAATTTTGTTTTTTACGAAACCAATATGATTACTTTTTTTTTTACAAAAACCATAAGAACTGAAATGCCATTTCGGTCCGAAATTTTTTTTTTATTCCGGACCGAAATGGCATTTCGGTCCGGTCTCCTTTTTGGATTTTCTGTAGTACTGGTTTCACAAGTTTTCATATGAGCCGCCGCAGAAAATCTAAAAAGGAGACCGGACCGAAATGTCATTTCGGTCCGGAATAAAAAAAAAATTTGGATCAAAATAGCATTTCGGTTCTTATGGTTTTTGTAAAAAAAAAAGTAATCATGTTGGTTTCGTAAAAATATTTTTTTTAATTATGGTTTATAAAAAAAAATCTTCTTTTAGCTTACATTTAACCTCTACTATAGCATGGAAATAAAAGTAACTAAACTTATTTAATTTGAATAAATATTGGAGGTGAAACCACTATTTAATATTTATAAAGAATTTTTTCTTCCACAGATGAAACAAACATTTACCAGAATCAATTTATTTACTTTGACCAAACCTCTTCCCTAGAATAACTATCAACATGGTTTCAGATTATAAACAAGGAGCAACAGTGTGTGTTCAGAGACTACACCGCCATATCACATGATAATATAATAAATAGGTCCCACTTCAGTTATTGTGAATCCAAAACCGGATTTAGAGACAGCGCTCCCACTGTGCCTACCCATTTCTGCCCTGACATTCAAGAGAAAGAGACACAGCAGAGATACAGATGAAGAAGACCAAAACACTCATTGCAATTTTACAATGAAACCCAATCTTACATCATATTTACCAAATAATATTCCTTTATATTTTTGCTACTATATAGTATATACATTTCGCATTTTATTTGGGTACTAAAAATCAACTGACTAAAGAAAAAAAAAAGGTTAATTAAACTATTTGATGTACGCCTTGATTTAAATAATACATCAAATTGAGTAATATATCATATAAAGAATTTGTATTAGACTATTTGATTTCCAGGTTGTATACATTAAATGCAGAAATTGATTTCCATTATTGGTTAATTAAAACAAAAATACTAATTACAGGTCACAAGTTTTATAGTCATAAATGCATGTTTAGACATAATATATGCACGTTAAAATCTGAATGCTCGCTTGAATTATACTAAAAAATTAAAATTAAAAAAATCAAATTAAACAAAGACCAGTAAAGTTTAATTGAAAATGAAAGGTAAATCTTTCATATTAGCATTAAACCATATTCAAATTCAACAATTATGGAATCGTTTTATGGTTTCTAGAGAGTCCGCATCGTCTGCATTAACAAAAACGAGCATTTTTTGAGTTAATGCATCTCGGCCGTCTGATTTTAACCACACCTATAATTCAGGATCTTTAATATTAGTGTAGATCTAGTTCACACGAATCTTAAAGTAATTCGGACGGCCCAGATACATTAACTCAAAAGATTTTTTTTTGAGTTAATGCAGAGGATACAAATTAGATGGGCCGCTTCAAAATTCTCATCATCAGTTCAAACAAGCGTGCATTTAATGTAAAAAGAGCGTTCATTCTACCAAAATTAGAATGCACTCTAAATTTAGGGCTGCAAACGAACCGAACCGAATTGAACTTACCTCCAGTTTGAGCTTGGTTTGAATTAATTTCGAACTAAGTTTGGTTTGAATTAATTTCGAACGAACTCAATTTCGAATCGAACTTTTTACAAACTCAAATACGAACTTTTACGAACTTTGTTACAAGTTATGACTTATGGCTGGGCCATAGTTCGAAATTACAGCACTTTAATAAAAATTCAGGCATTCTGAATTCTAATTATACAGTACACCAAAGTTTATATCAAAGTTAATTACAAATACCAAAATTTATATCAAACACCAATGTTTAGTACAATCAATCAAAGTTCAGTACAATCACAGTATCTAAAGTTTTCCAAATAGCCAACAGGAGCAACATCACCAAAGTTTTCAAATATCCAAAGTATTCAAAGTACAACAATTTAAGTTAGAACTGAGAGTAATTATGGACTGGGCGGCCTTATATTTTCATCAGCGGAAATCAACCATTCACGTTTGAGTTAATTTCGAACTAAGTTTGGTTTGCTAACCTAATTCGAACGAACTAGGTCCAGTTTGAGTTTGGTTTGAATTAATTTCGAACTAAGTTTAGTTTGAATTAATTTCGAACGAACTCAATTTCGAATCGGATTTTTTACAAACTTTTTCGAATCAAACTCGAATCGAATTACAAACTACGAATTTTTTGTGCAGCCCTACTGTAAAAAACATTTAAAATACACGATAATTATAGACAACTATCAATGATGCTTGTATATATTCTAGCTAAAAAAATCTAAAATTATAGACATCTAGAATTAATGTGAGATTTGTGGGATGGATAGCAGCAATGTAGCATATGCGGTTTGCAGGAATTCGTATCCTCTGCACTAACTCAAAAGAGAATCTTTTGAGTTAATGAATCTAGACCATCCAATCTATTTTAAGATCGTGCAAACTAAATCTGCACTACTATTAAAGGGATCTCTATGTTATAGGCACGAGCCGGATTGGCTCCGTTTCAAATCGAACGGTTGATATTCATTAACTCAAAAGATTCCCTTTTGAGTTAATGCAGAGGATACGGATTCGTTTGCAGCGGTTCCCAGTGGAGCTCAAGGAGAGTTGGTACTTGAACCAGAACCAGAGTACCAGACCGGCTGCATGTGCGTTTGATTCCATAACCGCAGCAATCACTTTCAGAATTTCAGAATTTTTTTTTTCACTTTTATAATATTTTATTTTGCTTTTTTGACATGGGCCTAACAACCATTCTTCTCTCCCTACAGAATTAGCCCACAAAAAGTTGCAATTTTTTTTTATTTTTAGAAATAAAAATATTAAATTATCGGAAATGAAATGGATGGACCGAATCAATGATTCAGTCCTATTGGAGAGATGTCAATGGGATCAAACTAATGATTCGGTCTCACTAATTTTTACAATTTATCACATCAACGGTCACATAGTGTAAAAAAATAAATTGATTGGTTTGGTTCCGTTGGTTTCTCCCTAAAAGAGGCATGGGAGGAAGAGAGAAAGGGAGGGAGAAGAAAGAGCATGCAGATTTTGCAGTTCTTACTTAGGACTAAATTAATAGATAGGTCTCAGTAAATTTCGGATTTTTTATGACGAAAATACATTATAACTATCATAAATTATTGGTACCGAATCATTGATTTGATTACATGAAAAATCCCAATAGGACCAAATCATTAGTTCGGTCGTCATCCATGAGATTGAAGAAAAAAAAATCCATCTTATTAATTTGATTATTTTTAATTTCTAAAAAATAAAAAAATTGGCAAAAATTTACGGGATCAATTAATTAAAACAAAACAAACCGAAGGCCCACACATGTGACACCTCCTACTGGTGTATAACTATATATAGACCCCCTTGATCACTTTGCCAAAGCATCAATAAACAAACCAAATCACACCTCACAAAAGCTAGCTAGTCTGAAGTCTGAACACTTTATTCTACTTCAGTTGTGCTCCTAACACAATTAATGGCGGTTGCAAAGTGCCTCTTCTACTCTGTCCTCCTCTTGTGCACCTCTTCCTTTTTGTTACCAGGAGTAAGCGCCGGATACGGTGGCGGATGGCAGAATGCGCATGCGACATTCTATGGCGGCGGTGATGCATCCGGGACTATGGGTTAGAAAACTTGTTAATTTTCATCATATTTAAATCCTAAATCAATAATCAGTCATATTAATTAGATCCTGAAAATTCAATTAAATTGTAAATTTTATATTAAAATATTTTTCTTCTTCTTTATTTATAGGAGGAGCTTGTGGATATGGGAATTTATACAGCCAAGGATACGGGACCAACACCGCGGCTCTCAGCACCGCACTGTTTAACAACGGGCTGAGTTGCGGTTCGTGTTATGAAATGAGGTGTGCCAACGATGGAAGGTGGTGTCTGCCGGGTTCAATTACTGTGACGGCCACAAATTTCTGTCCCCCGAACTATGCGCTACCGAACAACAATGGTGGATGGTGCAATCCCCCCCTTCAACACTTCGACCTTGCCGAGCCTGCCTTCTTACAAATTGCACAATACAGGGCCGGCATCGTGCCCGTCTCATTTAGAAGGTACAACAAATTTAATCAATTTGTTAATGACAATCTATAACATTAAACACATGATTAGGGTAGCTGCAATATGAACTTGCATATATATAGTTTGTGACATAAAAGTTAATAAAAAATAAAATTAACAAGTAAAAGGTACATTATGTTATGCCAAATTAAATAAAAAATTTAAACATAAGGAGAACTTCAAACTTAATTTCTTTTCCAGCAACAGAAACGGAATATTAATTTAAGTAAAAAAAAAAAATTATAAAAATTGTAGGGTGCCATGCATGAAGAAAGGAGGAATAAGGTACACAATCAACGGTCACTCCTACTTCAACTTAGTGCTGATAACCAATGTAGGCGGTGCCGGTGACTTGCATGCGGTCTCGATCAAAGGATCCAAGACCGGGTGGCAAGCAATGTCGCGCAACTGGGGCCAGAATTGGCAGAGCAACTCTTACCTCAATGGCCAAGGCCTCTCCTTCCAGGTCACCGCAAGCGACGGTCGCACCGTTGCGAGTAACAATGTTGCGCCGGCCGGGTGGCAGTTCGGCCAGACATTCCAAGGAGGTCAATTTTAGGAATTCAAAATTTTAAAAAGTTTCATTTGGATTTGGGTTCATGGCATGAGTTGAGTTGAGTGTGAAATTCTGTTCTGGGCTGGTTCATTGCTGAGGTGGCTTAAGAAGCACCCGCAGAGGCCCAAAAGAGGAAGAGAGATAAAATTTGTGATTTTAAATTGGTATATATATAAATTAGGAGTATTTGAGTTTGTGATTTCATGAATGATTTTGTAGTTCATGATTTGATGCGTGTAAGAATTGATGTCCGTATTATCATTTAATTACAGCTTGCAAATTCTCTTTCTCCTTAACATGTAATGTAAGCAAGTAGGGGTATTCATCGGTTCGGTTCGGTTAAAACCGAAGTAAATTTGGCGAACCAAAGTTTTATTCGGTTTTCAAAAATAGAACCGAACCGACCGAATTAAACTTATAAACCGATTACAACCGAACCGAAGTAAATTTTGGTTTGTTCGGTTAAACCGAACAAACCAAAGTACATTAATTTGCATCACAGCCAATCATTATTTTAAAACAAAGTATTCTGGGATTTTGGTCTAGGGTTAGAGTTGTTCGGTCGGTTTGGTTATTGTGAGATTTATAATTTAAAAACCGAACCAAACTATATAAACCGAATAATATCACAATTTGAACCGAACCGGACCATTTAAACCAATAAACTGAACCATTTAAACCGAATATTTCCGGTTCGGTTAAAAACCAAATAAACCGGCACCGATGAACACCCCTATAAGCAAGAAACAATAGTTTCAGATGGTTGTCACAATTTTGAGTGGTTTTATTTTAAGTTTGTTCGATCCAACTCCAATCGTTTACAATTATTTTACTAGATGCCTCGTTTAAAATTAAATCTTCGCTTATAAATTGAAGGGAGACACCTCAAAATTTGATTGTTTGATGAGAGAACAAATAAATAGTTAAATCATTTTTTTTAACTATAAAATTTAAGTACACGAACATAGTATAAGATGAAATGAATCTATACTCAATAGTCAATACAAATGATCAAGAATCAAGATTCCTTAATATCTTCTCCTATATATAATTTATCTCTAACATTCAATTTGCATCAAGACCCACGAAAAATATAAATAGAACACCTAATTTTTTTAATAAACTTGTAGAATACCATTTTTTATTATTTTTGAAATTTTTTTAATATTTTTTATGAATTATGGAAGTTGGCACAAAATGGCTTAAAATAAAAGAAAATTGCCTATATTTTATGAAAGAGAACAAGAGTACATTTTATTGGTACATGAGTTCTATACAATATTTAAGGTTCAGCTCTAGTTTCACATACATATATTTTATTTCTATATATTCTATTTACAAATTCAAATAATATGAGTATCCAAAAAGAGAGAAAAAAGAAGAAAAATCATAAAAACAGTGAAACCAAATTACTGTGAGTGTCTAATTTTAAAACATTTATTCTATACACACTAAATATCTCTAAAAATATATATATATAGCAAACCGCCCCACTGAGAGGCGGTCAGGTCATTTTTTGAAATTATTTCAAGTACGAGATAGATTTGCTATTTTTTTTATGTATTAATAAAAAAATCGGATTGCTCGTCAAACTTCAACCTGAATTTCTTTTCCAACAGAACGGGAATATTTAAGTAAAAAAATAGTTAATAAAAATTGCAGGGTTTCATGCATGAAGAAAGGAGGAATATTTTTTTCTCATAATTCACTTTTTTGCTACATGTACTCAAAAGAACTTGTCATCCGGCTTATAGTTACGAGGAAGGTTCAAATGTCTCTTTTTGTGCCTCCAGTATGTCTCTATTTTTAAAAACTTTAATAACTCAAAATTTGAAACTTAAAAGTCAAAATGAAACCGTTGGATATGATTTACATCATTTTATCTATGAACATGTAAAAAATTACGACATTTCAACTTTGTTTTGGTTGTCATCAAGAGCTTTTAAAAAATGTACTAATGTGAATAATTTATAGACGTTGATTTTTCAACTTATTGATTCACATAAAAAAAAAATTTAATTTGATAATTTTTTATGAACACATAGAGAAAATAACATAGATCATATCTAACGGTTTTATTTTAACGTTTAAAATTTAAATTTTGAGTTATTAAAGTTTCTAAAAATAGAGGTATGATGGAGGCAAAAAAAATGAAGGCATTTGAACCCCTCTGTAGTTATTTCCGCATATCTTGATTATAGGTCATTTTAATATTTTATACGCATGGACACAAAAGCAATTGAGGGAAAAAAAATTTGAATGTGTTTACTGAAGGGATAGAGAGAGAGGAGGAGACTTTGGTTTTATAAAAAACAAAAGAACGAAAGAAAAATAAAATTGTTATGTTGGGATTTTTTTTTTTTTTTACAGTCAATTGGAGCGTTCAAATTACAACATTAAGCGTAGAAATTTTATTTTTTTATATTGTGTCAGGTTTGTCCTCACTTTATATTTTTCTATATTTGTATCTAAACTAAACATTAAAGCTACAACATACCGGAACAAATAGTTAAAAAACTAAATAATTATTAAAAAAACAAGTAAAAATTAACTGGTTTCTATTTCTTGTCATCATATTATATATGCGAAGCTATAAATGATTTGTTAAGAAATCGTAATTTAAGTAGGATACGACAAAGATTCAATGTGAGGTATATAAAAATAACATTTTTATACAAACAAGCTTTTAATACATGTTCACTAATTATACTTAGCCGCCTATGCTTACAAAAGCTAAATACAAGTTCAAGCCTATCTCTAGTGGTGTAAAACTGTTATATGTTTGTATTTAACTCTTGCTATTTTTGTTTTCATTTAAATGTCAAAGCAACTCACATGTTAATTATCTTTTTTTTTTCAGAAATTATGGAAAACGAGATCACTAAAAGATAACAAAGAAAAATTGGCAGAATTGCAAGAATGCCAACAGGACAACACCTAATATGAAAAGCCATGCAAATAAAAAAAAATTGCTTTTTATTCTTTCTATCTAATTTCATGCCTTGTGCCCTACTAACGAAAACAAATAATAACTATCCTAAACACTTGCATAATTGATTTATTTATTTTATTTAGAAACTAGTAAAAAATAAGTCATGACATATTCTGACAATAACTTCTGTGTGTATCTTAATTTATTTTATTAATTTTCAAATTTAGTATTTGATTAAATTTGTTAATAATTTTAGAAAAAATACAAAATTTTATTAAAATTAAAAACCACTACCTACGTAAATTTTTAATTTCCTCCAACATTTTAGATTTTTTTTTAGTTAAAAATAAGAGCCTCTCAATTTTAGATATCCAACAAAATCTTACAGTGAGATTTCGAATAATTTATGTTTCTATCACTTAAGAAAACAATTCAATATTTTTTTCTAAAAAAAATGAAATTATTAAGCGTCCTTAACGCAGAGAGAGGTTTTATTTTTTCATAAAAAAAAATATATAATAAAAGAAAAAGAAAGGTAATATATTTGGATATGTTTCCTCTCCCGTTCATATTTTATTCAAAATTATCTATGTCGAACACACTTTCTGCATGGATACATTGATCCTTGCATGTTTTTCTCATGAGCAAAATAAATAAAAGAATTAATTTAGTGTCTTAAACAAATATATTGAGCATTCAAAATGGGCCAAGTTGGTCCTTCGATTTTATTTGTATTCTTTTGGAGAAGCATGCCAGCAAAAGAAATCTGACCGATTATCATACAATAATCATAATTATCTATTTTGAGAAAGTCGTAAAATTCTTTATTCATTTTCCAAATTACGAAATGTTTATGCGCCTCAGATTGCATTGTTTTCCTAAATACCCCTTTTTATGTTCAATTCAGTCTAGAGACGAAGGCAGGATTTTAATCGGGGCAGAACAAGAAATTATCAAATCGGATTTAAATATCTATTTGAGTTCAAACTCATTAGATAATCAAGTACTAGATAAAACATGATAAAATTCTAAATTCTAATTTGAAATTTCATAAGATAAAAAATAATGCCAATTCTAACTTACCGCAGAGAGAGAACCTGCGTTGCGGAGAGTCAAAGAGCGTAATCTTTTTTTTTTTCTTTTAAAAGAGCGGAGTCGCTTTGTGTCGCGGAGAAAGTCAGAAAGCAGTGTTTTTCTTTTCTTTTTTTTGTGTCGCAGAGAGAGTGAGAGAGAGCGGAGACTAAAGAGTCACAAAATATTTTATTTCTATTGGGCCGCGAATGGGTTTGAGAATTTTTTTTTTTTTGCAGTAAAATCTGTAGGCGATTTTATTAACTTAAAGAGTTACAAACCAGCTGTTACATAAGATTAGACAAGAAATGTTTTAGAAAGCATTCAGCTGTAAACAAACTAAAAACGCACTGTAGTATGTGCATCATGTGGACACAATTTTGGTTATCCTTGCTTGATGGAAATGATAAAAGCGTAGTGATGGTTTCCTCTGTGAGCATAGTTGTCCTGCTGGCAGGTTTCATTGTAGAAGACACTTAATCAAATCAAACTGAAAACTGAATTAACCAGACCGGGACAATCACCACTCAAAGGTCCCAATGAAGAGCCGCCAGTGTGGGAAGCAGAAAAGGGAGGGAGAAGAGGAGTAGAAGAAAGAGAGCATATAAACAAACTCAGCACAAACAACATATAAATATAAAGTAAGAGTTTAAGAATTTAAAGGCAACATTTAATAATCTTCAAAGTCACCACTATAGCCACAAAATTAATTTAATACATCACATTTTTGAGAGACTCAACTCTGAACTGTTATAAATTATGGGCTCGCATGGTAGGATATATTTTTTTAGTGGAATAAGAAGTTCAAAATTCAGCATAAAAAAACTGAATTTTGAATTTTCAGAATAGAACAGTTGTGAGACCCCACACCACAGTACATATGGGCCTGCCCCTGATTCAGTCCCTTGTAAAAAAAAAATGTGGTCAATGCGCTTGAAGAACTTCGAGGTGCAGTAGTGCAGTGTTTCGCATTCATGTCATATGGGTCTGTTAAAATATTAGGCCCAAAATAGGCCCAACAAGTCTCGTTTCGTTAACTTAAGGAGGGGAAGTAAGCAGGATCCTCTGCAATTGAACGGACGGTAGAAGAAACAACGAGAAAGATCTCTACCGTTCGTCTCAAACATTTCTCGAGTCATATTCAAAGGATATGTGTTTAGATGGGGAGGACGGATTCTATTCCGTTTCGCTCCAGACGATTCCAGTGTGTACCAAAATCAAATGCTCAGCGTGAGCAGTTCCACTTCACTTTTCGCCAAATACGGCGGTTGCTCCCTCCTCCCTCTTCTCCGATCGTCCGCACGAGTTCCGATTCAAAGTTTCCAGAAGAAGCAACCTCTCTCTCCAATCGGTTCTTCCATGGACCCGGTTCGCCACGCCTCCACTGCGCCGGTCGCTAGCTTCCAGTTGTCTCCTTCAAGCGCGCTCAAGCTTCAAAAAGGGGACATCACCGTCTGGTCCGTCGATGGATCCACTGATGCAATCGTAAGTTCATTGATTTCTGTTTATTAACATCATTTCCCTTTGGAAATATGATTTATCACAATGGTACATATAATTGAACGGGTTCAGTCAATAATTGATTATAATGGGAGTAATTGATGGAAGATGAAGGATAGTCAAGAGGACTTAATTACCGGTTTACTTCATTTGATATATTCGGTGTATAGATAATTAGTTCCACATGTTGCAAGTTATTATTTTTCTTGTATGATATTAGATTTTACAATCTTTACTAATTGGTTGTTATCTAGAATAGTCAAGAGGGCTTAATTAGCAGTTTACTTCATTTGATATATTCAGTGTATAGATAATTAGTTCCACATGTTGCAAGTTATTATTTTTCTTGTATGATATATTTTTTACAATCTTTACTGATTGATTGTTATCTAGGTAAATGCAGCTAATGAAAGAATGCTAGGTGGTGGAGGTGTAGATGGAGGTAAATCATCAATTTGTTCTTTGAGGAAAACTGACATCAATTATATTAATTTTTTATATTTACCTTGAATATTACTGCAACAAATTTTCTTTGTCAGCCATACATAGAGCTGCTGGACCAGAACTTTTTGAAGCATGTAAGAAAGTGCCAGAAGTTAGAGCTGATGTTAGATGTCCCACTGGAGAAGCCAGGATTACTCCGTCAGTATTGCATGCTCAATTTTTATCTAATCCATGTTTATTGTGTGATTCATTACCTTTTTGTAACTAAAACAAATGATTCATTAAATAGAGCTTTCCGGCTTCCAGTGGCTCATGTGATACACACTGTGGGACCCATTTATGACATGGATAGGCATCCTGACGTTTCCTTGAGAAATGCTTACAAGTAATGATATGGTCTCATTTTTATCAGATTTTGTTTGTTCCTCTGTATAATAACTTTGATTTATTGGAATAACGACCCTGTTCTCATTTCAGGAATAGCCTGAAGGTTGCTAAAGAGAACAATGTTCAGTATGTTGCTTTCCCAGCTATATCATGTGGTGTTTACCGGTACTGGCTTTCAGATTTCAAAATTTTTTAGAGATTGTTTACTAGAGTACTTTCTATTAATGTGCTGGATGTAACTAGTCCATTTTTTTTTTCTATTTTGTAGTTTTCCATACAAGGAGGCTTCGAGAATAGCTTTATCTACGGTTAAAGAATTCTCAGATGGCTTGAAGGAGGTGAGTACCACTTCCATTATTAATTATCCAGTATTAAAATGTAGCCAAATTATATTATCCCATTTTCCTGAATCAATAAAAACTTTCAATGTGAGTGATGATAATTTTTTAGGTCTATTAAATTAAAACTTTCAAGTCTTAGTTTGCAGTTTTAATATAGAAAGGTAATCCATTATCAGCTGCTGGTAATTTACTTTCATTTAGTGATCAAGAAAACTTTTGGTTGCGTGCAGGTGCATTTTGTTTTATTCTCTGATGAGCTTTACAACATATGGGTTGAGACTGCACAAGAACTGCTTTAGGGCTTTGATTTCAATTAGTTTGTGTGCTGAGTGCAAGTAGAGATTATCGTCATATGATAAAATAACTTAATGATGAGTGCAGTTTTCTTTTTTCTTAATGTAACTTCAGACTATATTAGCCTGCTATGAAGAAATGTTGATCAAGTTTTGGGGTTTTTGAGCAGTTATCAGTAAATCTGGCTTACCAATTCTTATAATTTTACTGTGCTAATCTACCCTTGAATATGAAGTAACAAGCCCTAAATCTTTTGTAAATATCTATTTCCAGAAATTTGTGAGTCAGTTCTCTTAAATAGCATGCTAAGGCGCTGCTGCTGAAATGGGACTAGCACTGATTATTTCAGGGAAAACAACAATAACAAAATATTAGTTCGTGAGCCTCTAGTGCAATTATTTCAAAGGAATTATGCCCATGCCGAATTTGAACTGGGAACTAAGTACATTAGTACAACCATAAAATGTTTACTGCAACTAAATGTACAAGCCTATGAACATCAATTATGCCCTCAAAAAAGCAAATGAGTATTTGGATAAGAATGCATTCGTGCATTTGTGAACACATATCATGAAGCCTTTTTCTTTGTGAAGCTTCTGGGGAGTCTGCTAATCACATTTTGGTCGACCACTTTGTAATGCTTGGAGATATTTTGGTGAACTATGCCAGCATAACGATCCACACGCTCCTCGTATTTATTGTATAAAGCGGGCAATGTTATAACCATAATGCTTCCTGAATTTTGGATGAGAAAATATTAGTGCATATTTCGTTGAATCTTCTGTGTAAAATAATATTGACACACACTTGTAGTACATTCATAAACCAACAAAGTAAAAAGAATCCAAAAACAAACAAAAGAAAAACAACCGGATAATGTTACGATTGGGTATAGGAAGGGCCAATTTGGTATGTGCATATACTAAAGCTAATAGTGGGAAATACCGAAGATAGGATCATACCTATATAGGCACAAGTGAAGAAGGAAGAGAAATTGCCAATAACAGACAATAGCCATAGGAAGCCCATAACCTTTAAATTTAAATAAACAGGAAAATAGAGATAAAGTCAGTTAGCAAAATAGCAAAATTAAATAATAGAAAGTGTTAATCCTGTACCTGAAAAAATAGCCTGAAATCCTTGCCAAGGGTTATATCATGAGCAATCATTAACATACTATTAAACCTAGCACGAAATGTAGCAGCTGCACTGTTAACCATTTCTTCTGACACGACCAATTCTGGAAGGGGCTTCAATTGCCTGATCAATGTAAATTCCTTCTCAAATTTGATTTACAAAGGACTGTAAAAGAAAGGGAACTTTGCAAAAAAAAAAAAAATACAAGAATTTATGCGAATCGGCAATATCAGACAATCTTTTGTGTTGTACTAAGTGCAAAAAAGAAACACCCAACCAAAAATAACATGAGGTCCAGTGGTTCAAGAAATCAAAGAGAGAGAGAGAGAGAGAACCTTCATCCCAATTCAAATATGCCTACAAATTTCAAACACATTCGGACCTTGTGTGGCCAATTAAAAAATAATATAACTGCTAAATTGAACCTCAGTCTTATTTAGTACCTCAACTATTGTTCTTGAACTCAGGTATCTAAAACCCATACTAACTCTAATCATCAGTGGTTTCTGCAATAATTTTTAGGAATTCCCTAGACAATTCTAAAGTAGGTAATTTCAGCAAATGCAAAGGAGAAATTGTGGGATCCTTTTCTGGCACAAAAAAATACCATAAAATGTAGGATTGATCAGTATTCTGGAGCTTACTTGTTTAGTAAAGGAGCGGTGTTAGCCCTGATAAACTGAATTACAATCAGAATTAGAAGCACATCTGAGCAAATTGTCAGAAAAGATAAACCCGACTTTTCAAACAAAAACCATGCTGCCGTGACTATTATGATACTGCTGATCGAAACCCTTGGCCTCTTCCATAGAATTATGTTGGCAACTGGAAATGAACAATCAAGAAATTATGCAAGAAATTAGAGAGGTTCATAATTCAAAACTGAAAACAAACTATAAAATACCTACTGGTACCTTAATGTACCAGCTGGCATGATTGAACTGACAGTTAAGAAGTTATGGTTATGATACATAGACTACAATTATTTCTTTTTTTCTTCTTTGAATTCTTTAATCAAAACCTGATTAAATCAAAACAAGCTGAGAAAAAACAAAAGCAAGCTCTTACCAGTTGATCAAATCAGGCCACAACTTGAATGCTAAAAATGGCAAAACAAAGAATTTTGTAACTAATAGCCATACTCAGTGCATAGTTATAGCTTCTATATTTTTACATAGAAAGTCATTGCTTTTCCCCCAAAAGTTTAACAACTATTTCATCACTCCAAACTTTAGAACTGCCTTTTACAAAGCACTGACAAAGAATCAGGACACTACCCGGATTCGGATTCAAGATTCGCTAGTCCAGTTCATTTCCAGAATTCATTAAAGCACAGAACCCTTCGGAGGGTTACATTCGCAAATTTCAACTCGCAAGAATCCCTGTTCTTTTCGAACAAGTACGTGTAACCTTGAAATTGTCGAAAAGTTAAAAACGAGAAAAAAAAAATCGATCAAAAGTACCTTCCCCATCTCCGACTATCTGATGAATCGATCGTTTCCGATCAAAAAGCCGATAGCAGCTACTACCAGAGGAGCTACACTGATCGGTCGACCCCTCCTTCCTCGCATCTGTCATGGCGATCTCTCCATTCGTACGGTTCTTCGCACCTCCTTCCATCTATTTGACCTCCACCCTTTTAGTTATTCTAAAAACAAACCAATCAAGACTTGAGCAATAAACACGCAATCATTAATTTCTAAAGAGCGAAGTACTGACGCCGTAATTATTCTACTTTTCAACTCCTTTTTCCCGCGACTATTTTAATTGAACTTGAATTCTCTTATATTTACTTTTCTTGTAGAGGCCAAGTGGAATTTTGGCAAACAGAGAGAGACTGCAAGTGTGAAATAACCAAGTTGGACTTCATATTTGGACTCTAATAAGGGGCATCTGATGTAGTAGTTCCTGTGTCGGGTCGCTGACGGTTAGGTCTCCTCCGTAGTTTGAAGTGATGAAATAATTCCTCGTGCGTGGTTTCTAATGCCCCACATCATTCCTTATTCCTGTCCGCCGCACAGGATCTTCAGTTCCGACTCGCTACAGGTATGGAATAAAAAAAAAATTTATCCTTAACAACCGTCTATTCTACGGTTATCATCATTAAGTACGGACAGAAAATTTTCTAATTTATAGTATTAATCTATAATATTAAGTAAAGTTTTCATTAGGTGCTTATTCAATTTTTTTTTTTTTATAAAGTATTTAACGCTTAGTAGTGCATAATTAAAATTGAGAAGATGTTAACGTAACTTCAATCCGAGCCCACATAATGGGCCTTGATTAATTTAATTGAGATTGGGTTTGCTCCATTTCGGCCCATACACCTATGTAGGCCGCACTGCACCAATTAATCGGGCTCGAAATAATTTATTGAACTTAAATTGGGCCAAGCTACTCGATTTCAAATGTAATGCAAGTATGCAACCCTCATCTGATAGAGTCCGGATCTTTGAGTTTTGGATCGAGACCGTCCGATTCGAATTCGTCGCTCGTGATCGTCTCAGGATTCGAATTCGTTGTCGGGATGTGTGCGCTCACTTCGCGGATGGATTTTCGCGGATTCGAATCGGACGGTCCCGATCTAAAACCCAAAAGTTGGGTTACTTCACTGGATCCGAATTCCATATGATATGGATATGGATATCTCCGAATCCGGATTTAAACGGATATGGATCCGGATAATTATCAATTACCCACGGATCTTAGTAATACCTAAACGGAACGGATATCCGAATCCATGTCCTCTTAGATGAGGGTCTAAGCAACCAAGATACAAACCACGATACCACATTATTTTTTTGTTACTACTTCTATATTTTGTTTATATATTATATCGGTGGAATGAATATCTTATATATCCCCCATCTTTCCAACATCAATATCTCCATTAACTTACAATTATTCATTTATTTTCATATTTAAATTTTATTAATAATTAATTATATCTTAAAGTTCATATAACTCAATTATCTGATAATTATTCGTTTTGTATCTGTATTCGAATTCGTATTCGTAGATTATCCGCTTCGTATCCGTATCCGTTTAAAGTGGATTTGGTTTTAAATTTTGACATCCGTTTACTATCCGTATCCGTATTCGTATCCGTTATTTGAAATGTGGATATTGATATGGTTTTACCACTATCCGCTCTGTTTCCACTCCGTTTTCACCCCTACAATCATCTCTCATATTTTTATTGAACTTATATTTTTCTGGAATTTTTTAATTTTTTTAAAGTACAAAATCACTGTTTTTCAGAAAATTGTGGACCATCTAAAAGCAATAATTTTGTACCTATCTTAAAAAATAGTAAATTTTTTTTCAAAAAACATAAAATTTGGTGTCCAATCATATTTTAATGTGGATATCATATTGAGCGGTTAGATCATCTGTTTGAATTTTAAATTAAAAATAAAGATGTTGGAGTACGATTGAAACATGAAACAATGAGATATTTGAGCTTTCCTCTGTATCATATATAGTGATTAAAATCTTTGCCTTTCTCTAAAGTCCCCCTTTCGTACGATAAAATTAAAAAAATCATGCCCACCTAATTTTAGAATCTCTACTTTTTCCGACTTCTCTATTCTAATTCCAGTTCCCTATTTTAATAATAGTCCTAAAGCGTATGTATAAATGGTAGTAATTGAAGAGGAGGAATTGTAGCAAGTAAAACGGAGAGAAGGGATCTCAATTCATAAATTAAGCTGGTTAGTACTCATTGTTTGTATTAGTACATATTATTACTTCTTCCTATTAAGTAAATCAATTGATAATCTTTTTTCCTATATGGGTTTAAATCATTTTAATTTTTAAATGTGTAATTTCACTTCAGAGTTCATAGTCGAAATTTGCTAGGAAATCTCGCAAAAATTACAATTTTTTTTCTATCTATAGAACCTCATATATTTAATTAAATTACATGCTGTCAAGGTTTGATGCATTTCTATGCTTGAATAAATTGCCAAGTGATCTTTTGTTGGTTACCCCTTTATCTATATATAAATTATAGTTGTCTATCTATTAACTGAAAATATATAATTATTAACGATAAAAATGCTAGAAAATTATTGAACTTAACCGTTAACGTACAATTAAACATATAATTAAGGAATTTTTCATATATATTAAGATAAAAGTTTTTCCATTTGATAGCAGGTGTACCATCTATCCATATCGTTTGTGCATACAAGGTGGAAGAATAATGGCTAACAACTGCAGTGTGCCAAAAGACTGGGCCAAACTAAGCTCGGATCTGCTACCCCTCATTGCGCACAAGTTAGGTGACATTATTGATTTTATCCGGTTCCGTGCTGTGTGCAATTATATAGGAACCCTAACATCAGTTTCCATGCTCTTCCCTCTAGCAAAATCATCTCTGGTCCTTTCCTTGAATATATTACCATGTCGTGTTATCCTCAAAGGTCTAATGAGTTTATGATCGAGGAAAAAGATGAAAAAGACCCCTCTCTTCTAGTTGATAAGTTCCCTACTCATGTCTTTCCACTTACAGTTAACAACGTGATCAGTAGTTGTGATTATATACTCTAATATCTGGTAAAATGAAACGCCTCGTAGTGGTAGTTCCCTTGGGAGAAATCTTTGCACACTACAAGGGGTGGAATTTCAACTTCAAGTTTGCAACTACTGGAAAAGCACTATCAACAATTGTTAATGTTAGCGATTTATATGGCGCCCACATTGAAAAAGTTGTTGACGTTAGTGATGGACCCACTGGAAAAGTAGTATCAACAATTTCTTATCCTGTGGAAGGTATGTGTGATTCATGCTTGATTTCAACAAGGATGGTTTATTGATGGTCTCAAAGAAATATATCTCATCTCATCAACATGGTAACAAACCATACTATGATTATGAATTTGTGGTGCACCGTCTTGAGAATTATGATATTAGAGTAGAACTAGGGTGTGATCGATGTGCTCACCAAACTCTTTGGTGAGCACAACTCTACATAAACTATCGAATTCACTTCAAACGAAATCAATCTAACCGTTGAAACCGATGTACTTTACGAGTGATACACGTACATACAAAATTTTGAATTTTTTGAATTCATTTAGTCTCAAGTCAAGTGGTCAAAATTGATGATTTTTTGAATGCATTAAAACAACTTCATTTTGGATCAATTTAAGCGGAATTGGAGATATGATGCTGTTTATGGACAACCAAAATGCTTTTAGTTTGATGGCCAGTGAATATGATCAGGATAGATTTAGGGGTAACTGCATCTATTTCATCACTGAATTAAAGAAAGATCCCCAAAATTATATAGTAGCCGGATATGATATGGGAGAGAGGAGAAGCTTTGAAGTGTGTTCCTTGGGAGAGTATACTACCAATACGGAGTTGTTTTGGTTTATCCCTTCTCTAGTTTAATTTTTTTTTTTTGTAACATTAATTATTAAAATTTTCTTAAACTATTATTGAATTAATATATGTTGTGCAAAGAAATAATTAAAGAGAACATTGAAATTAAAGTTCTCCAATCTTATCAGATTTTGGAAGACAAGAACATGTACGTAAATCTGATGAAGTGTATATTAATTATTTTTTTAAAGTTAATTATAAATTAATCACAAAAAAAATTATACTTAACTTCGTAGCAAAAAAAAAATCACAAATCCTCACACATAGATGTACCCTTCTGCCCCCAGCATTTTTGCAAAAAAAATTATATAATTATTAATGTTGCATAAAAATCACAATTTCTTTTTAAAAAAATAAATTAAGTACACAAGAAATATACTCGAACATCTCGGTTTTTTTTCTCAATTGATTTCCTTACTTCAAAGTCTCAACTTGACTACGACAAAAGACATAATTTGAAAGACAGAATACATAAATTTGAAAAGGGGTCAACAAATAATTTGCTAATAGATTGAAACCAAAAATAATGTTGTAAGCATTTCAACTTGTAAATTTCAAAAATTACGTAGATATGTGAAGAATGACTATTTGCATTCAAATACTATAAATCAGGAAGCTGTTAACAGTTTTCGGATACTAATTTTTGGATTATTTCCGGATTCAACTGAAAAGTATATGTAAACTTCTTCGTGAAATTATGTAAACTTTAATACTAATCATGTAAACCAATTCAACGAATTCTGCAAACACAACAACTTTTCATTACCATGTGGTCTCCAAAAAACCTCTAGTTTAATCTCCAGTTTAACAACTTTAACTGCTTTGACCGGAACCACTTGTAGACCTTTGACCAGGACCACTGGAACAGCATATAGAAGATCTCTAATAACTTTTGAAAACTAGTAACTAAAAATGACCACTTTAAAATTCTGTAAGCAGATACATGGCTGAGTTTTTATTGAAGTGCTGTAATTTCAAACTATGGCCCAGCCATAAGTCATAACTCGTAAGTCGTAACAAAGTTCGTAAAAGTTCAAAATTGAGTTCGTAAAAAGTTTGATTCGAAATTGAGTTCGTTCGAAATTAATTCAAACCAAACTTAGTTCGAAATTAATTTAAACCAAACTCAAACTGGAGGTAAGTTCGATTCGGTTCGGTTCATTTGTAGCCCTACTTATAGTATTGGCATCCACCTCAAATTGATGATAATGAGTTAACCAACATCAATTTGTTGACATGAAACTCATGCTGATTATTGGTGAGTGTCTTAATGATTATCTTAGCAATTTGTTGAGCAGAAGACACATGACGAAGTGATATGAGTTTCCGATTTATTACATCTCTGATGTAGTGATAATCAACCTCTATGTGCTTCGTATACTCGTGAAGTACCAAATTAACCGATATGTGAATAGCACTCATGTTGTCAGCATGTTGGATCATTAATCTAACATTGGACTAATATGTAAAATAATTATGTATTGTATACTGTCAATTTTATGCTCAATTAAAAGTGATCATTTGCGGTTTATGATTTACTGAGCAATAATGTGTCATATAGGGTGTGGGCCTTTAATGTGTAGAACTTAAGATGTAATATTTAATTTAATGATAGGCTGAATTGAATAATTATCATAACAGAACAATCAAGGAGTTCCTTAGGCTGTATATAAAGATTTGGTCTCCCAGAATATAAGGTATCATGAATTCACTTCTTCTTATCTCATTAGAGAAGAGTGTGAGAGACTTTGGAGAAGGCAGAACAAAGGAGACTCTCTCTAAAGAGACTTGCTATTTTGGAAGAACTGAATCGGTAGCGCTCTCTCGCACAAAATAGTCATGGATTAAGGTACGCTTCCGCTATTCAGTTTTATATTCAACACAGATGGTCTTGCGGTGGTCGATGATGGTTTTTGTCGATACCAACAAGTGGTATCAGAGCTGCTCTGTGTTTGAAACAAGTTTTATGTATTTTTTTCGGTACAATTATGGTATAAGGTTGAATTTCTGATTATTGGCGATATTAGTTTTTTTAAAATTGATTAATTTTGTCCTTTAAATTCGGTCCAAAACCTTGAAATCGCCATTTCTGATATGAAGATCACGCATGGTCCGCGTGTGAACCAAATTTAACCAGAAATAAACCAATTTCGCGACCATTCAGTTCTGTAGACCGCGCATGGACCGAGTCTAACCTGAACATAAGTCTTTTCGGTGAAGAATTAGTCCGGTAGACCACGGGTGCACCGCGCGACATTAGTTCACGGTGAACCGCACATACACACCGCGCTGTTTTGGATGGTTCACTGTGTGCCGCGAAAACACCCCAAAATATGAAAATTTATGAGATCCGAACCAGTGGGAATCAGAGTAGGTCCGATGCCCATCGGACCTACCTTGGTTCGATGGATGTGATGACCATTCGATCTGCATCAAGATTCGTGTACTCTGTATCAAAATCCGTGCAAGTCTTATCAATTTCCATGCACATAGATCTTGATGCTAATCGTATGGTCCTAGAGCTAATTGAACCTAACTGTAGGTCCGATGTCCATCGGACCTACTCCTATCTCGAACCGGTGACCTGTTGATCAAGGTCTTTGCGCACAACCAACAAAAATACAAAGGCTCATGCGAATTTTTCGGTTAAGTTAATATACCTCAAAACTTTGGAAAATCAAATTTATATATATGGCAGCATGCGAATTTCATATTAAATGTGACTTTGAGGTTTAAGCTTTCAGTTTTAGAATTAAGTTAATTCTGGTTTTAAGTATAGTTTAACTTTAAAGTAAGATGATTATGATTAATCTAAATTCACATGGAAACAGAGAATCAAAGTAAGAAAAATTTATATTTGATTCTTAATAAAGTTAAGATGAATTTAGATTTTGAATTATACCGGAGTAAATTATACATTTATGAGTGGAACAGAAAATTACTCGGCGAAAGAAAATATAACTGAATTTAGGTAAACCTCTATTAGTGATAGGATTTAAAAATCATAATATGTTGTAAATTGAGATACCATTACATATGGTTCATACAATTCTTTTATAGATCACCTTGTAACATTAAATCTCAATTATTCTAATCCCTATAACCTAGTATATAATCCAGAAAGCAAATCTCATTTATTCTAATTCCTATAATGTAGCCTACAATATAGGAAGTAAATTATATCTCAAATTATATTCTACAATTAAAAGAACTAAATATACAATATTGACAATAATGATTTTTTTCGATTTAGGAATACAATTACCTATTTTTATCTGTTGATATATATTGCTAGCTTGTTTTGTATTCAACTAAAAAAGTAGTATAAAAATAACCTGAAGCTAAATACAGAATCAACCAAAATAATATGCAGAGGGAGATAAAAAGGAACGTGCTTGGTTAATTATCTTGCATAGGAAGGCAATATAACAGAAGGTGTGTTGTACCTAATGTCGACAGCGAACTGGTCGGAGCTTCCGCGTGATGTAATCGGTTACCTAATCAGCTTCTTACCCTTACCTGATTATCATCGATTCAGCGCTGTATGTCAGAATTGGTGCACAGTTGCAAGAGAAAAGTATCATTTTCTTCCTACTCAGCAGCTGCCGTGGTTGGTGTTGGGTGAAGATATTGCCACCGGAAAGCGTATTTTCTTCGACCTTTCTGAAAACAAACATTACTACATGGACCTACCGGAACTACATGGGCAATTTGTGTGTGGCTCTTCATTTGGCTGGCTCTTCACAGTAGACATCGCTTTGAACATCCGTATGTTGAATCCATTTACCAGAAAAATATACGACCTACCTTATCTTGATTTTCGCAGCTATACTGAAGAAAATATTGACTTGGTTTCCAAGGTTATCTTGGATCATGATCCCAGTGAGAGGTCAGATTTTACTGTGATGGTATTCAGCAGGTTGTTTCAAGAGGTAGCCTTTTGGAGACAGGGTGATCCAAATTGGACTGTACCTATATACAACTATTCTGGAGTTAACGACATTATATTTTTTAAAGGAAAATTCTATGCTGTCGGATATGTCGATTCTAATGAAATTTTTGTTGTTGATGTTGTTGGCCCGGATTCAAAACTCATACCGCTTTAACATCACACTCCCCTGTTTGTAGGAACTTTCAAGTACCTAGTGGATTTCAAAGGAGAACTATTATTCTTACAAAGGGAGCTGGAGGTCACCACACATGTTGTTGTCCACAAGTTTGATTTGGAGGAGGGAACTTATTCTGAGAGTAAGCATATTAATAACCATGCATTCTTCATTTGCGACAATTCGACTGTGGTTATTATTGATCCTACCCAATTTTTATTCTCTGGATGCATCCAAAATGCTATCTACTTTTCATTTTCACAAGATCATTTTTCAGACCTTTATCCGATGGGACGATATGAGCTAGAAACTTATAACATGGTTACAAAAAGCTGGGCTAAATATTATCTATTTGAAAATTATTCTCCTCACTTTGTTGCCCCAACCTGGTTAACACCTAATCCTTGACACATAGTCCACAAGTTTGGAAACACCTTTCTATTATTTATAATTATTGTTTTTTTAGATTTTTTTTATTTTGTTCTTGTTATGTTTTCATAAAAGCATAATAATAAATTATTCAAATTATATTCGTATTATATTTCTTCTTTTTTGGCTTTTAAACGAATAGACGAATTAGCTTGTGTGTGGATTATTCATTTGACCCATACAATTTTTAATCTTAAAATTTTAATAGATAGTATTGACACATTTATTTCTTATACCTAAATTGTCATTTTAGTATATAATTCGCATTTATAAAATTCCGAACTACACTTAAATTATACTGTATTATTCTCGAAGTAGGAATTATATATGCATATTATTCAATTATTTTCGAAATTCATACTATCTTATCAATTAGTGTCAATTAGTGTCATGCTAAAATTAAAACAATTGATAAGATAGTATGAAATTTATGTTGTTTCATATAACAGGCCCATGAAAAAACCCAAAAAACCGATGACTACGCTGAAAATGAAGTTTATGTTGTTTCATATAACAGGCCTACAGGCCCATGAAAAAATTCAAAAAAACAGATGACTACGCTGAAAACAAAGTTTTTATTGTTTCACATAACAGGCCTACGGGCCCATGAAAAAACCCAAAAAACAAAACAAAAACAAAAACAACTGGAGATATTTTTTACATTCCTCCAAAAAAAAAAAAACAACTCTGTAGGCAACCCAAGAATTGTTCACGAATTATGTTTGTCAGCGGTACAAAAAAAATATATATATATATTGTTTGCATCCATTACTGCGTTATCTTTTTAGTGATCTCGTTTTCCCATATTTTTCCTGAAAAAAATAATAAACAAGTAAGTGCTTTGACATTTAAATGAAAAATAAAATTCCAAAATTTAAATAACAAACCCATAACATTTTTTATACCAGTAGGGATATTTCTTCTCTTGATCCAGGAACTCAGCAAATGAAATATTAGGGAGATGGTTCGTTTGGTCATTAGAGCATCTACATTCCTGATATTGTTAGAATTTCTAATATGATGTGACAATTTCTAATCTAGTTTCAGGAATATAGGAGAATTTCTTATTTAGAAACTATGCAGTAAAGTTTCTTATTTAAAAATTGTTTATAAACTCCATGTTGATTAAATAATTGACTCAAATTATTTTTCATTTTTAATTTGTTGCTGACGTGGCTTAATAGAAACTCTCAAATTAATTTTAAAAATGTGAGAGTTAGAAATTTTAGAGACCTTAATTTCTAAAATATAGTTAACAGTTATTTAGAAACTCATTTGAGTTGTTGGAATGTATATGCTCGTATCGATCGGCTGTTTCTTTCATCTCGGCACCAAGGTCGAACAACTAGCAGAATAAAATATAAAATATAAATTGGACACATAATATATATAATGCAAAACACAATATATATACTAGTCTTTGATTTGATTTTTTCAAACCGGTAAATTAATGGAAGGACTGTACCGTTTTATAATTCGGGCAGAACTTGATCTTATATTTTTGAATATCTGCCTCTATTTCTCTGTGAGTCTTCTCCATTAATTTTCTCCACCTGAATTTTTGCTACTCTCACTTTTCTTTATAATACAAATGAAAAAGGAGAAAACGACAGTGTTAATAAGAAATAGGTAAGTCAAGTCTTGTGAATTTAGGGTTGAAACGGAGCGGATTCGGAGCAGATAATGCTTATACCAAATCCATATCCGTTTTTCAATGAGTGGATACGGATAGTAAACATATGCGAATACGGAGCGGATAATTTACAGATACGAATTTGAATACCGTTACGAATGTCGGATTATTGAATCATATGAACTTTAAGTACAAATATTAAATTAAAAAAATTAAAACAATTAAGAAAAACAAAAGTAAATTAAAAAAAGGTAAAGAAATGAAGAAGATATGGAGAGGAGTTAGAGAATATTAACCACTGAAAGTCAAGTTACAGTAAAGCGGAGAAGTTGAAATTTCGGATTCGGATAGTACGGATATCGCTCCATTTATATTTTCAAAGAATTATCCATATCCGTATCCGGATTAAATTTCCTATGCAAAAAATATCCGTATCCGTATCCGTAATATCCGTATCCGTTTAAATCTGAATTCGAATAATAAACGGATTCGGAGCGGATATCCGGACGGATATCCACATCCGTTTATAGCCCTTACCTGTGAAGCGTAGGTCAGGAAAGATATAAGCACTGGCAAAATATTTACGCTTTCTTTTGGTGAATTTCCGAATCAATCGTACGATTAGAAATAAAACAAAAAAAATTAATCACACTGTTCTTTCAAGAGAAACCGAAGCGGTGGAGCTACACTCCATACGTACTGTGCTGATAGACGCTACCCTGTTGAGCCTGTGACATCCTTCTTTTCCAGCTGTTAATCCGTGGCGCTCCTCCGCTCCATCGCCATCTCCTCCAAGAAAACACTAACTCTAGCTCGATCAGCGCGTGGCCTGACGACGGCGACGCTGCCACTGCTCACGTACGAGTACGACGCGCTGGAGCCGGTGATCAGTGGTGAGATCATGAGGCTCCACCACCAGAAGCACCATCAGACGTACGTGACCAACTACAACACGGCGCTTGAGCTTCTCGACTCGGCCATGGAGAAGGGAGATGCATCAGCTGTCGTAGGGAGGTTTACTACAGCTCAATCCTTCTTTTCCTCGTTAAAATTGTTTAATGAGGAATAAATCTAATTCCTGTGTTTTTGACAGTTAGTTAGTTTTAGGTCAAGTTTGTGTATGTTTGATTTTTATTGTGTTAGCTATAGTCAATTCAATCCTTCAGTTGCTGTCAATTTTATTCTCAATTGCAATATTCGTTGTTAAATGAACATGTGATAGGATTTTGTTCATGAAAAGACAAAAATTGGCTTGCATGACAGGAACAGATTGGGAATCTACATCGGATAAACGCATTTTGGTCATGAAAAAGTCGGACATGGGACCAATGCCATTTGCTTAGTCAAATAATTCATTGGGACCAATATAATTAATTTCAGAGGTTCAGAACAAATCATGCATACTCCTCTTTTCTTTTGGTCAAAGCATATCTGATTTGGCATGTTTATTTGTCGCAGGTCACGTCAACCACTCGATCTTTTGGAAGAATCTCAAACCAATTAACGTGCGTACCATCCACATCAGTTGTAAATTTTACTTCTATAATTTTTATTTGCAAGACTGTTATTCTGTGAAATAAAAAAGAGGTAAATTGGGAGGCTGGTGGGGGTGAGCCATCACACAGGAAACTCGGTTGGCAGACTGATACTGATTTTGGTTCGTTTGAGCAGGGGCGGACCCAGGTGTATTCAGGGGGGGAGCAGCTGCTCTCTCTGAATTTTGAGTTTTAGTAGAAATTTATCGGTTCCGACCGACTTTGTCCCCACTTGAAATTTTTTTGGTCTTTCTCTAGACATTTGATTTGTAATTCGGGTTAAATTTAGGGTTAAAATTGAAATAAATTTGTTGAATTTGATTGGTAATTATAATTATAAGTCGAAGCATCAGAAATTACAAGTCAAAGCATTGGAAAGTATAAGTTAAAGCATTATTTTTTATCGAGTACCCAATTGGTTAATGGATTTAAATCTAATTCGATATTTTTCCCCCTTGACGAAATTTCTGGATCCGCCCCTGCGTTTGAGGCTCTTATTTCAAAATTGAATGCTAAGGGAGCGGCTCTTCAAGGATCAGGATGGGTGGTTAGTTCCTATTTTGAAGTGTCGATCTTCATTTGGTTTCTATGCACTTCATAATTTATTACCGTAATTTATTCTTCTTTGGTTGATAATTTTGGTTGTAGTGGTTGGCTTTTGACAAGGAGTTGAAGAGATTGATAGTTGAAACTACTGCTAATCAGGTCATGTATTTTTCAAGAGCAATTTGATCAGTGAATAAAAATACCAAGTCGATGTTTGATATTTAATTCATGCTGAACTTACAGGATCCACTAGTTGTCGCTTCCCTTGCTTGGTATTGATGTGTGGGAGCATGCATATATATTACCCTCAGGTAAATAATATGAATGTTAACTTGAAAAATTTCTTGAAAATTTTGCTTTAAATTATTTAAACTCTTTGGTCTGTGTTTAGTACAAAAATTTGAAGGTAGACTACCTAAAGAATATATGGAAGGTAATCAATTGGGAATATGCTGGTGAAGTTTATGAAAATGAAGCTGCATCAGGGGTGAAAACGGATCGGATTCGGATCGGATAGTGGTAAAACCATATCCGTATCCGTTTTTATTTTTCTAATATGGATACGGATCGGATATTAGGCGGATACGTACGGATACGGATCGGATATCGGATATCCGTAGATATATACATAAATTTTGTTATAATATATATTATATTATATGGTATATATCTACTATTCGGATACGGATAATTAAAATGTAAAACCATATTCGTATCCGTATCCGTATCCGTACGGATATTCGGATATCGGATATCCGTATTTAATTTTTGGATACGGATACGGATGCGGATACGGTCGGATATTATCCGATCCGTTTTCACCTCTAAGCTGCATGCATGATGTGATCTTTCTGAAGATGATAAATAAAAGAGTTTGTTGTGTATAGGTGTCTAGTTGCACAAGTGGAATGAATTAGGATGTAAATTAATGTTCGGATCCTTCGAAATTGACATTGGTTTAGTTTGTGTGATTTTGAGTGAGCTTTTGGATTTAGTTTACTTGAGAACTAATTTTTATATTTGTTCTATGACTGTGACAAGCCACCTCAAAATTGACAATATATAATAACAATATAGAATTTTTCATTATTGTTGTAGATACTCAATTGCAAAATATATAAACATATATATTGGTCCCTATCATCTATGGAGACATCAGCTATAAAATTATATTAATTTTGAATTACGACTTGTCTAAAATATAGAATATTCTTTTATAGTTTCGTTTTTTCATTTAATAATTTTGGAACTAATTGTGGAGTTCTCAAATGAGTTTGTTTTTAATATGTTATGGATTAACAAGTGGATCCAAATTAACACTGACTTTTGGGGTAAAGATGTTAACAGAGCTTATTTGACTTCATACGGCGCATTAACTTGTACCTTTTCATTTTAATTCTAAGCTCGTGTGCTGTATATAATGGGACCAGCTCTGTCCCCAAGTTTTGGTATCGATTACGTCTCTTGTCCATTTTTGCAAATGATTGCAACACGCCTTTGAAGATTTAAAGAACCGAACCGACAAAGATGGTTAAAGATCCTGCCTTTTTTAGTTGCCCTCGTACGAGGGATATTTTGAAAGCGCTCCTATTAGTAGGTAGCTTTCAGATTTTTAATTGAAAGCTACTTTGCTTTATGAATGTTCTCTTTGCTTTCTTTAGTAAAACTTGTATTTCCTTAGAAAAAGAAGTTCCTAGGGCCTACTAAACAACTAGATTAGATTTGATATTTTAGTAAAGAGAACTAGAGTACCATACCGTTGGGTTTAACTGTCTCTATCTCAGTTGAATCAACAAGGCCGGTGCTCTTCGGATATTTCATATTCGTTTAACCGAATTTTTTTTACAGGAGAAATGTGGGGGTCTAACCTCTCAGATTCCATTGCAACAAACACTGGATCCAACTATGCTGCTTTTTTTGAAGAAAATTTCTGATCCCAACCATTCAAAAATTTTCATTCGCGTATCTCGATAAAGAAACTTTTTCATGCACAAATCTCAACGAATTTAAATAGTTGGAATTGGAAAAGTAGAACCCTGTTTTTTTCTAAGAAAAGCAGCAGAGTCCGTTCCACAAACACTGGAGGTGTCAGATTAAATTTCCAACTACTAAACAAAAACTTATAAATAAGCTCTAAATAAGTAAGTTTCTAACAATTCAAAGGTTCCGTCACAGCACGACACATGATCCGAGTCACGTGTCTCGTGTTGTGACCATCTTTTAAAAAATCGACACGGCACGCAAACTAGTTTAGTCATAGCATACAGTCACACATGATTAGAACTGTTTGATCTTCATTAAATAAAGTGTCTTAAATTTCTATCAAAATATATCGGTTTTGATCACGCGTGACCGCATGCCGTGACCAGACCAATTCACGCACCGTGCTGATTTTCTAAAAGATAGTCACAACATGGGACATGAGTCACGACACGTAACTCGGGTCACATGTCGTACTGTACCATGCCCTGATGGAATTGTATTCGATTTTTTAATTATTATGAGCTTACTTATTTAAAACGTAGTTATAAGTACAGTTTTTTTATTACGCTGTTTTGTGGACGTCATAAACTATGGCGTTATAATTTATGACGCTTATGATTTATTTGAGATATTAAAAAAAAAATCGATTTTAAAGGTTTATTTATTTTATCCTATTAAGTAAAAAAAATTCGGTTTATTCATTATCACTTATCAACTTATAATTGTAACATATTAATTATTAATACCATTTCAAATTGACAGAAATAGAAAGGTTTATTGGGGAAATTCATATCCCAGAAATATTTCAAAATTGGAGTTGATTTACGAAAAATTCGGGCCATTCATATCAAAGAATGAATCTCAAATTAACCGTCACAATTCGGTTCAATTCGATTCAAGATGGAATGCACATAACTCCTTTAATATTTTTTATTCTAGTGATGATTCATTGTTGTAATTGAGGCCATATTATAGATAGATTGATCATATTTTTCTTTTCTGTTATTTATTTTCGTATAAGAATACACCTAAGACAACAACTTATTAATTCATTTCAAATCAAATCTTATTATACATGATTTTGAAAGTACGACATTTATTAACAATAAAAATTTAAAGATTATTATATTGGTCAAGTGATCTTCTTTTTCACATACTTTATGTTTCTTTGACAGTCATTTATTTACTCTATTATGTTTAGGGGTGTTCATCGGTTCCGAACTAGGCAAATCAAAGTAATAATTTGGTTTTTAAAATAGAACCGGACCGAACTGATTTAGCATTGCAACCGAACCGAACCGAACCAAAGTTTTATTTCGGTTTGTTCGGTTCAAACCAAAATATATTAATTTTTTTATTTAAAGCAATTGATTTATAATAAACCGAATTATATTAAGAAATAAACCGGGGTATTAAGAAATAAACCGGGATATTAAGAAATAAACCGAAGTATTTAAAGCAATTGATTAAGAAATAAACCGGAACGGTCCGGACCAAATTCATAATATATAAAAGTTCGATCGGTTCGGTTATTTCGGTTTTAAAAAATTTCAAACCGAACCGAACCGAAATTATAATTCGGTTTTAAAAAGTAAACCGAACCGAACCATTAAACCGAACAAACCGAACCGTTTGGTTCAAACTAATTCGGTTCGGTTCAAAACCGACTAAACCGGACCCAATGAACACCCCTAATTATGTTACAAAATTCAACGGCCGAAAAATTTATATAGTAAGTTTTGAATTTAATTGACATTAGTCTCTCTCTACTTCCATTAACTACTGAACCCTCCTACATAAATGTTGTAACTCCTTCATTGAATACTATAGAGGTTATTTTGTGCAAGAGACTTGGTTGCTTATTCAATTAAATATAATTATAATGATGTTTTGACTTCATGCAGTGCACAGTTAGTAAAATAAAAGTGAAAAATAATATATTATGCATACATTGTACAAAGTCAAAATTACATGCATGCACCTGACACTATAAATATTAACAATTGACAATGTGGTATAATTAAACACCAAAAAATTTGAATAGCCAGTATAAACACCAAGCACTAAAGGTATATACACCTACAGTATAAATATATATTAATTAACAATGGACATCATATGAATTGAGATTGGGTTAGCATAAGCACTGTCCTTTTACACATGAACTTAATAATATACCTTGGTGTTGAGATGCCAATGGATTATTTACTGTCAAGTCTATGTATTCCTTTCTGAACTTCAGAGGAATTAATCTTCAACACCCCTTGATATGGTGGAAATTACCAGTTTCCTCCAAAATTTAAGCTTTCATGTGGTTGATCAATAAACATCGAATCCTGACTAAAAAAAATCTACAACACAAGGGTTGGTCTGGTGATATTACTTGTCAATTTTGTATTTGTGATGAAAGCTCCAACCATTTATTCTTTAGATGTTTTTATGCTAAACAGGTGTGGATGTGGATGGGGGCTTGTCAAAACTTTTACCAGTTTTGGACCTCGATTGAAGATGTCATCCAATTTGCTTATACTCTACCCAAAACTACTAGACTTGCATTTCTCATTGTTGTTTGTGCAGTTATTTGGAGTATTTTGAAATATCACAATGATTAAATGTGTTTTAATAATACTAGAATATACACTGCTCAAAACATTATCTTACAAATCTTGTCTCTGGTTTCTTATTGGACAAGTGCGATTAAGAAAGAAATATAAGATGCAGTCCAGGCATGGCTTCCCCAATAGCTTGATGAGATTTCTCTGCAGGTGGTGGATCCAGCAGACAATCTGATACTGGATTGGGTCATTGGTGATGCTGATGAAGAATGAAGTTCTACTCCTTTCCCACACTCATTTTGCTATTACCAGTCTTTTGAGATTTAGACTTTGCTCATCTGACTATTATGGAGTGTGCTATACGTTACTTTTATATACATTTTGTGTGCCTGCGTGCACTTATGTGTGGTTGAACTTTTATGCTGCTATGTTAGACTATTTTAGTGCTTTTAGGTACGTATTAGGGATGTTATCTGATATAATGGATTGAGCATTCTAATATATATCCAGGGAGTCCTTGTAAGTTACCAGTTTCGTTATATGAAACGGGCTCTTGCCTTTTTAAAAAAAAAAAAATCAAGTGGTCAAACAAGATAAAAAAAATGAACGTATTAAAATTAACTTATAATTTTTTTTTATTGACCGCTTGACTTTATGCTGAATTAATTCGAAAATTTATAAATTTGACATGTAAATACATTACTCATAGTTGATCGGTTTAAACGATTTGGATTTGTCATATGTAATCAATTCGATAGATTTAGGTAACAAAATATTTATCTTTATATTCGGATCGTCCGACCAGAATTCACACAAATATTAAAGGACTCCGTACATTTTACCTCAGGCTGAATTGATACGAATGTTGATCAGATGGTCCGAATCTAAATAGAAATATTATGTTACCTAAGAGGATATGACTCCGCATCCGAATTTGTACCATCAGTATTAATTCAAAATTTGAATTAATGCGTAATGAATCTGAATTTTGAGTTAATGCATAATAAATCCGGATTATTCGATCCGTGATGACACGAATATTAAAGAAATATGTGCATTCCATCTCGGACCGAATTAGCCTGAATTCTAATCGGACGGTCGAGATGCATTGACTTAAGTTCGAAAGTTAATGCAGAGGATACGGATTCTTCCGCAGCCCACTGCTACAGGGAAAAAACTATAATAAACGCAGCAATGAATTTGGAATTCATATCCTCTGCATTAACTCAAAAAAGAATCTTTTGAGTTGATGAATCTCGGCTGTCCGATCTGTTTTGAAATTTGTACGAATTAGATCTGCACTAATATTAAAGGGCCCCTATGTTATAGACATGAGTCGGATTGACTCTGTTTAAAATCAGACGGTTGAAATTCATTAACTCAAAAGATTCCCTTTTGAGTTAATGCAGAGGATACGGATCCATGAATTTGCAGGTAAAGGATGGGATTAAGTTGAAAAGCTGAAGGCCTTTTCAAGTAATGTCCAAAAATGAGAAGTTATTTTGTAGTCAAAAGCTCGTATAGACCTGGTGCACCCGTTTAAATCCCATGCTAGGTCGTGCTCGACTGCTCGTGCGGGCGTGCGGTTGCTCCATTTGTATTATTTTAGTGAACCATCGTAACACCAGGTTTAGCAATTATTAAATTCGGTGGATGAGGCTGTGTGCTGTGAAGTGGGGAACGGAAACTAGTGAGTAGTGACAGTCCAAAACGCGTGCCGACTCAACTGAACCCCTACGGCGCCTACGCCCGACGTTTCTTTTTAGCAGCATTTTGTATTCCCAAATTACCCCTGAATTTTTTATGCTTTTTTTTGTTAGCTTTTTTATCTTTCTTCCCTGCGAAATTAACTGCATCCCGGCCGAACATTTTCTGGGCACTTCACACTGACGATACTTGGAACTAATTTGATCCGCTGCTCCGAGCCAAACAGCGGACAGTTCCTTTTGGAATTTTTTTATAAACCATAATTAAAAAAATAATTTTTAGAAAACCAACATAATTATTTTTTTCTTTACAAAAACCATCAGAACCGAAATGTCATTTCAGTCCCAAATTTTTTTTTTTTTGGGACAGAACTGGCATTTCGGTCCCCACTAGTTTCACAGAAAAAGGTTGTGAAAAGCTGTGAAACTAGTCGGGACCGAAATGCCATTTCGGTCCCCAAAAAAAAAAAAAAATTTCCGGAACCGAAATGGTATTTCGGTTCTTATGGTTTTTGTAAAAAAAAAAAGTAATCATGTTGGTTTCCTAAAAATCAATTTTTTAATTATGGTTTATAAAAAAAAAAATCCTTCCTTTTCCTTGTGTTTTTATTTTGAAAAGATAGAGGGACTACAAATTTTATCTCATTTGGTATGTTGCTATCATATAAAACGTAACCTCCTCACCAAACAATCCATGTAACGGTGATTGTCTGACACAAGCCACAGCAACAGGACCAATTGTTAACATAACATAACAATCTAAATTGATTGATTATTTTAAAGGTTGTTTAAGTCCACTACAATTCTTATCATTTTATTTATTTCTGATCATTAAAACAATAGGCTACCAATAAAGCTAAGTGAATCTTTTGTAAATACACTAATATATCTTCTAAGATTTTATTTTATCCCTCGCCACGCCAATCAATTTATTACTATATTTTATTTATCACACTGTATTTATTATTGATATGTCACTGTACTGTAAACAATATCATGATATAATTTTTTCAAGTTCCAATGATTCAGCACACTAATGTTACACCAAAGAAGCAACAAAAGATCCAGAGTTACGAGGACACGTGTCAAGTCCCGGACTGGTCGTACTTGAATGAACATTTCCCTCTTTCTTTCTTTTTTTTTTGTTTATTATTTATTTATTATATGCCATCTCTTTCGCCACATTTGACCTTCGCTTTAACCTCCATCGCTGTTGTTGCCTCGATTGTGAAATGGTAGTTAGGTGAATAAAATATTTTATCTTTTCTACTGTTTCTAAAAAAATAAAAACTTCCATTTTGGAGTTTACCCACAAGATAAGGATGTATTGCCTTTTATCACCTTACTTGCCATGGCAACACCTAACCAATTCATGCATTTGCCAAAACCACCGTTTAATACGGTGAACTGGGAGGATTCTTATTATCTCCATTTTGGTAAACAAATTGAGAAGATCTGAGCATACGTACGTACGTACGGAATGGATATAGTCATGGACTCAGTCTCAGGGGCGTTTTTGTCCGACACAATATTTTGCTGTCACGCTTTATGCAATTTTGACAGTAAACTAATTTGGGGCCTGGAAATGGAAATAATGATTATATACTTTAGGAGGTACTAACTTATAAAAGGAAAGCATTAACAGGGAATTAATTTTAGTGGATATCTAATTTGATATGTTCTCTCTTTTAAAAAAAAAATGTACATATTATTCTTCTACAATAGGTCTATAAAAAATTAAAAATGGAATGACAACATTTTTATTAAAAAATGAAAATATAATTTAACCATTTCAGCCCTATCAACTATCATTCTTTTTAGAATAAAATTTTGAAAATAACCTGATCATAACTATGTAAAGGTCCAGTTGGGAGTTGGGACAGGGCAGTTCAGTACCAAAAGCTGACGTGGCAGACCCTTGAGCAATGTCAAAGTCATTTTTACCATATAGCCCCCTGTTGCCTCCTCCTTGACTCCTTCCCTCGCCTCCTATAAAACCAGCTCTTTGGCCTCCGCTCTCGCCTCCTCGTCCGAACAAAAACAGAGAAAGAGAAAGAGAAAGAGAGAGAAAATAAAGAAATATAAAACGAGAGAGAAGGCGAAAGAGACACAGACAGAAACGAATACCAAGGAGATGGAAAGAGAGAATTAGGGGTTTATTTAGAGGGGGGTTTCTTAAATTGGAAATCCAGATCAGGGAAAATTTACAAACCGAACCCGGGTAACTTGTCTTGCTCGCAGCTCCATTTCCCTCATGCTCAAAATTTAGAGAATGGGGGACGTGAGGGAGAGGGGTGCTTATGTGAGACCGCCGTGTCGGGCCCGCTCGTCATTGACCGTGGCAGTGGCGCAAAACCTGCCTCATCTCGGTATGATCAAGCCAGAGGCGTTGTACCTGGCCGAGAGGCGCGCGTGGCAGATCGTGCGCCTGGTGCAACCCACCGAGGAGTCTGACACTAAGCGTAGGGAAGTGATTGCGTATGCTCAAAAGCTAATTGGTGCTTCTCTGGGCACCGAGGTGAGTTCCTTAATCTCCGATTTCGCTTTAAATTTTTTAATTTTTGTTGGTTTTCTGCTTTAATTTGGCAAGGAATTGTTTAGAGGTTGACATGGTTAGTATTTTATTCGAATATTGCATGTGCGTGGGGGCTTGATTAAAGTGGGATTGGGTCTGATTAAACAATTGGGGAATTTAATTAGAGTAATCTTTTCGAGGTTTTGTCGGACTTTTTGACTTGTTTGACTGCAAATTTATTTGGTCAAGGGGAATATTGATGATTTTTAAAAGCAAATTTCTTTACAGTGGCAACTTTTGAAGTGGAAGCTTTAGTTTTGAGAAACCAAGGTCGATTGAGGTAGGATCAAAGAGAATTCTATATAAATTGGTACACTAAGGTACGAGTTCATGTAATTCTCTGTTATGGGCTTGCACAGTGAGCAGTCTCTTAACAGTAAGTAACTATGATTAAGAAATGTGATTGTTAATTAAATAGTTGTTTGTTTAGAATTGAGTTGAAATTTCTAATCCATGATTTTGTACTAATCATTCTCTCATGATGCAGTTGGTCATGTAATGATACCTGACTGCAAATAATAATATTGAATTTAACTGAAGTTCACTTTCATTAGTAGTACAACGGAATATAAATATTTTAAAAATCTGCCGGATAAATTATTTCCTCTTTCAAAGCTCCAAAAGAAATTTTTCCCGAAAAAATATTTTGCGAAAGGCCAACAGAAACCATAGAAATGCATTATTAAGGGCTATTTGCTGCTCCCGGGTACTTGGTAACGTCTGTCAAATAGTATGACAATTTTCAATTGTAAGTTGCATGAGAAGATCCCGTACTTACTGTCCTGAGTTTTTTAACAGTAATTGGTTGTTGATCAAATAGTAATTTGTTTAGATGTTCTCTCCTTTTACTACTATCCATGGTTTTCTTTTGCTAATATTACTCTCTTGATGTGGTTGATTGTGTAATTATACTCAAATAAAAGGAATAATACTGAAGTTATCTAAAGTTCATTTGCAGTAGTAATACATTGGAATATATACTTTTTAAATCTGACAGATAAATTATTTCCTTATGAAATCTCCAGAATAAAAATTTTTCCGAAAAAATAGTTTGCGAAACCAATAATAGCCATATAAATTCATTAATAAGGGCTATTAGCTACCAAACAAAAAGAAAGGTTAATTCTCTGGGTACTTAACGGCTGTCAAATAGTATGACAATTCTTAATTGTAAGGCGCATAAGAAGATCCATACTTACTGTCCTGGATAATTCCAAGTATCTTAACAGTGTTGGTTAAATAGTTGTTTAGAAGCTCTCTCCTTTAACTTTAAATTTCTTATCCATGATTTTTATTCTAATATTTCTCTCTGGATGCGGTTGATTGTGCGATTATACCTGACTAAAAAGAATAATATTGAAATTATCTGAAGTTCACTTGCAGTACGAATACAACGTAATATATACTGTTGAAATCTGACGGATAAATTATTTCCTTATTCAAATCTCCAAAATAAACCTTGTCCCGAAAAAATAGTTTGCGAAAGACCAATATAGCCATAGAAATGGATTTACAAGGGCTATTAGCTACCGTAATGCTCTGGATACTTTAATGTCTGATGAGTAGTATGACAATTTTTAACTTGTAACACCCATAAGAAGATCCAATACTTGCTGACCTGGATTATTCCAAGTAAGGGTTATGTGGGGGTACTTTTAGGATACACGTAGACAGGTCTTGCATAATTTAGATATGATGCCGTTACTTGCTACTATAAATGAACTGTGTTTAGTTTACACTTGCTGAGAAACTATTGCATTCTTTCTGGATGAGCTGATTGGCTGCAATAAAGTCTCCTTAAATTTCATATTTCACGTGCAATTGAACCTTGTCCTAATATCAGGGTACATATCTTTGAGTCAATATTGTTAGTAATCACGTCCTTAAGTGATTTACTGTGAGTTCACCATTCGAAATGGTAATAGCGGGTGTCGTTGGGTAGATCTTCAGTCTTGGTAAAAATAGACGGAATAATGCTACTTTTACTGGTAGATCTTTATTAGAGTATTTATTTAATATCCCGATACTAGTAGCTAATTGTATCCTTATTATGTTTTCCAGGTGATTGCATTTGGTTCAGTGCCATTGAAAACATTTCTACCAGATGGTGACGTGGATTTGACAGCTATGAGCGATTCTGTCCTAGGAGATTCGGTCATAAACGATGTGCGGCGTATACTTGAGTCTGAGGAATCTAACATTGATGCCGACCTTGAGGTCAAGGATGTCAAGTTTATTGAAGCCGAGGTATATATATTTGTTTTCCATACTGCTCCTTTTTTTTTGTAAAAAAGTAATTCTATATTTATTACTTGCTTTCTCTGCACTCATGTTTCTAATTTTCCCATTTGTTTTGGGAACTTGTGATATGTATGCTAGCGGGACTTTGGTTGCAGCTATGAATGAGGGCAAGAATTTCGATGCATGTTACTGGTACTGATTCCCAATAAAATAATCGCATTTTTTTGCCAGGTTCGACTTGTTAAATGCCTAATTGATAATATCATAGTGGATATCTCATTCAATCAAATCGGGGGACTTTGTACTCTCTGCTTCCTTGAGCTGGTATGCTAATACTTTTATTTCTACTTTTATTTAGAAAGTTTCTTTTAAAAAGGGTGTCTGTAAAAAACATTTCCCACCAAGGTTATGAATATGTTGATGCATACATAAATAGAAAAGGTTTTCTCAAAAAAATGAAAAACTATTTTAAGTTAAAAAAAGTGACGTTCTATGTGTTGTAGGCGGATGATTATATAGAAAAGGACCACCTATTTAAAAGGAGCATAATACTTATCAAGTCATGGTGCTATTATGAGAGCCGAATTTTAGGCGCTCATCATGGCCTTTTCTCCACTTATGCCCTTGAAACCCTCGTTCTTTACATATTTAACCTCTTCCATGAATCTCTTGACGGTCCCCTGTCGGTGAGTCTCTATTCATTTATGCCTGTTTACTATTAAATATTGCATTGTCATTGGAAGCTATTGTATTTTATTTGTTTGGCAGGTTTTGTACAAATTTCTGGAGTATTTTAGCAGGTTTGACTGGGACAAATACTGCATTAGTCTTTATGGTCCCGTTAAGTTATCATCTTTGCCTAACTTGGATGGTTAGTACATGTTTAACTCAGTCACTTGTCTTATTTCTCTCGTTGTGTTACTAATTTTTGTTTCCTTCTTTCCCATTTGCAGTTGAGATGATAGATATAGACAGTAGTAACTTGCTCTTTAGTCGACAAATGGTACAAAACATACTGAAGAGCTTTTGCTTCCCTCTTCAAGAAAAAGGCAGTAAAGAATTCACCACTAAGCACTTCAACATAATCGACCCTCTCAAGGAGAATAACAATCTTGGCCGGAGTGTCAGCAGAAGTACATCTTTTTGCACCCAAGTACAAAAAAAAATTACTGTTTACATTCTCTTTAGTTCACCTAACATGCGTCATTCATTATGAATCTTACAGGCAATTACTATCGTATCAAAAGTGCTTTCTCTTATGGAGCTCGCCAGCTCGGCCATATTCTTGTGGCCTCCTCAATTGTGATTCCTGAGTATATATTGCTATTTTTCACTAATACCCTTCAAAGAAACGATATTGTGAGGCTACCAGATGTTGGGACTCTAATCAATGGAGACATCTCCCAACTGGAGATTCCCAGTACTGAGAATGTACCTGTGACAAATGGGTCTGGATTGGTGTCTGGTGCTTTGGATCTTACGGGGGATCTGGAGACTCACCTGACCTCCCTCAGGCGCATACATCTGCACCTTGAGGACATCTTCGTTCCACTCCAGGACCAGATACAGAGCATCAGTTCCTTGGATGTGTCAACCGAGGAGAACCTGCGGGACCCAATTTGTCAGAGTGCCACCCTGACAAGGTGGGAGACAAACGGGTCAGTGTCTGATCCATCACCTTGCACTTCCTCCTCCTCCCCCATCTCCGGTTCGTGCAGTACAACAGAAGATCAGAGTCAGAACCAATATCTCAACAATAACTGCATTTGGGACCCAAAGAGTCCACAGCAGCAGGCATACATGTATATGAACATGAACAATGGAGGTATGGTACAGGAAATGGTACCAGGAGTGTTTGGCACCCAATACTCATATGACCCATATGGTAATGTCGGGATGCAGAATGCCAATTGGGAGATTCCATACCACCAAAGTAGTAGTCAGTATGGTATTGAGGAGATGCTATGGAATCAGTCGCAGGAATGGGAAATGGCATATCAGCCAGGCACCAACAGTCCTTACCCGTCATGTGGTACCGGAATGTATATGAATGCAAGTGTGAATGGGCTTCCCTTATCTCCGCGTGTTGGTGTAGATGATCTGAATGTGCAACGGGGCACTGGCACTTACCTTCCTTCAATGGTAATTAGGGTTTGTTTCCTACTCTCCTTTTTTCCATATAAAAGGATTCATGAATGCAAAACAATATTAATTTCTTGTATGGTTTTGTAGAATTGTACAAATACCCAAAGGGATTGGCGTGGCGTGAATGGAAGGTTCCGAAAGCAGGGCAGTGCATATCACCCACAGAGGCAAAACCGTAATAACAACAACAACAACAACAGTTGGTACAGGGGTACAAATGTAATAGCTGATGGGAGGAACTTATCTAGGAGAGGAAATCAATCCGACAACCTGCCACTTTCAAAGGCTAACAGTATCGCTGCTCCCGTTAGAGAACATTCTGAACAAGAGCCTCCCTTAGTGGGTACAAACCCACCATCTTTGCCTGCTTCACCAACCTCTGAGTCCATCCAATTCAAAAAAAGTGTCGAATTCGGGTCAATGGGACCTGTTGTGTTGGAGGGCAGCTCGTCACAGGTTAGCAAGAGTTATGAAAGTACTGAAATTGATGAGGAGAAATCACAGGCTTCAGAAGAACCATTTAAATGGAGCAGGAAGGCTCCAGAAGAACCATTTAAATGGAGCAGGAAGATGAGTTCACCTTCTGAATCATGGTCTCATATCAATACCTGCCAGGAAATTGATAAGGTACCGGTGGAAACATTTCCATGGAGTATGAAAGCAACTTTGAAAGCACCGTCTGAATCATCTTCTCATACCAGTACCAGCAACAACCAGGAGAATGTTAACTTACCCCTAATGGAATCACCATCTCGGTGTAATAAGGAAAATGTTAAGGTACTATCTGAAGCATCTCATCTCAAGGTAAATGCAAAGGCATGGTCTCCTACTCACCAAGGAGATTGCAAACTCCTCCCTGATTTGCATCCTCGGAGCTGGGCCGAGGTTTCAAAACGGTAACATAATTTTTTTTTTGTTGCTACATGTTTTATCTACTTTTGCCAAGTTAAGGAAAAATACCAAAACCCCTCGAACATCACAAGGTTGAAAATTTGACAAAGACACACGAACATTGAAATAAGTTTGAAGTTCTCTTTTTAAGATTGGGGACTAAAATAAGTTTGAATTTCTCGTTTTAAGTTTGTGGACTCATATCTTTCTTTCAATTTAGGCAGCAGAATGTTTAGAGGATATGTTACATTAAATTCGTTTTTTGATACATTAATTATGCAGGGGAGTACAGCCATATTACTTAAAGGATGATTGCGACTTCCCTCCTTTGTCCAGTTGAGGTGCGCTGGTCGGGTGATAGTGACTAAAGAGAAAACTAATAAAGGTAGATAATAACATAAAGAGAGGAACAGCGTATAGAGTTTTTTTAAAAGACAGAAAGAAAAAGCTAACTGGCAGGGGAGTACTGAATTGGCTCGGGTGATCATTGCTCGAGCCATGAAAGGAGGTTGCATTTATCGTTTGTAGTGTTAGGTTGCATCTTACCAAATGGTCCTCTATTTATCTTTGGTGTCATTCAGTCTCGAAAATAACAGGCGGGTAATAAGCTGGGCTCTTTGTCATGAGGTTATTCTGTTTTTGTAGATTTTTTTTTCTTTTTTTCTCTTCTGGGTATTCATCTAATCTAGCCCTTCTCGTGAGGGCTCTGCTTAAACTTTATTTTGGTGGGAACTTAAAATTGATGTAGTGCTATATTTATCTTTTTCCTAATTATATAAAAAAGGCAAAAAAAAAAAAGTTGAAAAGAAACATTAAAACAAAATAAAAAAATGTATATTTGAGTCATGTGTCTGCTTGTCTGCGATGTTTTCTTGCATTTTGTTTGAAAATATGACATGTTGATTTTTGCCTTTCAAGGTTACTCTGTACTAAAAAATCTTTAATTTTGGAATATTTTCTACAAAATCAAGGGATGAAAAATTATGCAGTAAAACTTCTCTTGTAAGAATTTTTGGGATCTGGATCTTCAACTCTAAATTTTATTATTGCTTTTGTATTTGTGTCATCGCATATGAATAAAGAATAAAATCAGTTGTTTGAACTCTTAGTCGAGATTTTAAATTTTAAAATATTAATCTGAAATATAAGTGCAATCTGTGATGCCCGAATTCTTATTTTCATTCTGTAAAACTTGCCACTTTATTCTATTCCCATAAATTCTTTGTTCTGGCGTAGGCTTATAAAACAAATTTTACTGCATCTATTTCTCTCTTGCTTATAAGAACTTGTAGCAAGTTCTAAAGATGTCTTTTTCTTCTCGAGAACTCAAGTCTTTTTTTTTTTTTGTTAAATCAAATTTCAATAGGAAATATAGTTCGTCGTTTTACAGTGTAAATTCAAGATGGACAATGACTAACCTTCGAGTTCTCTACCATATGGCATTGTATCCAAATATTAAAGTCAATGTTTATGTGGATTATTCAAAATAATACAACATATACAATCATAATGGCATAACAAAGTTTTAATCAAAAAATAATGGCATAACAAAAATATAAAAAAGATAGATCATCCTGTGGTGAATATCTAGCTTGTATAAATTGAGCTTGTAGGAGTGAGGATGTACATTTTGCAATCATGCACTTCGACTTGAGCCGTCAAACTTCCCGCAACATTCTCAGGTAGCGTTATGTGCTGGAGATAATAGACAACAAATAATAAGATAAATCATATCATTATTAAGCTACATAATGCCTACCTTGTTATATACAAATATTTCGTTTAATCAAACAGAATATTAGTCTAAAAGTTAAGAAGTTAAAAAATTAAAAACTCACACTCCATAGATCTCTGACAGAGTATTGAGCAGACCCAAGCCCCAGTAACCCTAGATCAGCTGTAATGTTGACAACTTCAGAACACCGATTCCACAGTACTACAGCTACTCGTTTTCCAGACAGTGGGCCCGCCCATACCTGTTATTTGAAACATATGTAAACGAAATAAAATTTTGCTAGTAGTTACGTCCAACCTATTTTCCACTTTTCTTTATTTCGACTTCTGCTTTTAGTTTATGTTGCTAAACACAGTAATATAACTGTACAAAATAACACACCTGGCTGCAATTATTCTTCCCTTCAGCATGTATTTTTCTTCCTTGTACTCCAAGAGGATCTTCATTAAACAAATGCATGTTGTAATAATAAGTTATGCTGACAATTAATGATGAGTTACTAAAAACAGTGGCAAAGACGACCTTAACTAAAACTTAGACTATAGAAGATACCTTGGTTTACAGCAATAACATCCTTATTGCTCAATATTTCAAAAGTTTGAGAAGTCATGTTTCTCACATCACATCCAATCAAAAGAGGTGCCTGAAACCATACACGTTGTAGACGTGAGACCAGCATCAAAGACACTTGTATTTTTTTTTTATATATTTTTTTCCCACTATATTTGAAATTTTTAAAAAAATTTAGAAAGGTTCACCTTCATCAGAGCCCAGATGCTAAAATGAGAACGGTATTCAGCATAAGTCATCCCCCCATTGCCAACTTCCAACATATCAGGGTCTGTAAAACACAACTCGTAGAGTTAGAGAAAGAAAAAGAAACAAGAGAGAGAGAGAGAGAGAAGGGAGGAAGCAACTAAAGTCCGGCTCCTCTCCAGTAGTATAGATTTCATTGAACTGTGCCAAGCACGTCTGGGCCGTCCGTTTCAGATCGAACGGTCCAGATTGGGCAGGTGTATTGGTCAGAATTGATCAGGACCCTGAATCTGAAACAGTCAACACGTTGGTCCAATGAAATCCGTACAATTGGAGGGGAGACTAACTCAGAAAAAAGTACCATTCCATCCACCAGGTCCTGCATATGATGCCCACTTGTCATTTTGGTCGGCAATTGTAGTCATGCTAATATTTTTTTTCCCCCATCATATGTGCAACAGTAAACAAAAACAAATAAGTATATGAATATCCAGTAAATTATGTCCAGTTCAATTTTTTATGTCATAAATTAAGAAATGATTACCTTTCCCATGTATCAGCAATATCACCAGTTGTTCGCCAGCTATTTCCAACATTTCCAGCCCATAACGCTGGATCATCTTCGCCCCTTTAATTAAAAAAGAACTGCATCAAAAGTAGAATAACTAAAGAAGATCATGGTCTGTATATTGGTAATAGAGCGTATGACCTACCATTCACACACGGAGTAAAATATCTCACGCCCAGTTGAATTTAATGCATCACGCATTGGTGGATAACTGTAAAAACTCAAAACAAGTGATGCTTAATATTTCACAGAGATTAGAAGAGGAAAAGGACGGTGAAATTTTAGACTTACCGTTTTATTGGTTTGATGCCCAAATTGTAGCAATTGTCGTATTTTAGGTAGTCAATCCCCTTCGAAATTGCCAAAAATAAAGATGGTCGATGAAATAAAAGTTAAAAAAAATCTCTGGATACATTTGATAAGAAACCAAGAGTGTTTTTGTCAAATCCATTTCATGAGATATCAGAAATTGGTGTCATAGTCAGGGCTGCTACAACAACTTACCTCTATAAGAATAAGATTAGTTATGCCACTAATTTTTTTGGTTGATTGCATTAATACTGGGTAATTTAGGTGAACTTGACGCAATTCTCTACCCCTGCTGGTAATGCTGAAACTGGACATGATTCCCACTGGTACTAGCTGGTACCATCCAGTACTACAACCATCAGGTATAACCTTTTCTCACATTTAAATTTGAGATGTTTTCATACCCACGAAGCAAACAATTTGGCATCATCATTTTCATGGAAGAGGGATCCAGGCCGAACTTGGCATGTAAAAACCCTGAAAAGGTAAAATTTATCATTAAGCCATTTTGCATTTTTAATTAGATTGAGAAAGGTCAAGCCAGTAAGATTTAGAAAGATTGAGCATACCCAGCATCAGAGTAGATACCAAGATATAGGCCTTTGTTATGTACATAATCAGAAAGAGCCTTTATGCCAGAAGGAAAATTCTTGGAATCCGGGACTAATTGTCCCTAAATTTTGTAATACAAGTTATAAGAAATTTTACAAAATGCATGACATCAATGTATTGTACACAAAAAAATAGGTCAGTCAGTACCTTATCTCTCTTCTCATTTGACCAACAATCATCTGTTAAATTAATGAGTAATTCTAGCATACCTCCATTTTATGGTGCATCCACATTTGAGATTTCTGACAACTACCATAAGAAATTGTACAAATAATATAACTAAACTTAAGATGTGTGCTCCATCAATTTTAAATGTAGCTTATATAAAATTTGATCCAATTGGTAGTCAGTTAACCCCATCAAAAGGCATTTGATGCATGACCAAGCAAAATCCAATTGAACCGAAACTGATGCCTGCCCTATCCAAATGCAGAGCATACTTCTACAATTTTAGATTTTTATTCTGGATAGAGTTTATGGTAGTTGTCAAATATGTCATTTGGATGCACCACAAAAATGGGTGCCTGCTAGAATCACTCTAAAATTATTAATAAGCGAGTTAAACAGCTGATATTCTATTTTCTACATATATACTTTTAAGGTAACTTGCATGCAAATACCTATATTAACATGATTGTAGCCTAGTTTAGCAAGCCCGGTAGAGACCAGTGCATCAGCTGCCAAATATTGAGAACAATAACATTAAAGAAAGCTACTATTTTAAATTAAAAAAGCAAGCAACACACAGCTCCTATTTGTTACTATAAAACTGAAATTTATAATTTTGACAAGCAAATAAAGGAAATAACTTCAATTTTTCTTTTTCTTTTTCTTTTTTTTGATAAAAAAACACCAACATAACAGGCTAGAAGGCTAGTAACAAACCAGTTTCTCTGATGAGTGTCTCATTAATATTGCAAGCAAAGAAATTCCAACTGTTCCACCTAGAAATAACAAAGCCATTTGACCAATTAGTTACCGAGTACTACAATTAGACACTGAAGTATCCACAGCAATTCAAAATACCAGCGAAAAAGAATGGTTGCAATTAACAAAAATAAGATTAACATTCAAAAGAGAAATATATGGATACCCCATCTGAGGAGTGAGAGCGAGGCCGTTGTTGAGCTGTAGCTTGCCATAGTTGGAGGTATCGAAGGGTCGAATCAATCTAGAAGGTTCCTCTAGTGCAGGTGGTAACCTCACCGCACTCGCCATCGATGCCATGGCGAGCACTAGAACCGTGAATAGTGATAGAGAAGCCATTTCCCGATCTTTCCGCTTCTCTCTCCCTTCCCCTAGCTTCGGCTTGGAGTCGATGCAAGCCAAGAGAATATAATAAAGACTTTTAGAAAGAACAAACGAACAATGCCAACCTAACTGGAATCGGGTCCCACCCGTCAGTCTTCCAGCTCAGATGTATAGGCATGATCCAGGAATAGATAAGTATCTCTATCTCTCCCAGTCTCCCTTGACTCATCGAGTAATAAGCCGTGCAGTTGGAAAGTCAATTAAGTGGACCAGGATCAGGTATGCTAATTATACCGGATCATGGAGGGACTAAATTGTGGGGCCCAGGGATGCTAATTACTCCTACAATTGTGGTCCTACAACTTATGCACTTGGTGCAGTTTGTCGGCAATAAATCTGCTGTTACTCCTAAAATCAACGGTTGGCATCAGTATAACAGGTTCCTGCTATTTCCAAGGAATAACAGCAGATTTATAATTTATTTCCCTGTTTGTCTGTGACTGTCAAGGACGCAAAGAGAAATTATTTTCTCAGCTGCATCTGGTCTACGAAAATGGGATGGTGATAATATAAAGTAAAGGCATTGACGTCTAGGTGCATCTTTCTTTTGGTTTTCTCTGGAACATGACAAAATTGGAAAATTAAAAGAAGGTTTTAATGTTGTTTGATTGGATTAAGGTGTGGATAAGGACAATATGTCTTTTCTGATACACCACAGCTGTCGCTTCCAGATTGTTTTCGTGTAAATGCACTCTACCTAATTAGTGGATAATCAAGTAATTTAGTTTGAAGTTAATTATGTATTTCTGTGGCCGATGTGCAAGCAAACAACTAGAGATTGCATAGAAGACGCATCACAATTTGCATTTAGAAAAAAATTCAACAGAATATTTTAAATCCAACGCATATTCCATTTTTTTTTTGTCCTTTCCTTTCATAAAATAGTGGCAAAAGCAAAAATAATGGCAAAATAAAAAATAATGTTCTCAGGTTCGAAATCCAGTAAAATGCCTTCCATTTTTATTGTCCTTTCTTTTCATAGAATGACTTTAGTAAAGTCGGTGTGTTCAAGTCATGCTTCACATTTTAATATTTGTTTTCGAAATTTAAATAGCTAATCTGAACCGCTCAACACTGAAAATGATCTCCATATTAAAATATGCATGGAGATCAAATTTTATATTTATTAAAAAAATTACTAAATTTTAAATAGGTACATAATCACTATTTTTTATGGTCAAATTTTTTATAAAAAACAATAATTTTGTACCTATTTAAAATATAAAAAAATTCCAAAAAATATAAGATCTCCAAGGCTCCAAGCACATTTTATTATAGAAATCATGTTGAGCGGTTCGAATCGACTGTTTGAAATTTGAAAATGAAGATAAAAATAGACATGATTAGGCCAGAAAACAATGAAGCATTACAACTCTATTTTTTTCTTAAATTGCGGAGCGTTTATTTGGTTCTCAGAGCATCTACATCTGTGGTATTATTAGAGTTTCTAATCTGATGTGGCAGTTTCTAATTCAGTTTCAGGGATGTGAGAGAGTTTCTTATTTAGAAATTATGCAGTAAAGTTTCTTATTAAGAAACTGTTTATAAACTCTATGTTGGCCAAATAATTGGCTCAAATTATTTCTCTTTTTTAATTTGTTGCTGACGTGACTTAATAGAAATTCTAAAATTAATTTCAGGAATATGAGAGTTAGAAACTTTAAATACCTTAATTTCTAAAAAGTGATTAACATTTATTTAGAAACTTATTTGAATTGCTGAGATGTAGATGCTCTCAAAGTAAAAATTATAATTAAGGATTCACCATTCAATTTTTACAAAATTCGATGGTAGAAATTAAGCTTTACCTAGCCCTATTTATCCAGTATTGATTGGACCGAATGAAATATTTCTAATTGAACTCTGGAAAAATTGAATCAGTTATGAGCCAGAAATTGTTCCCTGAGGAGTCAGGATCCAACTCTGATAAAATAGTATTTCACCAACTACTTCTTTGAGGATCCGACTCTGCTGTTTTTCTCTAAAAAAAGTAGGGTCCTGATTTTCCGATCCCAACCATTCAAAAATTTTCATTTGTGTATCTTAATAAAAAAAAACTTTTTCATGCACAAATCTTAACAAATTTAAATTGTTGGAATATGAAAAACAGGACTCTACTTTTCTTAGAAAAAAAGCAGCATAGTCCATTCCCTTCTTTGAGCCATCTTCTGTTCATAATCTTTGTAAAATAATAATATCACGCAAATATCATGGTTCAGTTCAATGTGCGGTACATGATCTATGAGAATCAATTCAGAGATGAAAAAGGACGATCAATCGACATTCTTCAAAAAAAATTATTTTCAGAAATTAGAAAAAAAAAATTATCAAGAAATATATTGATGATTTTTTTCTTGAAAAATAGCAAGGCAAGGCATTATAGGACTGTTACTATGATACTTCCTATATGGGCCCCGGTACTCGTATCTGATATGTATTGAATACCGATACGCGTCTGATACGTATTTGATACGCCAGCTGGCATATCAGATTATTTAATGCAGTCAACTGGTTGATACGGTCATCGATACTTACCCATATCCATGCAACATAGACAGCAAGCAACACAAAAAATCTAAAAATAGAGGGGAGAGTAATTCGGAACCCCCGGTACCTGAGGTACAATTATTGAATATGTACTGTTGTTTTAAACTGACATGAATCTCAAAAAAGACCCCCCTACAGTTTCCATAAACACGAATCTCAAAACATATAGATTGCACCTCAGGTACCTGGGGGTACAAACTGGGAGTGCGTATCCTCTGAGATATCTCAACTTTTGCGTGACCGACGTGTCAGGTGCCTATTTGGGGATAGCGTGGGGGCCAGTATTATTTGTGCCTCGAGATTCGTGCATAACGTATTTGAATGGTTGCGATTTTCCATAAAGCCATGCAAAGTTTGAGATATCTCAGAGGATGCGAATTTTACAAACTGGGGAGTAGCCGTTGATCCAGTCATCTCCATGGACCAAATTGTGAAAATCTGCCCTCCTTTGGTTCTTTCAAAATTTGATCCGGGGGAGGACGAGGGAATGATTCGGTCATATTTTTTTCGCGATCTATGTTGCCAGTGGTGTGCAGATGTGATTTAGGCGTGATCAGACTATTGATTTGGTCCACCTTAACTCGGACCGAATCAATAGTTCGATCCTTACTATTTTTAGAGAAAAAAAAACCATCAATATATTTTCTAACAAATCTATTTTTTAGTCTCTAAAACTAAAAAATAAAAATGGACATTCGTCCATATTTGTCAAATGAAGTTAATTAGAGATAGAGACAGAGACCTATTTTCCCAAAAAATTATCTCCTCTTCAGACACTGTGCCCCTTAGCCTTAGGCGCACATCTACATAGATCAAATGCCTAGCTAGACCCTCTCTAGTCATAAAAGTAGGCCATAGCAAGTTAGCAACAGATAACTTGTAGGATTGTGACGGGCGAAATGGACTGTTTGGATGTTTCCGTATATTTGTATTGAGTGTGCATAATGCTCATAAGATATAGTTCCATTTTCTTGTTATTTTTTCCTTTTGGGCAAGAATTTGACTCTGCTGCTTTTATGAGAGAAAAGAGGACCCACCTTTTCTGAATCGAACGATTCAAAATTTGTTGAGATTTGTGCATGAAAAAGTTTCTTTATCGAGATACACAAATGAAAATTTTGAATCGTTGGATTCAGAAATGAGGCTCCTCCTTTTCTCCAAGAAAAGCAGCAGAGTCGGACTCTTTGGGCAATGCTTGTAAAAGCAGAGGTGGATGTAGTAAGGCAATATATCTAACAAAAAAAATTATACTAATGTATAATTTTGTATAATTTACAATAAAATATCATGAAATGATAAAAATGAACTCCATTATTCGCAGAAAAATTTTATATGATTGATCTTCATAGTTCAAAAGTCTAACTCCATCTCTGTATAAGAGGATTAAACTATCTAAAGTACGTAGTAAAGGTGACTCGTACATGTGCTGTAAAAAAGGCCTTTTTATGCTCCACAAATTTTGTGAGTAGCTGATCAAACTATAAAGAAATTAGTCCAGTTTCTCCATCCATTCGAATCAGACGGTTGAAATTCGTTCCATTTTTCTAAGAACACGAAAATATTATTCTCGAAAATTAAACTCTGTAGAAAAACAAAACTCGTGTAACTGCGCTAAGTTAGTGTTTCTCCACACAGATCAAAACACAAATAGAAATAAATATGTTGTTGTTTGAAAGAAATAATACTTTTCTGTTTCGATCCCTAAACCGTTGATCTTTGTTGAAATTCACATATGAAGAAATTTCTTCGATAAAATTCACTCATAAAAAAAAGTTATTCATTGAAATGTAAAAAATAACAGGTTGTTATTATTCCCAACACAAATAATTCATCACAAAACGAACATTAAACCCGATATAATCCGATATACGTAACAAATCTCCCGATCTATATGATAACAAGGTATTTGTGAGGAAACCTCGATCACAGATGTAAACAGAAAAATTTGACGCCTGTGGCTCCGGATCCGTATCCTCCCAGGTACCTGACTCAAGCAAATTGAAACGGTCCAGATTAATCTTATTTGAGCCAAACTCAATTCGGTGCCTATGGAGACTGTAGGGGTCCGTTTTGAGATTCGTGCCATGTTAAAAGAACCGTCCGATCGTAATTATGTTCAGTCAGGTAACCTGAGGTGATGTGAATCATGTGGGTCTTCGGATCGTTTTTTTTAGTTACCATAGAAAAAAAAACCAAATTAATTGATTACCATCCAATCTGGGTTATTTCAAAGATACCACCCACGCGTACTGAGTTCGCGCACCAAACTGGACGGTGCGCGGACTGGGCAAGCGCACCAAGTTGGTGTGCGGGCTGAGCTGGCGCACCAAAAAGTGGTCGGTGAGCGGACTGGGGAGGCGCACCAAATTGGTGCGCGGACTGAGCTGGCGCACCAAATTATTTTTTTAGAGACAAATAGCTAAAAACGACGACGAAACTTCAAACGGCCATAAAATGGCGCTCGAGTGTCCGATTTCAACAAATGACCACTTTTCAGAAAGCTTGTGAAAATACGCATGCATCAGTACCTATGATGTCGGATTTTGAAATTCAAAATCGCCAAAAAACAAAGGGAAAAGCCTCAAAACTTCAGTTGAAGTTTCCGATTAAGATTTTCATTTTTATTGTTCAATCTACGTAGCTCAGTAAATTAGTTATGTAATTAACTTGTAGAATATCAATTTTTGGAAATTTTTTACTATTTTTTATGATTTATGAAAGATGGCAAAAAATCAGCGCAATTTTGCGTAGTTTAGCGTAATTTTGCGTATTTCATTAATAAAAATGTCGGCTCAGATTATACGTATAATTTGTTGTAATAATTTTTAGTTCAAATTTAGTCCAAATTTTATTTGTTAAACAAATGCGTTTTATTTTCTACATTTTCACCGTCAAATGTTATGTGTACATATAATTACAAATATCACAGAACAAAATAGAATAGACCAGAAATTTGTTTTCAAACAATTCAGAACAAAACTTAAAAAAAAAAAAAATTAGTGCGCCCACTTAGTCTGCGCACTAACTTGGTGCGCCTGCCCAGTTCGCGCACCGTCCAGACTGGATGGTAATCAATTAATTTGGTTTTTTTTCTACCGTAACTAAAAGAATTTCGGGTCTTCGGAGGTATGTGACCAGTTGAGGTATCGAATCATCAACTCTTGGATTTACTTCCGACCTTTTCCATTATTTTATTCGCTCGAAGAGCAGCTTTTCTTCATGCGTGATGGCTACCTAGCTTAATTTATATAAAAAAAAACCCTCTTTCGCTTTCCTGTTGCTAATATAGAAATTAGAACAAAGCACGACAAAAGCGTACACTTAAGCAAAATACAATTAAGGCAAAGATTAGGATAAATTGATATGCTTCTTTCAATAAATGAAAATAACATAACTAAATATTAAGATCTCGACACAGTTAATTAAATAATTTTATCCTCGTAGATAAAACAACAGTTTCTTGTAGTGAATTCCATTATACCGAGTGTGTTATCCGTGCCTTATCCGTATCGTATTAGACCGTGTCTATTTAATCTAGCACAGCTCGCACGACCCATTATAATATTCCTAACAATAAATTTTATAACAAAATAATAACCATCCGATTAATTCAATACTAATTAATAATCGTCAAAAAATATTTTATGTACTGAATCATGACCCATTATAAATTATGACTGTATATCGTAATATATGTTGAAATTATGGTGATATATACATGAATGAATGTATAATGTGAATAATATAATCCGGATATATGTCAAAAACCTATGTCTGTTGTACTATTTAAACTAAAATTTTACAAGATAGTAGTTTTCTAAAAAATAGTTTTTGTTGTGTATGTATCATGAGTAGAACTAGGGTGTTCCTAAGTTCACCAGGCTCTTTTGTGAACTCAACTGTAAAACCTATCGGATTGGCTTCAAACGATGAATTCAAACTGTTAAAATCTTTTTACCTTACGAGTGATGCGTCTAAATACAAAAAATTTAAAAATTTTAATTAATTTTGTATAGAGTCAAGTGGTCAAAAGGCGTCCAAAAAATGAATGCATTAAAATTAATTTATAAACTTTCTAATTTTGACCACTTGACTTTATACTAATTTAATTCGAAATTTTAAAATTTTTGTATATAGACGCATCACTCATAAGGTAGAAGGATTCCAACGGTTAATTTGGATTCGTCGTTTGAAACCAATTCGATAGGTTTTAGAGTTGAGTTCACAAAGAAGCTTGATGAACTTAGGAACACCCTAGTTCTACTCTATATCATTATATATTTCAAATGCTGTCTAATTTATATATAAAGTATTTTCTTTGCTAGTAATTTTAGGTCACCATTTGTTTCATTATATAATTCATTTTGACATTTGTTTAATATTTTACATACGCTGTTCTATTTAGGAATGCAGTGTATATGTGTGTGTGTGATTTTAGACGTATATATATATATTCGATCCGGATCACCATCATTTTCACCCATACATTTGAGCTGTACTCTTGCCTTAGCCGCTACTATACTATTTCAATTAATTAGTACTTGCCGAATATTGTTTTTTTTTTTTTTCATTTTTTAGGTTGCCAAAAAGTAAGATGTATAAATTTATTGCATTTGACCAAATCAGTTGATCGATCAGCTGGGGACCTATATATATAGGCTACGGTGTTTTGGGAAGTAATAAAGATGGTGTTTTACTTCCAGCTCATATCTCTATTTTCAAAGTTCAAATCGTCGATCCGAACATCTCAACATGATATTCATATTGATATATGCTTGGAAACCAAATTTTATATTTTTTGGAAATTTTTTACTATTTTTTTAGAATTTTTGAAATCACAGCTTTTCATTAAATAAAAAAATAATAAAAAATTCAAAAAAACACAGATTTTCAAAAATTCAAAAAAAATAGTAGAAAATTTCCAAAAAATGTAAAATTTGGTCTCCAAGCACATTTCAATATGAAGATTGTGCTGAGAAGTTCGGATCAACTATTTAAACTTTGAAAATAAAAATATGAGCGGGAAGTAAAACACCCTCTTTACTTCCCAAAGCATCGTAGCATCACTATATATATATATAGATGAGCTATTGTGCTTTGCAAAGTAAAGCCATCGTTTTACTTCGGCTTACTTTTTGGATTTTCAAAGTCCAAAACTTCGATCCGACCATTCAAGTTGATCTACATATTGAAATGTGCTTGCAAACCAAATTTTACATTTTTTGGAATTTTTTACTATTTATTAAGCCACTTTGAAAATTGCTGATCACATGGTCCAGAATTTTGTTGCACTGTTTTTTCTGGACTATGTGATCAGCAATTTTCAAAGTGACTTAATAAATAGTAAAAAATTCCAAAAAATGTAAAATTTCGTCTGCAAGCACATTTCAATAAGTAGATCAACTTGAACGGTCGGATCGACGTTTTGGACTTTGAAAATCCAAAAAGTAAGCCGAAGTAAAACGATGGCTTTACTTTGCAAAGCACAATAGCCCATCTCTCTCTCTCTCTCTATATATATATATATAGAGTAGGGCTATTGTACTTCGCAAAGTAAAACGAAGTTTTACTTCACGCTCATATTTTCATTTTGAAAATCCAAAACGTCGATCCGAACCGTTCAAGTTGATCTCCATATTGAAATGTGCTTGGAGACCAAATTTTACATTTTTTGGAATTTTTTTACTATTTATTAAGCCACTTTGAAAATCGCTGATCCATTGTGAACAGTAGCAAAACAGTAAAAAATTCTGGACCAATGGATCAGCGATTTTCAAAGTGGCTTAATAAATAGTAAAAAAATTCCAAAAAAATGTAAAATTTGGTCTCCGAGCACATTTCAATATGGAGATCAACTTGAATGGTTCGGATAGACGTTTTGGATTTTCAAAATGGAAATATGAACGTGAAGTAAAACATTGGCTTTACTTCGCGAAGTACAATAACACAATTATATATATATAGCTAGGCATTCAACTTTATGATATATCAGTATAATTTTCCTTGTTAACGTTATACTATGTACGTACTCATTGAAGGAGATAGAGAGAGAACTCCACCTTAATTACCACCTGACCTATATATACTATAGAGGAATCAGACTATATATATATAGGACTGAAAATGATTGTTGCGCAATATATTTATTATATTTTGCAAAGTTGAAAATGATGTGTGCCACTAAGGTTTGTTTGCAAAAAGTATTAAACTAGACTTTTAGTGGGCTTTCATTATTATATTTCTCTACAGAGAACTTGCTAGTTGCTAGCTTTTTATGATCACACCTCCTTTATTAGTTAAACAAGAAAAAGATTGAATGCCTGATATACATAATTAATTTAAATGAAAAAATATATATTCGGTTTGATCTTGACAAAAAAAATATACAAACTATATATACATTAATTGTGTACATGTGTACTTTGGGCATTTCATGAAAAAAGAAACAAATTTATACTCTTCACCAGCAATTATATCATCTGTGTGCGTATGTGGGTGTGTGTGTGTGTTCATTTATCTATGAGTTCATGCAAGGAGAGCAAAGGAAAATATTACATTTATTCATCCGATAAGAGAAGTAGAGCATATATATATATAACTACGTACGTATATAGGTAGGTTACAAGAAACACATGCACATGCAGATTAAAAAAGAAAAAGATATATCTGATAAAGCTTAAAGCTATATATAATTGACTTGAAAGAAAAGAAACCAAATTTTCTCAAACACCTTCACAATAACATCTTGATATTCTCTTGAATTGAGAGACAAATAGCATGCCAAAAGCTCCTCCAAATCCCTCAATCTCACAATGTTTTTCTCTACAATCATCTCAACCATGCTTTCCATAAAATCCTTCTCTGGATTTCTAGAATACTTCACCACCAAATAACTTTCCAACATCCATGTCCTCTGCTTGGCTCTTGAATTGCACCTCGGCGAAGAAATCGACCTCACCTTGATCTTGCTAGCTCTGCTTCTCGGTTTTGTCAGAATTGGCCTTAGCTTCAGTTCTGGGCTTGTTGGTCCTATTTCAAATATTATATCTTGTGGTGATTTCTTGTGAACTAAAGCAGGGGATGTGGGTCTTGATTTGGGTTTGAGTTTGAACGGTTGTTGCGGCAATTGACATGACATGTCGAGTCGTTCGCTGCTCGGAAGGTATTGAGATGCTCTTTTCGCGGCATAATTTTGTAAATTTGGTGGAAATGGTGCAGAAATTTCGAGCTTTGGTAATTCAAAAATGTCATCTTCTGATTCCTCGGAGGTTTTTGAGCTGTTTCTGATTCTTCTAGGTTTTGCCATATCTCTTAGTTTGTACAGCCATGAATTTGGCATCATTTCACTCAGCCTAAACCTGTTATTCCCCATGAAAGAGAGAGAGAGAGAGAGAGAGAGAGAGGGCCTTTCTCTGTATGGATGTGAACTCAAGCTTACAATTTGTGTATATATATGAATTATGAAGAGAAATACTTGAAATATATGAGTAGGAAGATTATATTTATTGAGAGAAAAGTTTGGAGGTCAATGTAGTGAAGGAGAAATAATATACAAAAGAGGCACAGAGATAAAGAAGGCAAGTGTTAGCAACATGTATAACAATGTCTTTTATAGCAAAACTATGAGTAGAACTAGGGTGCTCCTAAGCTCACCAAGCCCTTCCGTGAGCGCGACTCTAAAACCTATCGAATTGACTTCAAACGACATTTTCAAACGATTAGACGTTCAATCTATATTAAAATGTGTTTGGAGACCAAATTTTACATTTTTTGAAATTTTTTTACTATTTATTAAGATGGTTTGAAAATCACTGTTTTCCAATGGTGCAGAATTTTAATAAAAACAGCGATTTTCAAACCATCTTAATAAATAGTAAAAAAATTCCAAAAAATGTAAAATTTGGTCTCCAAGCACATTTTAATATAGATTGAACATCTAACGGTTTGAAAATGTCGTTTGAAGTCAATTCGATAGGTTTTAGAGTCGCGCTCACGAAAGGCTTGGTGAGCTTAGGAGCACCCTAGTTCTACTCCAAAACTATTATATTTCTCTAGAGTATATACTGTGTATATAGGACAGCTTATATCTTAGCTTTGGCCATAAGGAAGAAAGAAACAAGCTTATGAACCTAAATTATTGTGTGTGCCTAACCTACCTCCTACCATACAAAAAAAGGATGCTTTAAGTGGTCTTGCATCATATACTATTGGTCCATCATGCATCATTGATTTTAAAGGAGTTTCTGTACGTGCTCTGGGACCAACTTATTACTTGCCTAACACACTAAACTACTTAACTATATAAGAAAATAATAGTATGGTTTCTGTGCGTTTCAACAGAGACATATTATAAGAGAACAAAAGAAATCTCATAAAAATGACATATTTTCATAAAAATTTAGACTAAATAACAAATAACACTTCTTAAATGACATCTACTTATAAAAAACATTCCTTAACTGACATATTAAATGACATATTTTTGTTTTATCTTTTTGACATATTTTCATAAAAAAATCTCAAACAAAATGACATATTAAATGACAAATAACATTCCTTAAATGATATAAAAAAAATAGAAAGAAAATTAAGACATGACCAATCAATTATCAATCAATTTAAAAAAAATTAAATGACATTTAAAAAATAAAAAAATCAGGACCAAGCATAAAGATGATACAATTTGCATATGAATAGTACGTGTATAAATAAATTTAGACTTTTATACGTAAAAAAAATAAACAATATGCATAAAATCAGAATATTTGATCGGAAGACTGATATTTAATCTGAAATTTCATCTTTTAATCAAAATCGTTGGCGGATTAGAATATCTACGTGCTTAATATAAAAATGGAGATATTTAGGAATTAGGAGAAAATGATATATAGAATTTCATTGGTATATATTATTTCAATGCTTTGTCAAGTTTATTTTGTTAGGAAGGAAAAATCTCTTTTAATTAAGATGTGAGTGGTTAATTATAAGCCTGATAATTTAGTGCTTGCTATTATAAGCATGGAATTAAGGAGCTTATAATGGGCTGGAGGGTTTAGGTTTCACAAAGAATTAATTTGATAACTAATAATAATGCATTAGATATTTATATTTTTAGCTAAACAATTATTTGATTTTAAATTTAATATATCAGTTCCTCCTCTGAAAATGCAGTTTACAGTTTAAGTTAAAACTTCCTGCTTATTCTATAGGTAGGGGTGTCAACAAGTACGAAACGGGTCAGATGAAAGTATTTTAATTTCATATTCTTATCCATTATATTAACGGAAAACACTTTATCTTTATCTGTACCCGATATGCTAAACGAGAAAAAAAAACTTATCCATACCCGTTTTATCGAATATAGTACAGATCGGTTAGACACGTACGTCAAAGAGTGCCATTGACAGTTTGGCACCCCTAGCTATAGGCTACAGCCTCTATATATATTTGACTAGTTCAATTAAACACTGCAACTAATTATATGTAGCCCGTTATAATTTTTTGGAACTTTTAGAAGTTACAATATATCTTACAATAATTTAGTTTGACGACCTTAATAGTTTTTTTTTATCATTTTAGAAAATTTAAAAATAGAAAAGGATTACAGGGATGTTTTTAGACCATTGAAAAACAGCGATTTTTGTAATCATCTTAATAAATAGTAAAAAAATTCAAAAAAATGTAAAATTTGATCTCCAAGCACATTTTAATATATCCATCATGTTGAACGGTTCGGATCGACTGTTTGGATTTTGAAATCGCAAAATTGACCTATATAAAAAACGGTGTCATGATGTGTCACCAAAAAAGGTGTAATTGGATCCCTCCTCTATATATATATCTTACAATAATTTAGTTTGACGATCTTAATAAATTTTTTTTATCATTTTAGAAAATTTAAAAATAGAAAAGGATTACAGGGATGTTATTAGCCTTATAGATTAGTTGTGTATTTTTACATGCAAGATAAAAAAAAAAAGTAAAAAAAAATCAACAATTAACCTATTACTAATCATTAGTGATTAATTTGTTATGTCGATAATTCAACATTTTAATTGTGTACGTACGAAACAAACTTCAAATTTTATAGATTTTTATATGAATACATTTACTAGTTCAAATTTTATAATTTTATAATTGTTGAATTTATTATACAAGTAGTTAATATTGGAAAATAGTACATCCTATATGATAGATGGGTCATAAATTTTTTTTAAAATTTTATGGTACATTCATTTGATATTGTAAAGAAACGATATTATTTAAATTAAGAAATTATAATTATAATTATGTATCAAATATTTTAGATATGCATACATCGAAATTGAGCCAATTTATAAGTTGATTTGTCGTTGATAAAAAAAACCGTGAAAATTCAACCATTAAAATTTTTAATTTGATTTTTGGAAGCTAAGTGACTTTTTAAGTTTAAATTTGACATTTAAATAACGAAGAAGACGTGCAATTTTAATTTCTTTAATTTAAATCATAAATTCAATATATCAAATAAAATGTATCTTGAAAAATGAATGCACGGATGGAAAAACTATCTTTATTATTAAGATAGCTTTTATACAAAAGGAGGGTTCAAATGCCTCCATTTTTAAACACGTTAATAATTCAAAAGTTAAAACTTAAAAGTCAAAATAAAACCGTTAGATATGATCTACATAATTTTATCTATGCATGTGTAAAAAATTATGATATTTCAACTTTGTTTTGGTTGTCATCAAGAGTTTGTAAAAACGTACTAATGTGGATAATTTATAGACGTTGATTTTTTAACTTATTGATTCACATAAAAACAAAACCAAAATGCGATAATTTTTTATGAGCACACAGAGAAAATAATATAGATCACATCTAATGGTTTTATTTTAACGTTTATGATTTAAATTTTGAGTTATTAACGTTTTAAAAATGAAGGCATAGTGAAGGCACAAAAAATGAAGGCATTTGAACCCTCCTCTTTATATAATAAGAACACTGCCATAGCTGCTACAGTAACCACACCTTAATTGGTTTAATTAAATTAAACTAACATGTTTTATTAGATACTCTACAGAGGATGAGAGGACCCATATATGTAATGATTGCTACTAATTGTCATCAAATAATAAATTGCATGTCTTAAAAAATCAGTCTGTCTCCTGGCCCTGCATATATGAGAGCGCATGGTAAACCCACATGGTCAAATAGCTAGGTTTGTCCTTTTTTGTGTTTTGCTTTTGCATTGTCTACCTCAAATTTTGCTCACATGAAAAACAAAAAAATTGTATTTGAATTATAGATGGCGCAAATATTTTACATTTTCATTTTCATTGGTGATATATCGATAAACTTGAAAATTCTTAGCGAATGTAAACCTCTTATGGGATGGACATGAATTCCATTTTTCAAGTGTTTGTATAATTCTCACGTGACTTCTAAATATATAGTAACTTTGCGCAAAGGTTTAAATAGCGTTTATCGCGTCATAGCGAAACGGCTAAAAAAACAATGCCATATTGCACCGCTATAGCGTGCTATAGCGCTAATAGCACCATAGCTTTTATGATCCGAAAACGCTATGGCGGTGATATAGCGCCGCTATAGCGCGCTATTTAGAACCCTAGTAACAAGAGCTGCGCATTGTGATCTGGAACATAGAATATTGGGACATGAGTAGGGTTAAAATGCCTCATTGATTTTCTGCCCCATTATGCCCCAACATCATTACCTCTATTTTCAAAGTTTAAATAATCAATCCGAGCCGTTCAATGTGATCTTCATACTAAAATGTGCTTGGATAACAAATTTTATAATTTTTATAATTTTTTTACTAATTGTTTAGAGAGGTACAAAATCATTATTTCTGAATGATCCAAAATCTTCTAAAAACAGTAATTATGTACCTATCTTAAAAAATAGCAAAAAAATTTAAAAAAATATAAAATTTTGTATCCAAACACATTTTAATATGAAGATCATATTGAGTGGTTCGGATCGACTGTTCAAACTTTGCAATTAGAGATAATGATGTTGGGCATGATGGGGCACAAAACCAATGGAGCATTTTAACCCTACTCATTGGGACATTTATGTTTTTTATTTATATAAATTATTTAAAAAAATAATTTAAGACAATAGATAGATTGGCTTAAGGTTTTGATTCTATAGAATAACTCAGAAAAAAATTACTGTTCCTTTCAGTATTTCTAAAGGAATTGAATTTTTTGTTTGTTCTTTTACTTTAGAAATATAATTTTGTGGTGTGAGGTAGACTCATGTTTTTAAATGCGGCCGCATGAACTACATATGCGTATGCAGCTTGCTGTCGCACTCAAAATGTCATACAGTCACACATATGCGGTCATGCAGACGCATATACAGTCCATGCAGACCTTTTCGTTTCCTTGGATGATATGATGGGTCAAGTATTTGCTTTATTAGTTCTAACTTCTAACAATGGTAGCTGCGCATAATACTACATGCAATCTATCAGAATATTTCATTTGTACAATAAAGATCCAAATTCGGATCCGAACAATTTTGTTAATAGAAATACGGATCAGATATCCGATATTAACCGAAACTCAATTCCAAATTCTCATCCGGACTCAGTCCAGTTAAGTACTTTTCTAGTTGTCCACGGCTTCTTTTATAGGCTCCAGAGCTATTTTATTCTTTTATTTTGGAGATGTGGGACTAAAGAATTATGCAGTTTTTTCTTTTCTTTTATAGTGTTCATTATTTAATTACTAAATGACAATTCAGCTGAAGAATTTTGGGCCAAAGAATTTTGGGTCACCCACTAGTCATTTTAAATGACCATGTGAGACAAAAAAAATTGTTAATGTTATGCAATTTTAAATTTTATCTTTTTTATTTATTTGAGTTCCAAACTCTATTAATACTATGATATATGTCCATAACTCATTTCCTCACATCTCTCACATATTTTATCAACAATCATATAATTACAATTGTTCTGAGCACAAAAAAATTCCAACAAGAGCATTCTAAATTTCCATTGATCTATTATGAGTTATCATTGATGTTTTGCACATTAAAGATCAGACATTTATTTTTTATTTAAGTTTTGTTTGGAAAATACCAATACGAATTGGAGAAATAAAATAAAATCCCCAAAATTAAAATAATTATGATGTCAATTTCTCAAATCTGTCCTCATTCATAAAATATTTTCGGTGATTTTATGTGTGTTTAGGAATTTATAGTGCCTTTTGTACTCTAAACCAAAAATGAGAAAGAAAAAATAGAAAAAAAGCCCCAAAAATTAAATAAAATTTTATGATATTTTAGTAAAGTCCTAAAATACAACAGTCATATATAGAAATATTTATCTTGTATATGTGTTATATTATGAGTTATTTTTAATTAGGCAGAAGAGTCCGCATAATATTATATTATGAGTTATTATGCTATATTTCAATTTATCATTCTTTTAATCCGCATATGCAGTATGCAGTGGTCTTCTTCTTCTTTTTTATTACAATCCCGTAGGCAACACACACCATACTCCTTTTTTCTGCTCCAGGCAGGAATCGAACCCAGATTATCCTACGGAGAAACCTGATACATGCATGAACAAAACCGCATTTCAAAACATTGAGATAGATAATATGCTAAATCTTAAAGGAATACAAAAAAGATTGGTTCCTTCTATGGATCAAAATTTTCTTGCAATCCATCCATTATCCTATATTATTTTTATTAATTTCTATAAATAAAAATTATGTATTTATGTGTAGATTATTTTGTTGTTTTCTGGGAATTACCGGGGTAAATTGTTGAAATTAAATGTATGAATGTGTAAGTAAGGTCAGGTGTGGTTTGACCTCATAGTCATGAGACATGACATCTCTGAACTCTGATCATACCCTCAAAGAAATCAATTATATATATTTACAACCTCCTGTTCCTGTAGAGAGGCAGAGGCATGGATGAGATGAGACCAAGGACAGCCCATCACATCCGAGAATATCTCATGTCAGTTCAATTTCTTCCCACAGAGGCGAAGAGAGACAGAGAGGTCTAAATAAGGAATTTTTTTTATAAACCATAATTAAAAAAAGTATTTTTTACGAAACCAACATGATTATTTTTTTTTTTGACAAAAATCATAAGGACCAAAATGTCATTTCGGTTCAAAATTTTTTTTATTCCGGACTGAAATGTCATTTCGGTCCGGTCTCTATTTTAGATTTTATTCGGCAGCTCATATGAAAACTTGTGAAACTAAATTCAAAAAGGGGACCGGACCGAAATGACATTTTGGTCCGGAATAAAAAAAAATTTCGGACCGAAATGGCATTTCGGTTCTTATGGTTTTTGAAAAAAAAAATAATCATGTTGGTTTCGTAAAAAACAAAATTTTAATTATGGTTTATAAAAAAAATTCCTAAATAAGTACATTTTGGTATTTTTCTTTATGAGTCACATTCAGTCATTAAATTACTAAAATCAATAAATATATATAATTATATAGATGCTCGTAAAGTTATTATGCTAAATCAAATAAAAACATCAAATAATATGCTCGAAAATTTGTTGAAATAAATTTACATTTTTTTTATCACTTTTGTTTAGAAAATTGTGGTCAAATAGCATCCATTACGTGTGTATATTTAAGATTAATTAAGTGTGATATTTAATCACTGAACAATCAAGATTAATAGATATTATCTAAACATTATTTATTTTTCGGTTAGTAGCCTAATGCCACTGACAATTGTATTGATAATAAAAAAGATAAATTGCAAATTACAAACAAAATATTGTGCTGGAATATATTTGGCATATACATGCAATATAAGGACATTAACACACAAAATACATAGAACTCATTTGGGCCCAATCATAAGAGCAATATGAGCAGATAACAAGGCCCATATTGAGCCCATAAAATAGTCCACTGACGCAAATCTCAGAATTACATCATTTTTCTCCAATCCAAGGGGTGAGGGGTCACTGCAATTTTATTCTGTCCCAGTGCCAGTCTAAGCCGTCCGATCCATATTAAGATTCGTGCGTATTGAACCACACAAATCTTAAAATTGTACGAATGAATTTTAATGCAAATCAGACAGCTCTGACTTGGCATCGGTGGGAATTGATATTTGTTTAAACTAGTCAAATGCCCACGCATTGCGGTGGGAATTGATATTATTAAATCACAGTAATTAATCTCAACTAATTATAATCTCACAAATCAATAATTATACCCCCATTATATATAAATGAGGAGAGTCCTTGTAAACATTCATAAGATTTTTTTTTTTTGCATTCAAATGACCGTAGGCTTACATCCATTTTGGATACACACGTTTGATTGTAAATATAAAAGATCCCCTAAAATTCATTTAAAAGTGGATACACACGTTTGACTGTAGGCTTACATCCATTTTGGATACACACGGTACGACCATCTCTTATTGGATGGACTCATGGACATACCCACCAATGGCCACCTCAACATGGGGCATACAGAATAGAAGTATGTCACTGAGAGATGCAACCTTGCAAGCATTACCAGAAACAGCGAATTTAGTGCTTGGGCTAAACCGGGATCGCATGGTCTGGAAGTGGGACTCGAGTAGCACATACTCGGCAAGAACCTTGTACCATACCCTGGTAACAGCGGGCAAGCTCAAATGGCGCCATAGAGCTACTTGGTCCGTTAAAATGCCGCCCACGGTCAAGATTGTTGCATATCTACTGCTCAAAGGGAAAATTCTGACTCAACTAGGTGTTGCAAAGAAGGAGACTGACGGTTCATCTCAGATGCGCATTGTGCAACCATCAACTGTTAGAAACTGCTGTGCACCTTTTCTTTCATTGCCCATATGCTGTGTGCTACTGGAATGGAATTGCAAGGCTCATAGGCTCTAATCTAATGAGCCCTAAGGACACGGTACATGACACATATGTGTATTCCAGTTTGAACAGAGGCAGATTACGAAGGAAAACATGGGAGGTCATGTTTTGGGCAGCATGCTGGTTGCTCTGGAAAGAACGCAACAGCAGGATATTTGAGAACAAAGACAAACCCGCGGTTCTGGTAGCACAAAGGGCAGTTCAGGAGGGTTTCCTGTGGTGGAAACACTGCTAGAGGAAAATTTTCAAACTTAGGATGTATGCCTCACTGTTGTAACACCTACTTGTTGTAACTCTGATAGCCTCTATCAGCTTATCAAAAAAAAAAAAAGTTATCCTAATCCTTAAACAGCGGGTATGTAAACACCTCATAATCTCAAGATTTGTTGTCAGTGTAGAAGCAACACTCTGATATCCTCATTCTCAACACCTTCGAGATAGCCTATCTAAATGTTGTTGCCTCAGCTTGCGGTGGACAACAAGCCATTGCCTTTGCTAATTCGTCGATTTCTTTCTTTTCTCATTCCACTCCATATATTGGTTCAAATTTGTATCACAAATCACCTGAATAAACAAAACAAGAAACAATATCCGTTAGAAATGCAAAAAATCCAGTTATAGGGGATGCTTAGCACCCTTTCCTTTATACCTATTTCAATCCCTGCTGATAGTGGTATTTTTACTTTTGTTAACACCTGTAAATCTTTATGTGGTCAATAAAAGTGTAGTATCGATGTATAATCAAGATACATGTAGTAGCAGCAGCAGGTAATCCAAGGGCAGCTAAGACACCTCCTTTTCAACCTATAAAATCAATTTCCCCAAAGAAAAACTTCGTCGGTAACTCCAAACTTGAATCAATTTATTACCTCCCAGTGATTATCAACAAACTTGAAGTTTCACACATTTTGTTTCTCAGTTGTGTCTTGGAAATGCTTGTGAATTTTTGTTGCAATGCATCAACCACTTTATTCAACACATGGGGGCAGGATTTGATCAGCCAAACCTATAAAAACAAAATTAAAAAATTAAATATATTTTATCTCGTGTACATTAAAGAGAATAAAATTATCAGGCACTTTCCAATGCACCATAGCAAAAAAAAACCATAATACCAAATATAAAGAGAAAAAAATCCTTTGTCCTTTTTCTCATTCTAATACTACCTAAGCAACACCTCACAAGTTAACCGCATAATATGTGAGAAATCAGGCCGAATGTTGGTACGTTTAAAGGAATTAATTGGGCAAAAACAGTCCCTATTTATGAGGAATTAACATCCCCTGAGATATCTCAAACTTTGTGTTGATCTGTGGAAAATCCGAACTGTTTAAATACTTTCTGCACGAATCTCAAAGGAAATAATACTGGCCCCCTGCATTTTGAATAGACACAGAAAAAAAAGTTGGCCCGGTTTTAGATAAACTGAAAATTTGAGATATCTCAAAGGATAGGGACTCATTTATGAGGGGTATTATGAGATATTTTTTCTTATTCTTTTGAGGCCGGTCGTATATGAGAAAAACAAACTTACAAATTCAGGCATGTCAGAATCAGTTGCCACCACAGAAGCTGAAGGTGTAGTAACACTCTTTCCATGTAACTGAGAAAGCACCTCATCCTCAACTGCTGCAGCTTGAGTTACAGGCAAGTCAATTGCAGCGCCAAATATAAACATGAAACAAAAAAAAATGTTTTATTTAAGAACAATAATGTACCTCGTCTTCCGAGAAATAACCATCCGGTACTACAAAGCTATCCTCACTCTCTTCTACTTCGGCCTATGGAGTTTCTTCCTCTAATTCCTCTTCCTTATCCTTCTCACAGTCCGATAGACTCTCGCCGGGATCCTCCAAAATAAAGAGAAAGCTACAAATTAATTACTCCATCAACAAATAACAGGTAATAGGAGTGAGGTTAATGGTACTTGTAGATCAAATTTTAACCACACAAATCTTAAAGTTGTACGAATGAATTCTAATGCAGATCAGACAGCTCTGACTTGGCATCGGACCGCCCTCGATTCCGTTACTATTTGTTTAAATAAAGAAGAAACTCAGATTCTATTCAGTTCTAATGGAGTCTGTGAATGCAAATTTTATTACAGCATCTGGTCTGTAAAAAAGGATGGCCACCACAATATTTGGAACGGTGATTCTCCTAGGAAACAAGATTTGAGCACTAAATTTCCACAAAAGCGTAAATGAAAAAAAGAAAGATAAAAAGCGTCCCCTATAAAATTGAGATAAGTTTCTTCAAGCTTTCGACTTAGTACAAGCATTCCAGTACCAGCTAATCAGCTATGTAGCAAAACTAATTGAAAATATATGATGAACTGGTGAAGAAAGACCTTTATTATGCACCGGTACCATCATAATAATGGATGGTACCACTGCTCTGAATGACATGAGCATCTTAAATAGCTAGAGTTGGTCTCTATTTTGGTAATTCCCCACCAGCAAAGCAAGCAGTGAATTCCCAAAATGATATTTCACCAATAAAGCTGCTGTGCATCGAGCTCATCACTGGTAACTGTCAGACATCAAGAAGCAGCATGTTTAAAATTGGCAAGTAAATCCTTTGTAGTCTCTGACCTCCAGATGTGCAGATAATGAGGTACATGAAAGAGAACCAATTTCTACTCTTTGAAATACTTGAGATATAAAATAACCAACGAGTATCACATACAGTAAGAATCTAAAAAGGAAGTAATTATAATTCTCAAGTGTCCCATTTTCTTCGGAAAAAGGACCCTTTTGAATATTGGTGGAATTTCATTAATTATATTGTAAAACTTAAGACAAGACAGGTCAACAAACTATTAAGAGAGCAAAATAAAATAAAAAAGGGAAAGAATCACATTCAGAAGGATAGTTCCAAAATTTATTTGCTACTAATACCAGTTAAACACGTACCAGTATATACCCGTACCAGTATAGACAAAACTTCATGAGAAACTAAGTCTGCTTCATGAGAAAATAAATCTGAGAGAAAGACTGTGTCAACAATTCTTCTCCAATAATGCAATACATGCAGTGAACATGCTGAAGCAGTTTTCTTGATTATCAGGGGAAAATATAATAATATCAGAACACATACAATTGTCAGTGGAACTGCATCAAGCTTCTACCAGTACCACATCTAGATTCTGAGAAAAATATGTCTTGTAAATGAAACCATAATATGCAAGCATTTCTCTATGATGAATGCTTAGTTTCAACTATTAAGGTTATAAATTAAACTAGGCCTTCTCTTCCATAAAGTCCAAACTGAAATGCACAAGTCTCACATAACTTTGAAACAAAGAACATTTTGTGGAGCAATAAGAAGCATATAGTGAAAGATATAAAATGAGAAATCTTGTTCCATTGAACAATGCCTCACAGAATTTAAGCAAATAATACAAAACAACAAATAAAAAAGACAACAATAAAATTAAAGATAGGTAACCCACCAAAAATATTAATTTCCCTGCTTAATCATTAATATAACCTTGTTTCTTTCCTTCAAACCCTGGCCTCATGAGTTTCTTCTCCCTCTTCTCAATCTTTCTCATCTTTTTCTGATGAATTCTCTCCTTTATATTCCCAGATCTCTTGCTCTGCTTCTCAGCTTTGGACTTTGCCACTGTCTCCTCCCTCTCTTTCCATTTTTGCTTATTCTTCTCCTGCCTCTTCTTCTCTTTCTTGATACTTTGTTTCAGCAATTTGGGGTCATCATGCACCTTCTCTCCCGCCGCCTTACTAACTGCTGCTTTCCAAGAAACCTTCTTCCCCTTTTCAGGATCTTTCTTTGCCTCTTCAAGCCTCTTTGCTCTCTCCAATTCCTTCTCCTTGGGAAGCTTCTTCGTTCTCTTCTTATTATCTCTTCCATCAATTCTAACCTGACCGAATGTAATATCGGTAGGTATTTCACCAACCTTATTCTTCTTATTGTTCTTGGAAAAGTTCTCATCCTTTCCATCCTCTCTCTTTCTCTTACCAGTGTTATCCGCCGAAGCAGCTTCTTTCTCTTTGTTCTTCTCTCTGTTCTTCTTTGACTGTACCTTGAGCTTCCTCTTGTTGCTCTTCATCTCCTTCTTTCTTTCCTGCTTCAACTTTGCCTCAGGCCGAGTGTTGCGACCTGACGAGAGCTCAGCTATCCGCTGTCGCAGACGCTTCTGTAGCTCTTCATATGTCACTGGCCGCTCGTCAGTCAACAAAGCCTTGCTCTGATCCTTCTCCACTTCCTTCTCTTCTTCTTCCTCTTCCTCTTCCTCATCTTCTCTGTCTGCGTCGTCTTCTTCATCATCATCTGAAGACGATTCTTTCTCTTCATCTATAGATTTCTTCAACAGATCGAGCGTAGAGGGGGCAGGTCGGGTTGGGTCAAGGCGGTTTCGGCGAGATTTGTTGATATTCTCTCGGGTTTGCGCCTTGATCTTCTCCTGCTTCGATTTGGAGAGGCCAGGGAACCATGGCTTGTCGTCGGAGGTGTAAGGGAGGAAAAAGCGCGCTGGGATGAGCTCAACGAGCTGGTCGAAGAAGAGCGAGTGCTCGTGGATCAGGTTCTTTAAGCCGAGAGGAGATGTGGTGGTGGTTTGATTGGCGGCGCCCCGTCCGCCGATAACAGCGGAGCGCTTCTTCCCCATTTCCTAGCTAGGGTTCAGGGTTTTGGTCGGGTTCGGAGAGGAAGGAAAAGGAGCTCTGATTTGGGTTTTAGAGGGGAGAAACTAGATAGAGAAATCAAGGCCCTATCTGGCCCGTTTAGGGATGTACAGTAATTGCAACTGCGCTGTTTATTTTTGCATCTAAGCCCTCCAATTTTTGTGATTAACGAGAAATAACAACAGATGTCACCAGTTGTAGGGATACAAACATACAATATAACTGAATTCATATCATCTGAGAGGTAACATAAATTTTATGTTTAGATCGGTACCGTTTTATCAGAATCTGCACGAGATTAAAGAGGCTCCGTGCATTCCATCTAAAGCCGGATTGGCATGGATTCTGATCGGACGGTGCAAATCTAAAGAGAAATATTATGTTACCACATAGAATATGGATTCGGATACACCTTGCACATTAATTTGAATTCGTATCCTCTGTATTAACTCAAAAGGGAATCTTTTAAATTAATGAATCTCAACCGTCTGATATGTTTTAAGATTCGTGCAAATTAGATCTGCACTAATAATAAAGGGCCCCTATGCTATAAACACGAGCCGGATTGACTCCGTTTCAAATCAAACGGTTGAAATTCATTAACTCAAAAGATTCCCTTTTGAGTTAATGCAGAGGATACGGATCCCATTAATTTGGTGGTAAGACTTGGAGCGCCTTTTCCTTCCTTGGCCTTGTCTACCATAAAGCATTTTTGAAGCATAATCTGTTTGGCTAACCAAATGGAAATGGTCCACCACAATCTACTATATATCTCGAATCCCTGCGTCAAATATTTTTTAATAGAATTTCTAACCATTAAATTATCTTCATGAGTAGTTAACTCAAATTAATTTTGCAAATGCTGTAATTGTATCAACAAATGGTCTGTCTATTAATTGTTTCAATTTATTTAAGCACTGATGGGACAAGCAATTGAGATGTATCGCCACGAGTAATTAATTATTTCATTATAATTTGCTAGCTATCCTTCAATTCTCCCGTTGATTAAACGGATCCATATCCTCTGCATTAACTCAAAAGGAAATCTTTTGAGTTAATGAATTTCAACCGTCTGATTTTAAATGGAGCTAATCCGGCTCGTGTCTATAACATAGGGAGCCCTTTAATATTAGTGCAGATTTAGTTAGCACGAATCTTAAAGCAGATCGGACAGTCAAGATTCATTAACTCAAAAGATTCTCTTTTGAGTTAATGCAGAGGATATGAATTCTGATTAAACAAGAAAGGTGACCACCCACTTATAATACGTGGAACCCACCAAAACAACGCGTAAGCCATAAGACCTTTCTCTCTCTCTCTTTCTCTCTCTACAAACTTTCATTAACGGTATCAAGTAACCATGAAGGTACCTCTCTCTCTCTACCAAACTTCCATTAACGGTCTCAAGTAACCTTCAAGCTACCTCCACATGCACTGATCTTAAATCGTTAATCCAAGATGCCAAACTCACAACATTGCTTCAATTGCACTCCAATGAAGCCATGTAAATGCAAAGGATTGCTCAGCCTTTTCAAAGCCCGACCCTTTTCGAAGTTTTTAAGGTACTTGCGTCGCAATGCCCAAAGAAGGAGGTCTTCTAGAAGGTTCCGCTCGGTACATGCCGTTTTCTGGCCGCTCATGTCCATGCGGTCGGATGAGAGAGAACGTGCCACTGAGCTCCCTAGCTTGGCCCTGACCGAGACCCAGACTGTAACTGAGCCGGTCCTTCAACCGATACCAATTGAACCGACTCCTCTCACATCAGCTTACCCGAAAATTGAATCTACTCCTCCTCCTCCTTCCACCTCCTCTTCCACGACAGTCGAACCGACCCCACCTACTACCTCCTCTTACGCAAATGTGGAACCGACGACTCGTACCCTGCTCACCCCTCCTTACGTAAAAATGGCAACAAAGCTGAAGGGCGTTGAAGTAAAGAAAACAAAAGAAGATGTTGTGGTGCAGAAAGCATGTAAAAACTTCGAGAAGTATATAAGGGAGGTGCTTTTGGAAGAGAGAAAGGTTAGAGATTTGTTGGATGTAGAGGAACTCTTGTATTGCATGGACCAATTGCAATCCCCTGCTTTTATTGAGTTGGTTTGCACCTTCTATGGTGAACTTTGCATGGATTTGTTCTCACATGAAGCCGATCAGCTGCTGCTCCAAGCAGGTCGCAATTATTAATATATATATATATATATGATTCTTTTAATTTCACATGATACCTGGTTGAATTAATTGCCGAAATTAATGCATGTTTTTGATTGAGCAATATATATCCTAACACTTTATTGAATCTTGATTTTTGGAGATTGGGTTTTTACATTTTCAATTTTGTATAGTTGATATTATTTTTATTTGTGTGCTATATATATATTATTTGGTTGGAGATTCATTCTTTCTTTCTTTTGTCTTTTTAACTCCTCCTTTTAGGTTCTTTTATTGGATGGTGCCATATATACACAATACGTAATTTTGTAATCACTTTTATTTTCATGAAATAAAAGAAGAATATATTTTGTATTACTCTAGAGCCCGATTTTTTTTTTAAAATAGAATTATTCTAAATTATTTGAACCAAACAAGCCTTCGCGTTTTTTATTTTCGGAAAATAGCCTCCACCGATCCCTAGCACCGGTGGAGCAAAAAAAACACAAACCACACCGGTCCTACGGACCAGTGGAGTCTGTTTTGCGCCAGCCCCTGACCTCGCCACAGAAAATCCCAATCCATAGCTCCACTGATCCCTAGGACCGGTGGAGGCTTGGTTTCCTATTTTCACTCCCCGCGGCTTTGTCTCTCCCTTTCCTCTCCTTCCAATTTCTTCCTCTTCCGTTTTTTTTTCTTTTATTCTCTCAATTTACTCAATATTTCTCCATCCAATTGTTTTAAAATTTCTGGATCGTCTAAGAGAGTTAGAAACTCTTCAGATCTACGATTTTGACAAGGTAAATTTCTCTCATTTTATAATTTTTTATTTTAGCCGAATTAAAATGAATAACTAATTTAATTTAGTTTGTTTAGTATATTTAGATTGTTTTTGTGAAATGTAGTGTTAGTTAAAATATATATATTGAGAATTAGTTAAATACATATAATTCGGTCAAAGTTCGGTAAAATACCTATTTTCTTTTACATAGATTGTTTTTGACCGAATTATTTGTGGAGCAATTTTTGAAGCTACACCGATCCACAGGATCGGTGCAGGTGTTTTTTCGTGTGGTCTTCCGTGTAGTAGGTGTGGCTGGCGCAAAACAGACTCTACCGGTCCTAGGGATCGGTAGAGGCTATTTTTCGAAAATAAAAAACGCGAAGGCTTGTTTGGTTCAAATAATTTAGAGTAATTATATTTAAAAAAAAAAAATCCTAGAGCCCATATAGAACTAGAGATGGGCCTCATTTTTCTTTCTATTAATATCTGGCCTGTTAAGAACCCAAAAGTACTTCTTGTCGGCTTATGACTTGATGGCGCAGTCAACTATGTAGTGGGATGTGGACATGTGGTAAGGCAATTTGTTCCATCATATTCATGGCAGAAGATTTAAAGAAACTTTTTCTAGGGAGGTCTCATTTTCGAATTTTTTTTATAAATCATAATTAAAATTTTGTTTTTTACTAAACCAACGTGATTATTTTTTTTTAACAAAAATCATAAGAACCGAAATGTCATTTGAAATTTTTTTCATTCCGGATCGAAATGACATTTCTGTCCGGTCCCTTTTTTAAATTTTCTGTGGTACTTTTTCACAAGTTTTCATATGAGCCGCCGTAGAAAATCTAAAAAGGAGACCGGACCGAAATGACATTTCGGTCCGGAATTAAAAAAATTTTGGACTGAAATGATATTTCGATTCTTATGATTTTTATAAAAAAAAAAAAAAGTAATCACGTTGGTTTCGTAAAAAAAAAAATTTAATTATGGTTTATAAAAAAAATTCCTCATTTTCACATCAATCATTAATTATTTCTTGGTTGTATACTTGTATGGAGTTTGGAATTTCTTTTTAGCAATTAGTCCCCTCTGAACTTTGTTTAAGTTCAATTAATTCATCTTACTTTTTTATTACTTAATATTAGAGCTGCAAATACTAAAAACAAGGAAATCAAATTTTAGAGCACTTCTTCTTTTAATTGAATAGAGGAAAAGCTTTTGTTTACTTTGAAAGATTTCTCTCCTTATTAATTTTAAAAAATATTCTTCTTTTACATCAGCGAAATTGAAATTGCATGGATGCAACATTCAGAAATTTATGTGGAGAAAATTGCTAAATTATTGGTTTGGCAAATAAATTTATTTTTGTAATTGCAGGGATGAAAATACTCTGAGTGGAGTGCGCATACAGGAAATCCAAAGATTGCACTTAAAATTTTGTATCAATTGTGATTAAAAGTGTCACTGGATACAATATGGATTAGGTGGAGATAATTTTTGTAGCGTTACCTATTTAAAATTAATTAGTCTTAACTTAAAATTATATCCTTACTCATTAAAATTAACAAACAAATAAAGAATAATTATCAATAAAATTGATTATGTATTGGGTGGTTCGGATCGGCTGTTTGAACTTTAAAAACAGATATAAAAATGTGAGGTACAATTAAGACATAAACAACATGAGACATTTTAATTAGCATGCAGATTATGGTTTGTGAATTAAGGAAGGTACCATCAGATAACATCAGTTAGTGAGTATAGAAAATCGTGCCAATTTGTTCATAATCTGAACGATCATAATTAAAGTATAAATTGTGTCTTTTCAAAATTCAATACTCTTCATACTTTAATTGTAACCGTTCAGATCATAGATGGATGAACGGATGGATGTGTATAAAGCAAGGTTCTAAATAGCGCGCTATTGCGGCACTATAGCGTCGCTATATGGACATAGCGCTGTTTTTTCAGCGGTTCCGTTATGATGCGATAAACGTTATTTAAACCTTTAGTACAAAGTGAGGACAAATAAGAGCAGTGGCTACTTTCTATATCAGAAATTGTCTTGATTGGTTTCTTATGTGCTTTTGAAAGGTATGTAATTTGTCTCTTATTTTTTAGATCTTTATTTCGATTTAAATCCTTGCGTATAGTACATTAAAAGGATGAATAGTTTCTTTCTGAAAAGTATAATTTTAAAAATCACACCAAGTATTGTAGCCTTACTATCTATCTATGATTATCACCATTTAAGAGAAGATCTTAATGCAAGTTAACGATACTTAGTTAGTCTTATAATTTAAATTTTTTAATTGCGTATATTGAAACTTAATTAACTAATTTAATTTCTTCATAAAATAAAATACTGTGCTTGTAGTTTAATGGTTAAAATTCTACTTTATAGTTGCAGATACTTTCAAATATCAGGTGCCACATTATGCGTCTCTCAACCAAACAGAAAAAAATTTCAAATAAAAAACACCTCTGTAGTCATGTGAGCTTAAAACAAACAAATAGAACCACATGGGACCAAGTACCAATCATGCAGTTATGTAGTAAATTCAGGATAATTATTTTACTTGTTTTGAAAAATATATATATAAAAATTTCGTTCATTACAAAATCTATCTTTTTTTAATTTGAAAAAATCTAAAATTATTTTAGTAAAAATTAAATATCAAACAACTCAACTATTTAATATCCACACATAATTTATCACTTAAATTTTGACCTTGTGGCTTTTCTCACAGATAAAATTGCCTCTGCAACCAGAAACAAATACTAATTTTATATTGAAAAAGCAAAATTTGTATGAATTTTAAAGCAAATAAAAGAATAAATCCTCAAAAAGAAATGAATATGACACGTGTTATATTTGTACAGAGCTCCTGTCAAAGTTGAATTGAAATCTACTGAAATCCCTCGTTCGTGAACAGTTTTTTTGAAGTCTCTGAAATTCCGAATCCAGCCATCCAACTTTTTTTATGCACACATCTCGAAATAGCTAATTTTTCTGTGCATACATCTCGAAACAGCTCGATGGCTGGATTTGAAAAAGTAGAAATTTCAAAAACACTGATCATGAATGATAATTTCAGCAGATTCGTTTCCGTCAAAGTTAGGATATGGTTTCTTTACCCCTTGGCTGTTTGGAAAGACAATAAATCAGAGATAGTGTTTCCAAGTGTTAAAATACTGTTTTGCATCTGTCTTGAAATAAAATTTAAAATTTATAGAGATAGTATTATCAGTTTATCACACATTTCTTCCCTTTCTCAGCAAACTTTTATTAGGCGTCGCATAGTAGAAACTAGAAAGATATCATCAAAAAGGCCGTGTGTTAGTGTGTGAACGAAGAGGGATAAGAAAACAACAAAAAAGGAGAGGGTGTGTAAAGTTGGAATTGTTTTGGTCTGAAAAGTGATAAATTTTTAGTGGAGATAACAGTTTTATCCCTCTTGTTTTAACTTATCGCAGTTTACTCCTTATGTATTACTCGGTATCAAACAGTAATAAATGTCGTTCTATTTTTTTTTTGTTGCGTTGAGCATAAAATTATATTATACGGATAAGTTTTTGGTTGAAATTTTCCAAATATATTAATTCAGAATTTTTTCAAATGTCATTCAGATCAATAGTTTAGACTTTGAAAACAAAAATATAAAATATAAAATATAATAAAGTATGAAAGACACGAGCTATTGGAACTCTCCTCTTTTTTATAGAGTTAATTTTCTGTATAGAATCCAACTTTTAAGTTATGATCTGGACAAGATATAACGGAGGCTATCAGAGTAGGTCCGATGCCCATCGGACCTACCTTGGTTCGATGGGTGTGATGACCATTCGATCTGCATCAATATTCGTGTGATATGTATCAAAATCCGTGCAAGTCTATCAATTTCCGTACACATAGATCTTGATGCTAATCGTACAGTCCTAGAGCTAATTGAATCTAAATGTAGGTCCGATGCCCATCGGACCTACTCCTATCTCATAACGGAGAGATCACTTGATTAGTTGATTATGGTTATTTTGACAATTTTAATTATAATTTTTTGAAGCAATTCAAATAAGATTTAAAAAAAAAAAAGATTGTATCTCATTTGGTTGTAAAAATAATTTAAATTTGTTTCGTTAAGTGAATGGTTAGCATGCACGACTTGGTTTCTTTCTCCTTCAATATCAAATCTCAACAAATAATTAACAAAATGAAGTTTTGATTTGCAGTATTGTTGTCAACGTGTCGACTTTTATTTATATCTTTATAATTTATATATTTATAGTTGAGTCTCCACCGGCCTGTTTTTAACACCAACGATGCTCCAAACCTTGTCAATTATTTTTTTAGATTGCTCTCATTTTGTGAATAAATCTTTGTGTAAATCGTTGTGTTCTGTCACTGTATCTAGTTTATAAATCACCTAAGATAGCGTAATATTTCGAGAACCAGCATTTGGTCCAGTGATAAAGATAGCATATATGTTTGAAATATGAAATAGTTTGGTGGCTTAATCTCCAGTCTTTACTATAAAAAAAATAGCACAATATTTCTGTTTAGATCCGAACCATCTGATCCCGCACAAATGTTAAAGGAACACTGTACATCTCAACTCGAACTAAATTAGTCACAATTGTGATCGGACGGTCCGGATATAAACACAAATATTGTGCTACTATAAATATTGTGATCGGACGGTCTTGGAGATTGTCGTCAACTAAACTTCTTATATACCAAAAATAGAGTAGAACTAGGGTGTTGTTCTTAAGTTTACCAAGTTTTTTTATGAATTTAACTGAAAAATTTATTGAATTGACTTCAAACAACTTATCCACCCTGTCAAAACCGATCTACTTCACGACTGATTCGTTTACATGTCAAATTTATAAATTTTCAAACTAATTTAGTATAAAGTCAAACAGTAAAAAAGATGGTTTATAAGTTAATTTTAATACATTCATTTTTTATCATTCTGACGTTTAACTTATATTAAATTAATTAAAAAAATTATAAATTTAACATGTAAATACATCACTCGTGAAGTACATCGGTTCAATGGATGCGTCGTTTGAAACTAATTCAATAATTTTTTGAATTAAATTTACAAAAAGACTTGATAAGCCTAAGAACACTCTAGTTGTACTACCAAAAATATATCCAAACATTCTAATACAAAGAAAGAATTACAATAAAGTAATTCTCCAAATCAAAATTTCACAAAGCATCAAATAATCTTTGCATTTAATTTTATATTTTATACAGGGTCAATTCTACAATTTTTTTTATTTGTAAGTTTCTCATTTGATTTAAACATATTTTCAATAATTCAAGTCCTAAAAAATGTTTTCTTAATTAGCTCCGCAGGTCTGAGACCTTGGAAGATAGACCCCACACGATTCGAATTCACATCCTCTGAGATATCTCAACTTTTGTGTGTTTTTCTGCAAAATCACAACCATTCAAAATAGTTCTGCACGAATCTCAAAGCACAAACAATACTGGCCCCTGCGCTATCCCCGAATAGGCACCGGACATGTCGGTCACGCAAAAGTTGAGATATCTCAGAGGATACGCATTGACACGATTCTGGATAGAAGGGGACCCAGTTTTTCCCCTATTTTAAATTGTACAGAAATAATTTACAAATAAGGAATATTTGAAACTTTTATTTTCGGTCACACATTTAATTCTTTTCACATGGAAAATTCAAATTCTGTACATAGTAACAGATTCAAAAATGAAAAATTAGATGAGGTCCAAAATGTAACGACAAATAGACTGAAATAGTGCGGTGGGGGCCTGCTCAGCTCCATTCTCCACCATCTTTTTCTTTTTTGCAAAGCGAAAGCACTAAAGCAAAGATAATGTATTTATTTTGTTCCGCAAAACACGCGTCTGTAGCTAGAACAAACTATTATAACAAAATATTATAACAATACCCAACAAAATGCTACATTTATTATTTTATTTTATTTTATTGACGCATTCCCGCCTGGGAACCTGATTTTCCCACCTCTCTTTTCCCCATTTTTTATTTCAAATCATAAAGTACTGTGAGATAGATTAAAAGATACTGTAGAAGCTTCGAGCATTAAATTTAGGTAAGAGATCCGATCGATCTTCATTCCTTCCCCACTGTTATGAGGTATAAATTAACAATTGGCTTTTGTTTGTTTATTTATTTATAAAGATTCGATTTTTAAGGTTCCTACTGTCCCAACGAAGCGTCTAGTAGAGATTTCAATTGTAGTAAATAAAGGAGAAGATCGATGCTGATTTGGAGATGATGACATTAGAAATGATATCACTATAGACTATACACTATGGTTGATTTGTTTATTAATTAGTGAAGTTAGGTAAACAGTTTGCCTCCAAATCCAGCCTCCCCTGGCTATCACAAAATTTGCGCCTTTTTTAGTTAAATGGGTTTTGGTTGGGACCCCTGTTCCATTCTTTCACGCGTTCGGTGAGTTTGGTGTGTTCAAAGATTCCAAATTGCTATTCATCTCTCTATTCTCGTGTTGTGTCTTATCCAGGGAAGGCGTTCTAATCTTTTTTTTTTAATTTTTTTGTTGTAAATTGTGCAAAGTTACCAACTTTTTGTTTTACATTTTAACCGTTGGTTGAATATTGAAAGAATGCATGGTACAAGAATTTAGTGGTTGGCGCAGGGTTGAGAGAGAGAGAGAGAGCATGTTAAGAGCATCTGCCTCTCACGTGGCTTTGCTTCCTTCTTTGCATCTCACTAATTAATTCCAATACAAACGGGGACCCTCTCTTTTGTTACCCTCCTTCCTTTATCTCTCTTCTTTTCCCTCATCTCTCTTTCTCTCTTCTATTCAGTCTACATTGCCAAACCAGTTCTAGCTTGTATGCTCAAAATCTCTTTCTTTTGTTCTGAAACAAGTTCTTTTATTCCATTAATTATTTACTGTGCTTAGTGAAATTTAAAGGTCTGCATTGTCGTGTCCGTCCGGTTTTGATCATGGTTTGCGTTTTTTCTTTTTCATTTTTATTTTATTTTGCAGTTAACTTCAAAGGAAGAAGCTTTTTGAGGCGCGGTACAAACGATGTGTGTTGATTGAAATCATATTTCTAGCTTGAAAATGGACCCGGAATGTGGGAATATTGCTAAAACTCGAGTGGTGAGCTAATTACATACTTTAATTTATCCTTTTTTTGTTCAATCCTATGATGAAATTGTTGCATAAAATTGTTTCCCTTTAGTCTTAATTTTAGCATAAAATTGTTCTAGAAAATAAAATGCAGCAAAATTACTTGGTCGGTTGTTGTTCAGATGAGTGCATTACATCAATTTCTTTTCAAGTCTAAGTTTGTTCTTTTAATATCTATTTTGTTTTAAATTATTTAGAAAGATTCATGGCGAACAACATTATTATTAGCATATCAGAGCCTTGGAGTAGTTTATGGCGATTTGAGTATTTCGCCCTTGTATGTCTACAAGAGTACATTTGCTGAAGATATAACACATTCTGAGACAAATGAAGAGGTTTATGGTGTTCTTTCCTTCGTATTTTGGACCCTGACACTTATACCCCTCCTCAAGTATGTATTCATAGTTCTTCGTGCCGACGACAATGGCGAAGGTGAATTCAATTTTGAAATACAAATTGTGCTTCCTTTTTTTTATATAATCATATATGAATATAAAATTATCTTTCTGTATCACTCCAACAATCCATATTTACTCCGAAAAATGCCCAAACTGCCCCCAACTGAAGTTAGTTGTTTATTTGTCTTTCTCTTTTTAATTAAAAGGAGGAACCTAAGGTGCTCCTCAGTGCCCTCAATGCTCTTATGCTTTAGAAGGACCTTTGATTTTAAGTTATTTAATTAGTGGGGGCATGAATGAAACATTAATTCTTATATGGACTGTGTTGCAAATCATTCATTTTATGTGTCTATATGAATATTGTTAGGTGGTACATTCGCGCTGTATTCATCAATATGTAGGCACACAAATGTGTGTCTACTGCCGAACCGCCAGGTGGCAGATGAAGAGCTATCCACTTACAAATTGGAGTACCCAAAAGAAACAAAGCACTCATCTCGTATGAAGGTTTGGCTTGAGAAACACAGGAATCTGCACATAGCTCTTTTAGTAGTGGTCATGCTTGGTACATGTATGGTTATTGGAGATGGCGTTCTTACCCCGGCTATATCTGGTAAATTCATTTTTACCGTGTCTTATTTGATTAATAACAAAAGTTGGCTAATTTCTTTTTTTTTTTCATTTATTTTACAATCATCTTCCCTTTTTTTTTTAGTGTTTTCTGCTGTATCGGGGCTTGAGCTGTCTATGTCAAGGAACCATCATGAGTGTAAGATTTATATGTTTCTCTTTTAAACATTGTAATGTTCTATTTTGTGTTCTCTACCTGCTACCCCCAAATTTATCAGTAATTAAGCATAATTACACAATCAGGCATCAGCTCATCCTACTTTTCTTTAACTATTACTCTCAACATGGTAATCAGTAGTACCTAAACATCACACTATAATTTTGTTGGGTAACTTAACGGGCTTCCATTTTCTATTTTTTGCAAAATTATCTTAAAACAAGTTCTTTTAAGACCTCAATTTGACCCAATGTAATTAGCATTTCTAAAAAGTTCCATTTGCAAATTGTAGATGCGGTTATTCCAATAACATGCTTCATATTAGTATGTCTCTTTGCACTCCAACATTTCGGCACTCATCGGGTCGGATTTCTCTTCGCCCCAGTAATTCTAGCCTGGCTAGTATGCATTAGTGCCCTTGGAATCTATAACATCTTCCACTGGAACCCTAAGATCTATCAAGCAATTTCACCATATTACATGTACATTTTCTTGAAGAAAACAAAGAAGTCTGGCTGGATGTCTCTTGGTGGAATTCTACTTTGCATGACAGGTAGAAACAAAATCAAAGAAAAAATGTTGGAAAATATATAAACTAAATACTATGTTCATAAAATAATGGTTTATGCTTAACTGTAGGATCGGAGGCTATGTTTGCTGATCTTGGCCATTTTTCATATACTGCCATCCAGGTAATGAGAATCTTTGAGATGTTTTGCGAAAAAAGCCCTCCTGTAATCTGAATTGCCTTTTCACTACTTCATTTTCTCTAGGACATTCGAAAGCAAATGAATGGCGGACATTTCTTAATGCAATTTTGATACTGCAGAGGGATTGCAATGCTTGATCAGATGATATCATTTTGCAACTTTCCGCTTTTTCTAATATTCATCTTTCTTCTTTCTATATTTTTATTATTCAGATTGCATTCACATCAGTTGTTTACCCGGCACTTATTCTGGCATACATGGGCCAAGCTGCCTACTTGTCAAAGCATCATAAAATCCACTCAACCTACCAAATCGGCTTTTATGTCTCTGTTCCAGGTTCCTTTCTGATTTCTCTCCTGATGTGCTCTTATATTGAAAGGTCCCAATTTGCTGTTATCATGTGAAAAAAGATTCGCAACTCATGGATATTTTATATACAACTGTTGAGAAATGCATTATATGCCCCAGAAACATTGTTGATCTGGCCTTTTATCTTTTCACCCACAATTTCTCCAAAAGTACTCTGCTAATTTCTTCCTTATGTAAGAAAGAAAATGAACAATTAATTTGGGTATTCTTGTAAAATTGAAGTGAAGGGTGCAGAGAGACTTTTTTTTTTTGGTCTTCTAAAGGGGTAATAAAGCATTAAAAAATGTCTTCTCTATTTGCAGGGTTAGGCATGGTATTTTAGATTTTTTTTAGGGTTACACATAAAAGAATCATTTACCAAGCTTGCTTGATAGCAACAAGTAGTCTTCTTTAATTACAGAAAATGAACCATTGTACTTATAATGTATCTCTACTTATCTTGATTTACTGAAACTTATAATATAAACCTAAAACTGAAAGTGATTTCCATCCAGAAATTCATCTATAGTATTAATTTACAATAGTGCCAAAGTACAACCTTAATTTTTTATTTGTTTTATTGAACCTTTTTGTAGAGAGTGTGAGGTGGCCAGTACTGATGGTGGCAATATTAGCATCTGTAGTTGGTAGCCAAGCAATAATAACTGGAACCTTTTCAATAATAAATCAGAGCCAGTCGCTGAGCTGTTTTCCCAGGGTCAAAATCGTCCATACCTCCAACAAAATTCATGGCCAGATTTACATCCCTGAAATCAACTGGATACTTATGATTCTCTGCATAGCCGTCACTGTCGGATTTAGAAACACCAAGCATATAAGCAATGCCTCAGGTACTCAACTCTATCAATCACTTCATTAATTCAATATTCTAGTTTATTAGATATGGTAATGTATATCATCATAATAAAAAAAATGAGCTATATACCAGAGACTGACAACTAGGTAAAAGATCTATAAAGAAAAAACAGTTACAGTATCTTAGGGGAGATCTTTTTCATCTTTGGAGCAGTAGTTTTTATTACTTCGTTTAAGTGCAGCTTTTTTCTTTGTACAATTTGATACTAAAATGCCCTTATATCTCAAAGAAAGTAAGGTAAACCGCATGTTATTTCATGCAAGTGTTATGTAGAATCATTTTTTGTTGGTATTATTTGTGTTCTAGTGTTACAAAGTAAATACAGTAGGGTAGTATCATGAGTTAAATTAAACAAAAAGTATATATAATCCAAAAGAAAGAAGGCGAAGGGTACAATATTGGTGTAAATTGTATTTGGTAAAATATCTTCTTCTTTGGCATTATTTTAATTTTACATAGTACGATATGGTATTGTCCTGAGGTGACATTTTGCCTACTGAATTAATGGATATACCAAGAAAAAAAGATTCTTTTTTTAAATAAGAAAAGGTAAGAATGCGTGAAGGATAAGATTTCGTAGGTTCTCCTCTAAAACTACAGGCACAAGATAAGTTGTGTCCAATCTTACAATTATTCATTTGCTTAATTTTTTTTTCATGGGTTGGTTAGAAAGTAATACAAATAAGATGGGTTTGTTGGGAATGGTATCAGTTGCTTCCTTTGTAAATAAAGAACACTCGCTGAAAATTATCACTCATTTTAAATGTTTCCCTATATTTTGGCCTTGAACAATATGATGACCAAGATTCTGGTTCACCATGATATTTTAACTAATATCTGAAATTTATCACACTTGGAAGCTGAAGTGGAATGCATAGGTAGACAACCCTCTGTCAAATTGAATTGATTTACAGGCACGTCAACCAAATTTATACATGTTTTTTGGTTGGATTGTTGGAAGATAACAGCTGGGACCAAAATGATAGAAATTGGGATTTAGTGGCTAAAAATGTTTTAATTCAAAGATTCAGGAACAAAGAGCAAAAATGAATGAGTCTCCTAGTGTATCAGCTTTTCAAATTCACTTTAATTTTTGCATTTTTCCAATACTTTCTGTCGTCTTGCACACAATTCAAATTACTTAATTTTTTTTTTTTTTTTTACTGCAGGCCTTGCTGTAATAACTGTCATGCTTGTCACGACATGTCTAACATCACTCGTAATAATTCTGTGCTGGCAAAAGCCACCTATACTTGCCTTATGCTTCCTTCTCTTTTTCGGTTCGATCGAGGCTCTCTATTTCTCAGCCTCTCTCATAAAGTTTCTTGATGGAGCGTGGCTCCCGATTTTGCTATCCCTGATTTTAGTAACTGTCATGTTCACATGGCATTATGCAACCATAAAAATATACGAGTATGATATACAGAACAAGGTGACGCTGGATTGGTTGCTTGCCTTGGGAGATAAACTAGGGATTGTGCGGGTACCTGGAATTGGCCTTGTGTATACCGATATAATATCTGGCGTGCCAGCTAATTTCTCAAGATTTGTCACGAACTTGCCGGCTTGTCATAAAGTATTGGTTTTTGTCTGTGTCAAATGGGTACCGGTGCCATATGTGCCTCCTACTGAGCGATTCTTGGTGGGCCGGGTCGGGCCTCCCAACCACAGGTATGTGAAGAGTATTGTGCCAAAGTGTTTTTCACAAATACAATACTGAGCCCAGCTGTGGAGGCTTTTTTGGTACCTGTATTGGCATGACCATCAGGTACCTAATAAATACCAGCCACTGTGGTGCTCATGCTTCCGAGTCTGGTACTGGTACTTACCTTGCTAAATATCAGGTTAGCATGCCAAAATCTGCTATAACGTTGTCCGGTTCTACCAAAACATTGCAGCATAGACTCCACGTAAGCTGCCATTACAAAACGATGACAGCAAATATACCATTTTATGCATGAGCTGTACAACCTAAATTGGACAGTTCTCCTAAAATTAGAAATATCCCCGCCCCCGTCCCCTCATTGTAATGCACGTAATCCAGGTCATATTGATCAACCGGTGCTAGATTAATAATGGCAAACTCTCTGCCATCACAGTAATATCAGCATATGCAGACTGCTATGGCAGATACTAAACTATGACTTTTACACCATGCACAGGTCATACCGATGCATTGTGAGGTATGGGTACCGAGACGTGCACCAAGATGTTGATTCTTTCGAGTCACAACTATTTGACAGCTTATCTGACTTCATAAGACTTGAGGGGACGAAAAAAAGCTTCCAACAAGATCAACCAGCACATGAAGATGATTCCACTCTAACAGTAATCGGTACTTGTACAAGACCAAGCATCTCATTTGAGATAGAATCCAATGAGGATTCAATAGAACCAGTACAGCAACCAGTCAAAAAGAAAAAAGTCAGGTTCTTGATAGAGAAGGATAATAGTTATGAAATGGACAAACTGATACGAGATGAGCTCGAAGAGTTGTACGAGGCGAAGGAATCTGGTATGGCATTTATTTTGGGGCATTCACATGTGCAGACGAAACCCGGTTCATCAGTGATAAAAAAATTGGCAATTGATTTTGGGTACAACTTTTTGAGGAGAAATTGTAGAGGGCCTGATGTGGCGCTTAAAGTGCCTCCTGCTTCTTTACTTGAGGTGGGAATGGTGTATGTTTTGTAAAAAAATAACTAGTGTTAGGGGGCTATGTGCAAAATGGTATCTTTGTATAACAGTTGTGGATTTGAAGAGCCTTAACTTGAATGTTTGTAGTGACAGTAACTTGGTGTCATTGCTCAAATACCTTTTTAGTTCCAGTAGTTGAGAAGGTTTTTGAAGGAATCAAAGTGAGACAGTTTTGTTAACACAATTTAACAGTAAAAAGCTTTAACTTTGATTAATTAAGCTTAGTTTAACTGGCTTTCTTGGGACCATAAGAAGAGATATCCTTTCGCTATATTTTTATCACCCTTAAGGTGGTAAGCTCTGGAGGATAAAGAGCGTTTGTTCACCATCGTTGGATGGAGTTGAGATCGGTGAGTTGCTTTGATCGGGAGGGAATCCAGATCTTCTACGGTAATTGAATTATTCTCTTTAGATCCGGACCGTTCGATTAGAATCCGGAACAATCCGGGCCTGGGTGGATTGCACCGTATCCTTTAATATTCGTGCAGATTCTGATCGGATGGTCCAGATCTAAACATAAATATCCTGCTACCTTTGGCGATATGAGTTGGGAGGGAGAACGAGTTCAGATCCACGACAATACTCGACTGAGTACAATGAGCTCTCAGTCGTCAGATTTAACTTTGCACGAATCTCAAAGCACAAATAATACTGCCCCCTCCAATCTCCCGAATAGACACCGGCTGAGAATAAATCTGGGCCGTAAAGTGATTTACTGTTCTGTACAATATTACAGAGGATACTGGTCCAGGAAGAACCAGTCCTTAAACTCCTTATACTGTCTCGGGCCCATGTGGAGCCCGTTTGATTATGGGCCGTCTGATGGGTTGGGGACAGCAAGGGTAGTTATATTACATTTTTCGGTGGATTAGTTTCACCAATGAATGTTTGATACTGTTATCTGGTGCAGACTTGGTGTGTCCCTACCTACCTACTGGCCCGTGTCCACTGTGGCATGTATATCTGTGTGGTGCACAGAGATCATGCTGGTACAGGCACAGTTCTGCTCAACCTACTGGGCCCGTGCCCACTGTCACTGTGGCGTGTATATCTGTGCGGTGAACAGAGATTATACTGGTACAGGCACATTTCGTGCCCTCCAATGTTGAACGAATCTGTAAACATAGTGTTAGAGCATGAACTAGTGTTTTGAAATGGACCGGCCGGTCCAGGACCGAACCGAACAATCTGGGGTTCTGATCCGGACTGGCCCGGACCATGCCCCAAACCTAGACCGGACCGGACCAAGGCTAGGGACGGTCCTGGCACGGGTCTTGTCCGTTTTTTTTTTCCCCGGCCCGTGGATCCATTCCGGACCGGATCCAAACCCGCCTAACCCAGACCGACCAGCAGCAGCCTAAAAAAAACAAAAAACCGCCGGATCCCGACCGGCCCATGTCAATTTGGGCCATGATCCAAACACGGATTTCAGCCGACCCCCAATTATTGAGACCGCCGGACCCGAACCGTGAAACCCGCCGGACCCATGTGGACCGTGGCCCGGCCAGGTCTGGACCGGACCGGCCCGTTTTCAATTCACTAGCATGAACAACTCTACATAGATTAATAGAAGGCAAATTTCATCAATATCTTTTGAATATATAATTTTAAATTCATAATATCATATTATCATTTCATATTATAAAACCGAATTACATTTATAACTCTTCATTTTATTTTTTTATAAAAAATAAAAATTATGTAACATGTATAAGAAAATGATTTGGTCTTCTAATTAATTGGCTTTGTCAGGGTAAATAATTTATTTCTTTACTTGTAATGCACACGTTAAGTGTATGTCTAAATGCAATTGTATGTGTGTCACAAGTAGCAAAATTAATCATTTGTCATTACAATCCAACCGATTAGAAGACTGAAACTTTCTCTTACACATGCAACGTATCTTTTTTATTGTTTTTTAATTTGTAAAGTAAGTTTTAATAAAAATAAATAAATTAGATAATTATGAAAATTTAATATAATGTCTTCTAATTAAATTTAAATTAGATAAAGTAAGTTTTAATACAAAATAAATTAAATAATATGATATAATATAATATAATATAATACCAGGTCAAAAGGAAATGTGACAAATAACCTTGTCACTACTGATTACTGACAAGGCAACAACCAAGCAAAAATGAAGTTAACAAGGCACATCCAGCAGTGGTCTCATCGCCAATTATTGCACAAACTTTTATTTATTGATTTCAAAAATGGAAGTGACAAAAATATTCCAAATTACAAATTTTGAAATTCTTTATTATCGGTATACGCCAGTACGCCACTACCAAGTTTTCAAAAAAAAAAAAAATTATTGTTCAAATTTGGATTTAAATCAAAATACAATTTTTTTTCAAACCAATAAGAGGCATAAAAATCTTTCATATTCCTCTTTCTCCAATCTATCATTTTCTAATGCTCGTCTGAAGGCTTATATAAAAATTGAGAATATGTGTGCACGAATTTTGATGTGCTAGAAAGAATGAATTATGTATAATATTATATCTGTACATGATTATTTTTTCTCAGCATATTAAAATTTTATATAAAATCACTATTATCTTGATTAAGAAATAAATTGTCAACCCATTCTTTTAATACCGCCCACAAGAACTTTAATAAATTAAAAATACTTTAATTATTTAAACGTAAATATTTTTTTTTATAAATTTAAAATTATACATAATTCGTTATATTTATCGCATCAAATTTTATGTATATTAATTATTAATATTACTGATAATGTAAGAAATTCTCCAATATCCTTGTTAAACAAAAAAGGAACACAATTGAATCTAAGAAGATTAAGACAAAAAAAAAAAAACCAAACCTAGTACTTGAGGAAATAAACTATAATGAAGCTGTGGTAGGGATGAGACCCCTAAAATAGACAAGGTTCTGTAGGAAGGATGCCAACAAAGGCTAAAGAACAAAACCCTAACTAAAGTAGCTGTCTCACTTTTCATCACTTGATTCACTTCCCAAATTTTTCAGTTACAATTAATCAAAATTAAATAACCACCCCTCATATCTTCAAATTTTAATTTTTACCACTCACGCACCTTCAGAATTCACATCAATTTTTTAGTGTGCCAGCTGGAAATACACACCAAATTATTATTTTCAGAAAGCGCATCTTTAGATTTCCAAATTTTAATTTTTACCACCCATGCACCTTCAAAATGCACATCAAATTTTTTGATGCACCAGCTGAGAATGCGCACCAAATTATTATTTTTTGGTGCGCACCTTCAGAAAGCGCACCTTCATAATTCATAAAGCACCAAATTCTTAGATCTGGACCGTCCGATACAGCAACGGTACGAATATTAAAGGTGTCCCGGACATTTTATCTTGAGCCGAATTGGTCCGAATTATGATCGGACGGTCCTGATGTAAACAGAAATATTCTGTTACCGCAGAGAATATGGACTCAAAAAAGAGATGAGACTTGGGAGGAAAAAATAAAGTTTAGCAAGGCCTAAATGAGAAATGAGCTTGGCTTTATGGCTCCACTATAGTCGTACCAACTTCATCCAGTCCACATAAATTTAGTCCATTTATTTCAGATTAGACAATACACGTCGAACCTAACATTTGATGTTAGTACTGAAAAAGAACTTTTTAATTAATTATTTCGATCACAAGTAACTGAACGAAATTATTTTACACAGATGATGCATATATAATAGAGTTTTACTGATCATCTGATCCTATGATTTTTATCTGCCTTTCTGGTTTTCACTCCTCGTATCTCCATTCCATTATTAAGCACGTTGGGTGTCCGATCCTCCAACGGCTATGATTGAAAGTTAAAATTTCAGATTTAATCTCAACTCTCAAATCAAATAATCTGTCTGTTTTGATTAAATGCATCTTTTTAAGTGTAGAAGTCTATATTTAGTTAAAAACATATTCGCTACACGTATAGTCACACAATATATTACAATTAAAATTGAATATACTGCCTTGTAGCAACATTTTTTTTCTTATTTCTCCTACGTTTAACAACTTCTTCGTTTTCTTATTTTTGGTTTCTTATATCTCCTTTGTTTCTATACAAATTATCACGACAGAAAATGAAAATCAATTTTTTCTTTGTTTGTTTCTATATATATATATCTCAATGGCATAATAGAAAAATCTAGAATATATTTGATTGGAGTTGTTTCTATACAAATCATCCCACACCTGGAATTGAGAAAATCAAGAATAGAAATATTGTTTTTCTAATTTTATTATATTTTTTCAATTGGAGCAATTATAATCTATTTTTCATATTTTGTTGTTCATTTCAGAAATGTTGGGAAGAGAATCACACTAGCAGTGATACTTCAAGATTTTTTTCATGTTATATTTGATCTATTTTTTTTTCATTTGTTGTTGTTTCTTTTACTGTTATTTATTATTTATCTCTTTTTTTTTGTCATTTGTATTTTTTATTTTCATTTATATATTTTTTCTTAATTCTGAGTGAAATGTCAATAAAAAAAAGTCTCTTCATATTCTATTCAACCTTATAATATCCCGTTGCAATGCACGGGCACGATACTAGTGTGTGTGTGTGTGTAGGAGTTGGCTACGGTGCTATGCGTAGCATAGAGGGCCTCCGTGCTACGGATCAATATTTGAGTTTTCAAAATTCTAACGGTCGATCCGAACCGTTCAACATGATCTCCATATGAATATGTACTTGCAAAATAAATTTTACATTTTTTAGAATTTTTTTATTGTTTTTTTAGATAGGTAGAAAATCACTTTCAGATCAAGTGATTTCCCACCTATCTAAAAAAATAGTAAAAAAATTCTAAAAAAAATGTAAAATTTGGTTTGCAAGTACATATTCATATGGAGATCATGTTGAACGGTTCGGATCGACTGTTAGGATTTTGAAAACTCAAATATTGAGCCGTAGCACGGAGGCCCTCTATGCTACGCGTAGCATATTAGCCAGATTATATATATATATATATATATATATATATATATATATAGAGAGAGAGAGAGAGAGAGAGAGAGAGAGGAGGGATCCACTTACAACATTTGTTAGTTACAACATCTTACAACAATTCGACTTTGCAATTTTAAAAGTCTAAACAGTCGATCCAAACCGTTCAACATGATCTTTATATTAAAATGTGCTTGGAGATCAAATTTTATATTTTTTTTGAATTTGTTTACTATTTGTTAAGTATTTTATAAAACCGTTCAACATAATCTTTATATTAAAATGCGTTGTCATCAATATAGCCATCTTTTATCATTGGGTTATCATGAAGGAAATATTGCGGTTTTTTTTTTTTTTTACTTTTACTGATTTATTCATCTACTGTTGTCCGAATTGCCACTGATAACTTTTGTGCAGAGACTCATAAACTTTAGCGTGAAAAGGGAAAATACTATTAACACTTTAACAGAGACTTTTCTTCTGATAGCAAAATAAAATTAGCAGCAGCTTTTTGACTCTTTTTCCTCCTATGCCAATTCTCCACATATATGCAATTTTGGTACACATTGAAGAATTAACACTGCTGTCTATGTGCTTGTAGTGATGTGTGGACAATTGTATTTTCTCATTATTTGTGCTCTTCCTCTTCTCATAGCAACCAGTGAGGGACATTCTTACCAAGGTAAATAAGCAAGCAAGCTTCATATAGATATAGATATAGATATAGATATATTTCTCCTGGGATGATTAATTAATCAGATGTTTCTCCATTGTACTGATTAATTTGTTATTCTTTTTCATTGCCCAGAATTGAAGAGTTGGAGAATAAGTCATTACAAGCAGGTATATATCCACATTTAATCACTCGTTGATATCTTTTTTAATTCCTCCTCCTATCTCCATTCCATTAAGCCATTTGCTTCCATGTTTAGAATAAACATAATTAGTAATTTGGATGCAAATATTCAAATCCATTAGTTTTTCCTTTTCCTTCAACTCAAGGAAGAAGAACAATTACATTATTATTATCATATTATCAGATATAACTAAATACCAGCAAACCATCACCATCTCTTGAGAGTTGAGATAAATAATTAATTTTAGACAACCCAAATATAAATCACATAGCAATCCATTAAGTCACTTAGCTGCACAATCTTGTGTTCAAATGATATACTTTTCATAACATTTACGAGTTCAAAAATCTAACTAATTTCTTTTTGGGTTAAATTTTACAGGATAATCACGCTCAGACATATAGCAGAGAAGCAATGAAGGAGAAGTTGCTACCGTTGAACAAGGTGGGGCCCGGATCGCACCCTCCAACTTGCACAAGAAAGTGTGGGTCTTGCACACCATGCCGTCCGGTGCACGTTCCGGTGCCGCCTGGTGCAACCAGCTCGACCGAGTACTACCCCGAGGCATGGCGTTGCAAGTGCGGCAACCATCTCTATATTCCGTGATAATTATAATCACTCGAGGGATTAATTAGATACGTGCTAATTATAATCCCTTTTTAATTTGAGTTCTACTAACTCATAGCTTGTGCTGTATATATAGTGTGATGAATTCAGCGTAGTTGTGAGTTCCATTAATTAATTACTTCTTATTTTAGGGTACCTAATTGAAGTAGTAATTTGAGATATATATATATATAGTGTTATTTATTATAGATTATGTAGCCATTCTTTAAATCTTCTAAATTAGCAGTTTAGCACGATGAACCTGATTTTTATAAGTTAGGCCCAATGAGCATTGGAAAAAGGCCTTGCCCAAAGTAACTTACCAGGAAAAATTAAGAAGGCCTTGGCTCAAAATTATCAATAAAAAATGGAACAATTTGTTTCATGCGTGGGTCCCATACACAACATAGTCGAATCCCCTCAAACTTATCAAACACCAGATAAGACCTTGCAACATCTCTGCTCTCCATTTCTAATCTCACGAGCCAAATAAAGCATTACAGAGAGCTGTCTAAATTGTCCAGATTTGTAGCTTTGATCATAACCGTTGATCCGATATCGACGCTCTCATCAGTCAGATTGTTTCTTAAAATCAAAGAGAAAAGAACTTATGCATCATCTCGATGCCATCAATTTTAAGCCGTACGATCACGTCCCATCAGTTCAGATTCGCTGACAGCCTGACAGCTAGGCAGCGATCGTGGCGTCCTGTTGAGAAGTTTTCTAATCGCGCGCCGAGTAAAAATTCGCGCGAAAATTTTACAAATTGCCCCAACCATCCATCCTTTCCCCGCGCATTAAAAATGATGCAACCTTTTTATTTTCCGAAACTTTTCTCTTTTCAAGTTGCGCGCTTTTGTCCGCTGTTTTTCTGATCTGGCTCCCTCTAAAAACCGGATTTTCAGTTGCATTAGTGAAGCACTTTTCTGTATTATATTGCGCGAGATAGAAAGAGAGATAATGGCGAGGAAGCGTGTTCACGCTCTTTATCCCCCTCTCCGCGCCCCTGATGGAAGCGCCTTTAGCAAATGGTGAGAGTACTCTTCTTGAGCTCAGATTTTTCATGGTTTTGTTTCATTATTTTGCTGATCTTTCTTTGCGGTTGATCGATTGGGGTTATTGTAGTGAGTTATGTGGAGTATCAGTACCAATCGCTCTAGCTGATATGCACGACTGTGAGGAGTTCAACGTAAAGAGGAGAAGAAAATCTGATCAATGGTGTGGGATTCAAGAGGAACCAAACGAGAAGAGATTGTTAACTGTCACCAAAGAATCAATGATACCTGCCGATTTTAGAGATCAACCTAGATCGCCTTTTTGTTTCTTCATGTAAAGTTTTCTATCTCGGCTTCATATTTATTTATTTATTTATTGCTTTTACTTATTATTTGGGCCTGGTTTTGTGTTTTCACATGTTCAGGGAAGAATTTTCTCAGAAATTTGAAGGTCATTTCTTGATAGAGGTTTCTCAAAAAGGGTTTGAAACCTGGAAGAATATGTCATTTGAGGTAATTTCATATTCTATAAATTACAATTTCCCCTATGAATTGTACCTCCGAGTCCGAATGTTGATATAAAGTTAGTTTGCATTTCAGGAAAGAACTCGATATGATGTTATAGCTTCAAAAATTAATGTGCCTTATGAAAATAAGATACGGCGAGAGGAGATTGATGTAATGGTGAAGGTAAATCTGTTCTTGTGTATTTTTATTTTTTTCAATTTTCTAAAATGCACAACAAATTTATGTGTATTGATGGAAAACTAATGTCCATAGCTAAATTGAGTTCTAAAAATTGTATGCAATAAAAGCAAATCTGATACTCATTGATCTCCTTGGATAATTGTAAATTATGTATTCCACCGCATAATCTTCTTACAATATAATTCCAGGTGATAGATGATGAAGCAAATTCATCTACAGCAAGCATTCGTCTGTGTCAGGTACCCTCTACTTGATTAAAACATACCTTTTTACAGTTTATATTTTGTTTGAATTATGGGGTCTGTATCTCTGTATTGTTAATTTGGATGGTTGCTGAATTGGATTGCAAGTTGTAAGGATGTTTTGTTATGTTGATGGTTTGTTAGAAATTACCTTTGGTACCAATGGCAGCTAGGTTAGTAGTAGTACTGCTTTGGTTTTCCTTTTCCTCTGTAATATAATTTCTTTCTAACAGAAACAGGTGATGTTTGCCACTTCTTTTGAAAAAAAAAATGATAATAAATGATAATTAACACCTTGATTGTTATAATTAGAACTAAAATTTTAATGTGTTTTGTGAACTTACAGCATGATGAAGATTTGTCAGAATCCGGTTCTTACAGCAGCTACTACTAGATTGGTTATAAGATATAAAACTATATGTGATGACATATTCTGGTCCCAAGGGGGATATGAATTTGCTGTTTCTTGTTTGTTCTGCTAGTGCTAGCACAAGCAAACTAACAGAGCAGCTTTAAAAGGCAAGTCAGATTGGCTAATATAAGTGAATATTAATTATTTCACTGTAATATGTACCAGGGAAAGGGGGTTATATTTTGTAGAAAGTGGTTTCTGGCATGCCCTATATTATGATACCATTTTATGAAGTTCAAATATCTGCTGAACTAATTATCATTTGTATAGCTTCTTGTTGCAAGTTAGAATGCATTTACTAAACTAATTAATCAGGCATTTGTTATTACTTTTGTTTAATTAATTTTGGTTTCGATGCCCTAGTTTGCTTTCTTCCTTTCATTTGTTGGATTATATAATGGTTCCTTTCATTTCTTACATATGTCATTTAAATATTATGATGTAAAATAGATAAAAATTTGAAGCAAACATGTTGATGTACAAACTGTATTAAGAATTCATTATGTACACTCATTATCTTAGTAAAACAATCAACCTCCTCAATTCTGGCATATCGATATATTACAATTAGATACAAAAAATATTGGAATATAATAAAGACCGAGGGACGACGCTGGAGTTTAATATTGATATTGTAATAAAAATTGCTAGTTGGATATTGGAATTGTAATTTTACATATATGAATGCTAGCAATCATGTAAATAAATACATTATAACGAAATTGCAGGCTCTGGGAGAAGATGATACTGTAATGCCTGCGAATTATTTTGAAAAAAAATAATTATCCAATATAAACTTTTTTGAATTCTTACAAATTTATTGGGCATTTATGGAATATCTTCTGGGCTGATGGGTGTGGTCGTATACAACCTACAAGTATTTTTCATGATGTGGTTGTTTTGGATGTAACATACTTGACAGATAGATAATAATTTAATAAATATAATGAATTATCATTTTTATAGTCCTAACTGCTGTGACTTGCTGTAATAGATTTACAAACTTACTATTTGGAGTATCAAGCCTGAATTAGATAGAATTATTGTAGTTAAGACTTGCTATTTCAGTGATAATTTGACAATCGTATATGAATTGTCAGTTTTACTGTAATTACTATTAAGACTTGCTGACATAAATATAATGATTTATTACAATGATTACTGTTGAATTTATCGGACAGAGATTGTGTTTATTGGGAGAAAAATTGTTATTATCAGAAGTAGTTTTTACAAGCTAACCTATGCTCTATTTATACAATGAAAAATTCTAACGGTTATATTTTGTACCGTTGGTACTGTACAGTCTATGGTACTGTTACTAAATAATTTCCTTTAATCTAATTGATCTATGATGGATGGCTGAGATCAATTCTTCTATGTTGCTTCTTTATTTTCAACACTCCCCCTCAAGCTAGGAGTGTATATGTCGTACAATCCTAGTTTGCCGGTGATATTCTCGAAATGCGTCGGATCCAACCCTTTGGTAAAAACATCCGCTAATTGTTCTTTGCTTTTCACAAACGGTGTTTCTATTTCTTTCGCTTGGACCTTCTCTCTAATAAAGTGACAATCCACTTCTATGTGCTTTGTTCTTTCGTGAAATACCGGATTTGATGCGATATGTCGAGCGGAGTTATTATCACAATACATCTTCATAGGTTGATTAGATTCTATGCCCATGTCTCTAAGTAGTTGTCTGATCCATATCAACTCACTTGCGGTGGATGCCATGGCTCGGTACTCCGCTTCCGCGCTTGATCGAGCCACGACATTTTGTTTCTTGCTTTTCCATGTGACTAGATTCCCGCCTACAAATGTGCAAAAACCGGTGGTGGATTTTCTATCAAAGCTACCGGCCCAATCTGCATCGGAATAGCCACATATTTCATTAGAATTATTGTTCATCATTTTTATGCCTTTTCCGGGATTTTTCTTTAAGTATCTTAGTATTCTATTTATTGCTTCCAAATGAGGTGTTCTAGGTGAATGCATGAATTTACTAATTTGACTCACAGAAAAGGAAATATCCGGACGTGTTACCGTAAGGTAAATTAGTTTTCCTACAAGTCTTTGGAATTGGTTTATGTCTTCTAACGGTTCACCATCCTCAGTATTTAATTTATATTTGGTATCAATTGGTGTAGAGGCCGGCTTACAACCTAATTTACCGGTTTCTTTTAGTAAATCTAAAGTATATTTGCGTTGTGAAATAAATAGACCCTTTTTTGAAGAAGCTACTTCTATTCCTAAAAAATATTTTAAATAGCCTAAATCTTTGATATCAAATTTTTCCTTTAATTGGGATTTAATTTTTTTAATTTCTTCTAAATTGTTTCCGGTAATTATTAAGTCATCTACATACACCAATATAAGAGTTATGTTTTTTCCTTCACTTTTGGTGAACAAGGAGTGGTCGGCACTACTAGTTTTAAAATTACACAAATTTAAATATGAGCTAAGCTTGCCATACCATGCCCGAGGAGATTGCTTCAATCCGTAGATTGACTTATTTAACCTACAAACTATGTTAGAAAGCTTTTCCATTTTATGGCCCGGTGGTAGAGTCATATACACCTCCTCTTCAAGTGTTCCTTGAAGAAAAACATTTTTCACATCCATTTGGTATAGGTTCCAATCATTATTTACCGCAATAGAAAATAAAATTCTAACGGTATTCATTTTTGCCACCGGTGCAAAGGTTTCATTATAATCTATACCATAGGTTTGAGTATATCCTTTGGCCACTAATCTAGCTTTATACCGTTCTATGGAACCATCACTATTGAACTTGGTTTTATATACCCATTTACAACCAACGGGTTTTTTATTTTTTGGTAATGGAACAATTACCCAAGTTTTATTTTTCTCAAGTGCTTTTAATTCTTCTTCCATAGCCTTGCACCATACCGGATTTGTTATTGCCTCTTGATAATTATTTGGCTCAATTTCGGTTTCAATAGATGTAAGAAATGCATTGTATTCGGATGAAATATTTTTGTATGATACAAAGTTTTGTATAGGATATTGTACCGTGTATGTTATAAAATCTCTAAATCTAGTGGATGGTTGACGCACTCTTACGGACCTTCGTATCATGGTATTTCCTTCTTCTTCATTATTATTATCATGATCATTCTCATTATGGTTACTATTATCATCATTATTTATTTCTTCTTCATAGTTATTGGTTTCAACTTCATCCTCATTATTTTGTATAAAATCTAAATCATTAAAGAGAGATGTTATTGACCTAACTTGGTTATTTTCTCGTGGTTTTTCGGTAATCTCACTATTTTTAAAAAATGGTTCATCTTCACAAAATATTACATCTCTAGATATAAAAACCTTTTTATTAATTGGATCATAACACTTGTAGCCCTTTTTAGAGGATGAATATCCTAAGAAAATAGCTTTTGTTGACATATAATCAAATTTATCTTTTCTTTTAATATGAACAAAACATACACAACCAAAAACTCTTAAATGATCAAGGTTCTTTTTTTGTTGATAAAGAATTTCGGTTGGACTTTTATTTTTTAAAGTAACACTAGGTAGCCTATTAATTAGATGTGTAGCACAAAGGACGGCATCCGACCAATATATTTTTGGAACATTATTTTGAAATAATAATGCACGTGTCATTTCTAATAAATGTCTATTTTTCCTTTCCGACACTCCATTTTGTTCGGGAGTGTTAATGCATGTTGTTTGGTGTATAATTCCTTTTTCTTTAAAAAGAGTCGCAAAATTTTTATTTACAAATTCCGTTCCGTTATCCGATCTAAAAATTTTAAGTTTAGCATTAAATTGAGTTTCTACAAGACATAGAAATTCTTGAAAACAAGTAAATACTTCATCTTTTGATTTAAGTAAATATAACCATATAGCTTTGGAAAAATCATCAATAAATATAACAAAATATTTAAATCCATTATATGAATTTAATGGGGCCGGACCCCATACATCGGAGTGGACTAAATCAAACGAGGCTTCACTTTTACTATTAGAAAGTGGAAAAGGAAGTCTTGTTTGTTTTGCCAACTTACATATATCACAATTAATACAATTAGAATTTGGAAAATCTAATACACTATTTAAAATCTTGTCGGAGGGATGCCCAAGTCTTTTGTGCCAAATTTCATAATTTATAGATTTTGTAGTAGCACAAAAAAATGATTTTTGATCTAACAAATAATGCCCATTTTCAAGGAACCCTTCACAAATTTTGTTTCCGGTTTCTTGTTCTCGAAATATAACACTTTTTGAAGAAAAAATTGCATTACAATTAAAATCTCGTGTTAATTGTTTTACCGATAGCAAATTTATAGGGAAGGTTTTTAAAAATAATACATTATTAATTTTTTTGTTGCAAATATCAATTTCACCTACATAATTTATTTTCTCCTTCATACCATTTGCTACTATCACATATTGGTTATTTTGGCACAATTTCAAATTGGTAAGAAATTTTTCATTTCCAAACATGTGATCTGTAGCACCACTATCTATAATTATTTGGTCAAATAAATTAAAATTTTGAGAGTGAGATACAATACCACATGAGTTATGAATTTGATTTTGATTAGAAAGCAGCACAGAAAGTTGTAGGAGAAGGGCTCGCATTTGATCAGCTGATCTACCAGACCCGTTTGAGCCTAACCCGTCAGCGAAAACGCCTCCTCCCGCATGCGATTGAGCGGAGAAATCAGCGAGAAAAACTCCTCCTGTATGCGGTTGAGCCCCTCCCGCATGCGATCCCTCAAAGAACCCCCTTTCCACATGCGACCCCCCAGACTCCCTTTTTTCATTCCTGTTCTTGTCTCCACCTCTTTCTTCCTTGCGCTTTTCCTCTAACCGATCAGCTCCCCCTTTCGCCTCTCCTCTCTTTGCTGCTTTCCACCACGTCGGTCGGAGACAAGGATGGAGGAACCAACAACGACTTTGGGTGTGACCTTCTATTTTGCAATTGGTGCATTTTTCGGGTTCAATTTTGGAGTTAGGGTTTTGGCGCGGACCAAAGCTGGGATTTGGAGCTTTCCCTGCGAGCGCCTGTGTTTCGAATTCCTCTGCACTGTCTTGCGAGAAACTCACAGTGCGCTGCCGTGACTCCCTTTGGATCATGATTTGAGGTGAGTTCGCTGTATAGATTGAATTCTTACTTGATCGTGGATATTTACTGGTATAAAATTTTCCTGGTTTGCTGTTGTTTTTTCCTGGTATTTGTTTTCTGGTTTTTTTTTCTGATACGCAACTGCCCCTTTTTCTGGTATGTAAGATTATTGAGTTATTGGGTTATCGGGTTATGGATATATGATCGAACAGAATCCAGCTTAAAGCTTGGAGCTTTGAGTTTATCGGAAGCTTGAAGCTTTATCGGGTTATCAGAATCGAGCTTAAAGCTCTGATACCATGTTGAATTTATCGGACAGAGATTGTGTTTATTGGGAGAAAAATTGTTATTATCAGAAGTAGTTTTTACAAGCTAACCTATGCTCTATTTATACAATGAAAAATTCTAACGGTTATATTTTGTACCGTTGGTACTGTACAGTCTATGGTACTGTTACTAAATAATTTCCTTTAATCTAATTGATCTATGATGGATGGCTGAGATCAATTCTTCTATGTTGCTTCTTTATTTTCAACAATTACTAAATCGCGGTATACAAACATCAATCATGGTGCAGTTTCTAGAAGATGGTCCCAATCAAAGGCAATTAGTTGAGGGTTTTTACTAGGAATTAATATTGAGGGGTTGTTATCATTTTTTTTAAATAGTTCTAAAAATATTGTAATATTAAAAAATACAAAATTTTGTATAAATTAAATATATTACCTTACATACTTTATTATGTGTGTATTTCCCATTTATTATAAATTTTTATTTATTTTTATTTGATTCTCTCTAATATTTTACTTTTAGTAAGAAGAAGTTAAAAAAATGAGTATTTAATATAACAATTGCAATTTCTTCACAAGAATTATATTTTGGCTCACACAATTTTCATTAGTGTAAGATAAAGAAAAAGTTAAGAAGTGCATGCATTCAATCAGGTCCTTTCAGGGACTGTTAATAAATTTAATCCCCTTAATTAATTTTTAAAAGGATGAGAATTTATTGACAAATAATTAGTTTAACATGTCGGATCATTAATCCAGTATAAAACTTATATTACCATCAGCTTAATGTTCAATTAAAAGTGATTAGAAGTCAGTTCTTAATTTGCTTAATTTGCTTTAATTTGAAATTATATTGACAAAATTGTCTTTCGAGTTAGTTAGAATTATAATTGTTGTTTTTAGTGAGTTTAACCTTTACAAAAATAAATATTGAGGAAAATTATACACTATGCTTGATTGATGTAAAATAGATCAAAATTTGATGCAAACATGTTGACGAACAAATTGAATTAAAAAACACATCATGTACACTAATTAGACTTTAAATTAGTTCATGACTAAATATATCCGTAACTAAATACTTATGTGATATGTACAATTATTATTCTCTTATGTACGTTGTAAATTAATACTTGCATATATATTGTTTTTTGTTTCATTTTTGTATTATTTTTGCATATGTAAATTAACATTTGCATGATATATATTGTTTTATTTTAATTTTTGTACTATTTTTCCATATGTAAATTAACATTTGCTAACGAGCGGGCTTTAGCTCAAACTCGGCTCAGCTCGTTTTAAGGCCTATGAAAGATCAACTCAAAACTCGGCTCGTTTTTGAAGGGAAAAAACTCATATCGGCTCGACTCGTTTTACCTCCTGGTTCGGCTCGAACTCGGTTCAGCCCAACACTCGGCTCGGTTCGGAAACAAAAATCTGAACCTGTTCGCGTGCACGCTCTCTCTCTTATGAATCTCCAGTCTCCTGACCTGTGTCTCTCTTAAATCTCAATTTTAATAATTTAGTCCTCTCCATTCCTCTCTGAAGAGAGCAGGTGGTTTGAAATAAATTGGAGATGATTGCATTAATTTATTATCTTTTTTTTCTTGAATTTTGGATCTGAAAGATTGTGATGCGTTCCTTTTTGTACTGTTCACTGTTCTGAGATCAGATCCGAAAATAATAAAATTGTATTTCTGGATATAACTCACTGACTTGCACAAGAAACAGACCGATTATAAGCTTTTGCAAATACATCCTGAAAAAACTAGAAAATCACAAAATCTGAAAATCATCAGCACAAATAATATTTCAAAAATTGGGAGTTATTATTTTTTTACTATTATTGCACAATATGAGGGATGCTTCTGTGGACATAAGAACCTATTTGTAAAATGAACATATTTTCATTTGCAAAGTTCAAACAGTCGATCCGACCGTTCAACATTATCTCCATATTAAAATGTACTTGGAGGTCAAATTTTTCATTTTTTTTAATTTTTTTACTATTTATTAAGATGGTTACAAAATTGCTGTTTTTCAATGGTCTAAAAACAACGATTTTGTAACCATCTTAATAAATAGTAAAAAAATTCAAAAAAATATAAAATTTGACCTCCAAGTACATTTTAATATGGAGATAACGTTGAACGGTTGGATCGACTGTTTGAACTTTGAAAATAAAAATATGTTCATTTTACAAATAGATCCTTATGTCCACAGAAGCAAATGCCTATTTTTGTTTCTAAAAATCACAAAAGAAAAAAATTACAAACAACATAAATTAAAATAGATTGTGATCAATCCATGCCACGTACCCTCTTATTTACCCTGGCCTTTTGTGTCTTGGCTGGACAGCATTTTTCACCCAACTTTACACTACCAACCCTAATATTTCCACTAATTGCAAAAGCAACACTAAAATCATTAATTTTACACAATGCTCCGTGAAAACTCGAAGCAAGGAGACAACTCTAAGCAACGACACAGAAAGAAAACAAGGAGGCGGGAGAGGGGCCAGATCTGGAAAAATGCAGAGACGGGGGGCTGTAGTAGTTAAAGGGGAAGTAAAGAAGGGATTAGGCAGACGTGGCGTGGAGTAGGAGTTAGTCGGGGGTCTGTACGGCGGCAGAGATAAGTAGGAGTTGCTGTTGGGAGGAGGCGGAGAGGAATAGGAGAGGAGACTGAGAGCGAGAGAGTCGGAGAGGTGACAACCAAAGCGGTTGCGATTCGAACTCGATGGGCGGCTCGGATCAGTTAGAACTGAACGTTTTTGAGTTCGAGCCGAGTTTGAGCTTAGCTCGGATTAAGCTCAGCTCGATTGAACTCATTCCATTGTTCAGCTCATTTGTCCATGGACAAGCTCGGCTCATTAGCAGGCCTACATTTGCATGACATATTGTTTTGCTACCATTATATCACCAACAACACATACAACTTGTATCAATTATTATTGCCGAAGCAACACGAGCCTATTTTGCTAGTATGTCTTAATTTTTAACTTTCACATTCTACTTTTAATTTCTCGAAACATCTGAAAACAAAAAATTATAGTTTATTTAGAGAAATAAACAAATAATGTATATTATATTTTAAAATTAAATTATTGGAAAGATTTAATACGATCTTTACCTTTTCTTCCTTGAGCATTGACAATAAAAATGATAATAGAGTCAATGTTTTAAAAAAAAGAAATAAACATACAATTATTCATTATTCAAATTTTTACCATATTAACCATCTAAAGAAATGAATTTTGATAAAATTTTGTTGATTATCTCATAGTGCATTTAAAAACACCAGCTAAAAAATTAGATTTAATATGTGAGTATAATTAAATGAAAGTTTTCAATCATACAAAATATAAATTTTTGTATAAAATAAACAATTACCTAATTTACTTTTTGGTGTGAGTATTTTTTATTTGTTATAAATTTATATATTTTCATTTGGTTCTCTCTAATATTTTACACGGGAGACTGCGTGTTTTTCTTAAATGCACGAATTCTATGTTATCAAATAACACATCCACTTGAGTAATCAATCTAACAGCAACGAGAACTTGAATATTAATTATAACAATTGCAATTTCTTCACGAGAATCATATTTTGGCTCACACAATTTTTATTTGTACAAACAGTTATTGATGGAAGAAATATGAAGGAATATTAGTGTAAGATAAATAAAAGTTAAGAACTACATGCGTTCAATCAGGCCCTTCAGTTCAGGGACTGTTAATAAATTTAATCCACTTAATTAATTTTTAAAAGAATGAGAATTTATTGACAAAGAATTAGTTTAACATGTTGGATCATTAATAAGTTGGATCATTAATCCAATATAAAAAGAGAAGGGATCAAATTACACCTTTTTTGTGACACATTTTGACACCTACTATTTTCAAAGTCCAAATAGTCGATCCAAACCGTTCAACATGATGAATATATTAAAATGTGCTTGGAGATTAAATTTTACATTTTTTTGAATTTTTTTACTATTTATTAAGATGGTTACAAAAATCGTTGTTTTCAGACCATTAAAAAACAGCGATTTTGTAACCATCTTAATAAATAGTAAAAAAATTCAAAAAAATGTAAAATTTGATCTCCTAGCACATTTTAATATGGTGATCATGTTAAACGGTTCGGATCGACTGTTTGAATTTTAAAATTGCAAAATTAACCTATAAAAAAAAACAGTATCATGATGTGTCATCAAAAAAGGTGTAATTGGATCCCTCCTCATATAAAAAATTATATGTAAAATAATTATATATACCATCATCTTAATGTTCAATTAAAAGAGATTAGAAGCCATTAACCCAAAATGATTTCGGATAGATGACAACTTTGACAATAATAAAAAATAATTTGTTGTTTATTGCTTTGTATTTATTGATTTTTTTTCTGTATATTTAATATATAAGATCCTGCGGTGACATTTTTTTTCAATGGGGATGTGTATTTTTCTGTTTGTTGTTTGTTCTGCTACTGCTAACACGAGCAGTAGAACATGCTTTATGGGCCGTTATAGGCCTGTTACTTGAGGCCCAAAATATACCTCTTAACCTTGACCGTTGCTATCCGAGAGATCTCGCCGCAATCCAGTATCTATACTCCGATTGGTCGATCCACCGTGACTGTATTTACCAAAAATTTCTCACCATTTTCTACGATTTTTACCATTTTTCTAACTGCTGCTGCCTCTCGCGCGCAAAGGGTAACAAACCTAAATTCGCATCCTCTGAGATATCTCAAACTTTGCGTGACTTTATGGAAAATCGCGACCATTCAAATACGTTATGCACAAATCTCAAAGCACAAATAATACTGGCCCCTGCGCTATTCCCAAATAGGCACCGGACACGTCAGTCACGCAAAATTTGAGATATCTCAGAGGATACTCACTCAACAAACCTCGGACAGTTTCCTCCACGAATACATATCCTCTGCATTAACTCAAAAGAGAATCGTTTGAGTTAATGAATCTCGACTGTCCAATCTGTTTTAAAATTCGTGTAAGCTAGATCTGCACTAATATTAAAAGGCCCTATGTTATAGACACGAGCTGGATTGATTTATTTCGTCAAATTATTGATTTATCCTTTCTTATCCGAAAAGAAATCGAGTCTACTCTCTGCTCTCAAGGAGAGAGAGAGATAGTTATAGAATTAGGAGAAGGATGGCATCTATGTGCAGTTCGGTATCAAACTCCTCTTCGTTTCTCGTTGCCAAACCCTTCTCTCCGTTTCGATCTAAATCGAAGCTTAGCACCATCAGATGCGCCGTTGGAGGTAAATTGCACTTTTTTTTTGCTTTTACTGTTCTTGGATGCAATTGACAGTCGTGGAAATGCAATGTGCAGAGGTAATTGCGGACGCGAAAGTTTCGGGCTTGGCTGAGCCACTGTTACTTAGTGCAGTAAAAGGGGAGAAGGTGGAGAGGCCACCTGTTTGGTTGATGAGGCAAGCTGGGAGATATATGAAGGCATGTTTGTTTTACAATTTTGCTTTCTATCTTTATTTGAGGTTTCTTGTTATTCTAGGTAGTAAGGTTATAGCTGGAAGTGAAATTATTACCTGATCTTGGAAAAACATATAGATAATTAGTACTGTTACAGTGCAAAAAATTGCTATGTGTCCTGGTATATTATTGGTTTGAGTTCTACAGGTACTGCCAGACTGCTAAACTGTGCTGGTAAGATTAATAGTTTCAATTACACATTTTAATAATTTAAGTTACGTCTGTTACTATTTCGGTTATTCACAGTGAAAGTGAAATTAACAATAAATTGCTACATTCATAATTACTACCATCAGAATGTGATTTCGTATATCATATATGTACATGCAAATCGTTTATACTTCCTGGTACAATTATGTAGCTTATGGTATATTAGTACTCTTGATTTTCGTTTAATAAAGGTATGTGTTGTCCTAACAGAGCTATCAGTTGATATGTGAAAAGTATCCTTCATTTCGCGAAAGATCCGAGAATGTTGATCTAGTTGTTGAAATCTCTCTCCAGCCATGGAAGGTCTTCAAGCCTGACGGGGTAATTGATTTCTGACTACTGTCTAGTTTTCTTTTGAAAATTATAGCTGATATGTCTTATATGCTTGGTAAAAGCAATAAACAGTTTCATTAATTGCTCGTTGTATTTAAACATTGGCAATATGTCCTAAACCTTAGTATGACATTCTTTTTACCTAAGACTTTAAACCAAATCAAACCAATAGGACAGTCTTTTACCTAAGCCCTTTAAAGTATCAGACCAAGCGGATTTGTTTACGAAGCCATCCCATTTTGTAACTTCAGTTCATAAGGGCGATGCAAATTTGCTATTTTAATTGACTGAAATCTTGATTTTAATGGCTGGATTCTAGTTGCAAATATAAAGTATAATGGTTGCCTTATATCCAAGGTCAAATGATGGGTCTAACTTGCATAAGTCTCATTAATGCTAAGTTCCCATTTAATTTAATAACAACCAGTGATTTTCATTCTACAATACAGGTTATACTGTTTTCTGATATTTTAACACCTCTCCCTGGCATGAACATACCATTTGACATAGTCAAGGGAAAAGGCCCGATCATATATGACCCTTTGCGCACAGCTGAGGATGTAAGTAAAGTCAGAGAGTTTGTACCAGAAGAATTTGTACCGTACGTAGGACAAGCTTTGACCACATTACGAGCTGAGGTTTGACGTTTTCACTCCATTTTACTACCTTTGATGAGAGCTTTGAGCTTGGCAATCTGTCTGACGATTAGGGGTGATTTGTCAGGTTAAGAATGAAGCCGCTGTGCTGGGATTTGTCGGAGCACCTTTCACTCTAGCTTCATATGTGGTAGAAGGTGGTTCATCCAAGCATTTCTCCAAGATCAAGAGAATGGCCTTCTCTCAACCTCAGGTAAAAATTAGGCATAGAAAAATGTTTCTCTGTTCACTACGCTATTTAATTTGACCACTTCTGTTTTTTTTTTGCCATTTTCATGTATGTGCTTTTCGAAATTTTCTGTAATTTCTATGTAATTAAGCACGGTTCTGCTATTACTTCAATTTTCATACAAAAGTATGTGTTACATCTGTAATTTTCGTACTTGTAGGTTTTGCATGCATTGTTACAAAAATTTGCTACATCCATGGCTAGATACGTAAAGTACCAAGCTGATAGTGGGGCCCAGGCAGTACAAATTTTCGATTCATGGGCCACTGAGCTCAGCCCTGCAGATTTCGAGGAATTCAGCCTGCCGTACCTAAAACAAATTGTTGACTCAGTAAAATTAACACACCCTAATTTACCCCTGATTCTCTACGCAAGTGGGTCAGGTGGACTGCTAGAGAGACTCTCTCTAACTGGAGTTGACGTGGTAAGTCTAGACTGGACAGTTGACATGGCAGAAGGGAGGCGACGGCTGGGTGCTGATGTGGCGGTCCAGGGCAACGTGGACCCAGGGGTGCTTTTTGGGTCAAAAGAGTTTATAACAAAGCGGATTGATGAAACCGTTAAGAAAGCAGGGAACTACAAACACATACTGAATTTGGGGCATGGAATTGTGGTGGGGACACCTGAAGAGAATGTTGCACATTTTTTCGAGGTCGCAAAAGGGATTCGGTACTAGGGGTCTGATTTTGTTGTTATTTATCAAATTTTTTTGCTGATACTTCTGTTGTTCTTATAGCTTGAGCATACTTCTTTTTAGTGAACTGAACATTTTTTTTCTTCTTTTTTGATAGTGTTATTTTACTCGATTTTTCTGAATGTTGCAAAATGTAAGTGAATTCGTTGTAAATTTAAATAAGGGTGAACTAGAGTGTGCAAATTTCTTTTGCATAAGAAACATCTCAATTGCTGAAATCCAATTAAAATGAACTACCTGTTTCTGAAGCAAACAGATGGGCTTTTGTTGAACTAGCCCATTTCTTTAGGCCCATTTTGAAACTATTTTTATGAGTGGAGATTGCAGAACCTCAAGTATAGAAAACCAGGGCCAAGCTTGATTGGCATGGTATACAGTCTTGATGAATTTTTCTTAAATCATGTCAAAAATAAAAAAAATATAATATATACATGGCTTTATTTATAGAATGGTCATGTATTAATTTTCATGCCATTCTAAAATCATTTGACAGTCCGTCAATTATCATAAAAATTATGTGTCGCTACAAATTTCATGTATGGTGAAACATGCATAAAGTTTTAATTATTTTTCATTTGTGTGATGTGTATAAAGTATAGATTGCATTTTACTTGTTACTTTTGATGGTTCTCACAGTTATCAACCTAATTCATTGTCAACAGATAAAGAGTTTGAAGGCCTCTCATGGTATTAATCTATTTGAGATTTACTTTTTTTTTTGTTAAAATTGTAGGTGACCTACAACACACATATTTGAAAAAATAATTAATTCAAAGTCAACCATACAATTTCAAGTCAATTTCCTTCACATTGGTGTGTTGCTTGATAACATGTACATAAGAAATGATTGGCATCTTCTAATGCCCCTTTATCATACATACTACATGCATGACTCGATGTTGGCGAATGCATCTTCGTTTAATTAGTTTGAGACTTTTGAGTTAGTAATTTATCATGTAAAGTAGCCATGAAAATACCTTTCAAAGTTTATTGTGTCAACAAATAATATTTTTCTTACACACATTACATATTTGTATTTTTTAATTAAAGATAAAATTAGTACTTTATAAATTTAAAATAAATTTTAATATAACAGTCAATAAATTGGGTAATTTGGGAGTTTTTTAAATTTAGAAGGGTTAAATGTGATATTTTGAATTTTAGGAGGGAAAATACGTAATTTCGACATAAATGAAAATTATGAAACTCCTCGCATTACTTTAAAATGACCCGACGTATTATTTTTGGAGTTAAGACCAGGTACATTATTTTATTTTAAATTAAAGGTGGAGGTCTAGTCTACCAGCTTCTTTCAAAACCTTGTTTACATTACAGAAGATTTTTCCACTTTGTAGGTTTTGAACTCAAAGGTCATGTAAATTATAAAACTACAAATGATGAATGAGGAGGCTAAATTACATATGAATTATTTCCTGCCTCCCTACTTGATTGTTGACAATTTAACTCAAGAAAGCAAAACAAATTTCAAATTATTGATAGATTGATGTCATTCTATTAATCAGAGCATAATCCAATTATTGATGGAATCTCATAGTTCCGTTGGAATATTAAAATAGGTCACGGCCTACACCAGATAAATCTAAGTACAATTATAGAGGTGCTTTATATTTTGGTTTAATTATTAGACAATGGTATCTTAGATTGTTTATTGCATTAGGAATCATAACTGATTGGGTATATATTTCAAATATACAATCATGGGATGATATTAAATTGACAATAATTGCACTCATAGTTTTTGTTGGAAACACCTGGAATTAAATAGAAAAAAATAGATTGAAATAAAATGTAAATTTTTTGCCGGGAGCCTACCATTCCTTAATTATAGTTTTCTTATTGTGTTATGTTATGATCCAAATTGTTATTTGAGTGCTTGGACTATGTATCTTAAATGAGGTTATGGTAGTGCACAATGGTTCGTACTATGGATTTTTCTATTTTCAAAGTTTAAACAACTAATTTGAACAGTTCAATATGATCTCTATGTAAAAAGGTACTTGTAGATTAAGTTTTATATTTTTTTTAAAATTTTTTTACTATTTTTATATAGGTAAAAAATCACTTGATCTAAAAATTCTAGAGCATTCAAAAATAGTGATTTTCTAACTATAAAAAAATTAGTAAAAAAATTCTAACAATTGTAAAATGTAACTTCAAGTATATTTTCATATGGAGATCACGTACGTTGAATGGTTTAGATTGTCTACTTGAACGTTGAAAACAATTTTTTTTTTTTGAGGAAAAATAGGGTCTAGTCCATATTCTATTGATAATTGCGGCTACAAAAGTTTTGTAGTTGCATAAATTAAAGAAAATGCAAGACGCTCAAACAGGCTTGAGCTGAAGTAAGAAAATTAAAGTAAAGTAAAAGCAAATAGGCAGGAAATAAAACATAAGGTTAAATAAGAAAGTAAAATAAAACAGATTATGGATGGTTAAAATTCTCCCGATGTTTCATTGCGGTTGTACAACAGTTGCTCCACTTCCTCTATTAACTGTTCGTGAGTCTTTGTTGCGTCTCTGAAGATGCGTGCACATCTTTCTCTTCAAATGACAAATATTGCCACGAGTAACGTTCCTCTTGCTTTTTTTAAAACAAAAATATTAATTTGTAGTATGGACCAATCTGCCACTCATGTATCTTTCTATTTTGTTGCTTATATTAAGATTCTTGTAAGAGGAAAAAAAAAAGTTTACGTACGCTAGCTCTACGTGTTTCTTCCTCTCTTCCTTCTCAAATGGTGATAAACCCTAACATATTGCTTCCAGTATGATCATTTGCATCTCGTTGTCACTTTTGAATTATTTAGAAAAGCTTTTGATTGAAAACTTTGGATGGTTAAGCTTGTTTTTTTGGAGAAGGTTCACCGATCGACTTCATTAGAAATCAAAATCAAAATGTTTTACAAGAACATGGTACTAGTTAACCAGCTGGTACAATAGTCCGACTACAAGAAACAGATATATAGAACTAAATTAGACATACAAACATGTATGTGTGAGTCAAGGAATGAATTCTGCTGTTATTCTAATAGAAAAACAGGGTTTTGTTTTTCCGATTCCAATCATTCAAAAATTTTCATTCGCGTATCTCGATAAAGAAATTTTTTCATGCACAAATCTCAATAAATTTGATGGTTGTGATCAGAAAAGGAAGATCCTGGTTTTCCATTGGAATAACAGCAGACTCGTATGGGTGAGTCAATTACAACAGGAAGCAAAAGCAAAATAACAGATAGGTTCATGAAGACATCATCAAAAACATATTTAGTCAAAGATGAACAAATATCAATCCTTCTTCAATTAGGCCCAGGCGGAATTGGGAATATTAATTGTTTCTTTCCTCCCCACTTGACTTAATTAATTGCATGAACTTGCATAGGTAGTTCCTTGACATCATATATAGGATAAAACAAAACTAATGTTAGTTTAAAGAAACACTTATCTGTCTTAAATTTGCATCTAAATGAAATGAGGGTGATTTGATGTTGAATTGCCAGATTTAAACAAAATAGATTGAAATTGATTTGAATTAGCTAACCAACATATTCTAGTAAGTTGCCTCTGTTGTTAATAATGTATTTTCAAACTGCATGTCAACCTCTTTGAGAAATTAAGTCTAACTTGAGAACAAAGTAGGTGGAAATTAAAATTAGGAAATAATAGTCAAACTTGTTTACCTAAGATGGTTTAATTTCAAGTCCAAATCTCCAACATAAATTAATTATGTGAAATATATATATAGTCCTCGTGGGCTGCTAATAATGCGGTGGGATAAGCAATTCCAACTTCTCCTTCATTTATTGATTATACAACTATATATATATATTGCTTAGAAACTTCGCTAAAGATCCCTTGTGTATCTCTAAAACTTTGTTTATACGGTGCATGTATTTGATAGTCAGCAAAGAAGCTACTCTCAATTGAAACTCATGGCTTACGCCTAAATTAATTGACTCTTAATTATATAATATTGACATATATATATATATATATATATATATATATATATATATATATATATATATAGAGAGAGAGAGAGAGAGCGGGGGGGGGGGGGGCTAAGATACAAACGTTTGTTCCTAGGCCATAGAACAAACGGTTTGGTTCTCTGATTTTCGAAGTGCAAACAGTCGATCCAAACCGTTAGATATTCGATCTATATTAAAATCAGCTTGGAGACCAAATTTTACATTTTTTGGAATTTTTTTTTACTATTTATTAAGATGGTTTGAAAATCACTGTTTTCCAATTGTACATAATTTTAATAAAATCAGCGATTTTCAAACCATCTTAATAAATAGTAAAAAAATTCCAAAAAATGTAAAATTTGGTGTCCGAACTGATTTTAATATAGATTGAATATCTAACTGTTTGGATCGACTGTTTGGACTTCAAAAATTGGAGAACCAATCAAACCGTTTGTTCCATGGCCTAGGAACAAACGTTTGTATCTTGCCACACACACTCTCTCTCTCTATCTCTCTCTCTATATATCAAAACGTTTGTTCCTGGACTCAGGAACAAACGATTCAGTTCTTCAATTTCCAAAGTTCAAACAACAATTCCAAACCATTAGATGTTCAATCTATATTAAAATGTGTTTGGTGACCAAATTTTACATTTTTTGAAAGTTTTTTAGTATTTATTAAGCCGGTTTGAAAACCGATGTTTTTCAATGCTGCAGAAATTTTATAAAAACAGCAGTTTCAAACTAGCTTAATAAATAGTAAAAAAAATCCAAAAAATGTAAAATTTGGTCTCCAAGCACATTTTAATATAGATTGAACATCTAATGGTTTAGATTTGTTGTTTGAACTTTGAAAATTGGAGAACGGAATTCTTTGTTCCTAAGCCCAAGAACAAGCGTTTTGATATTAGCCATTCTCTCTCTCTCTCTCTCTCTCTCTCTCTATATATATATATATATAGATGGACTTAGCTACTTCATGAAGTAAAACGACTTTGTACTTCACGTCATATTTTCATTTTCAAAGTTCAAATAGTCTATTCGAACCTTCCAACATGTTCTTCATATTGAAATGTACTTGGAGACCAAATTTTACATTTTTTGGAATTTTTTTACTATTTATTAAGCCACTTTGAAAATCTGAAAATCCTTATGAACAGTAAAAAACAGTAAAAATTTCTGGACCGCCGGATCAGTGATTTTCAAAGTGGCTTAATAAATAGTAAAAAGATTCCAAAAAATGTAAAATTTGGTCTCCAAGCACATATCAATATGGAGAACAACTTGAGCGGTTCGGATCGGTCGTTTGGATTTTCAAAATGAAAATAATGAGGCGTGGAGCACCAAGTCGTTTTACTCCATGAAGTAGCTAAGCCCAGCACTATATATATATATATATATAGATATAGGAATTGGCTACGGTGCTACGCGTAGCATAGAGGGCCTCCGTGCTACGGCTCAATATTTGAGTTTTCAAAATCCTAATGGTCGATCCGAACCGTTCAACGTGATCTTCATATGAATATGTACTTGCAAATCAAATTTTATAATTTTTTTACTATTTTTTTTAGATAGGTAGAAAATCACTTGATCTGAAAATTATGTACCATTCAAATCAAGTGATTTTCTACCTATCTAAAAAATAGTAAAAAAATTCTAAAAAATATAAAATTTGGTTTGCAAGTACATATTCATATGGAGATCATGTTGAACGGTTCGAATCGATCGTTAGGATTTTGAAAACTCAAATATTGAGCAATATCACGGAGGCCCTCTATGCTATGCGTAGCACCGTAGCCAATTCCTATATATATAGAGAGAGAATGGCTAATATCAAACGTTTGTTCCTGGACTCAGGAACAAACGATTCAGTTATCCAATTTCCAAAGTTCAAACAACAAATTCAAACCGTTAGATGTTCAATCTATATTAAAATGTGCTTGGAGACCAAATTTTATATTTTTTGAAATTTTTTTACTATTTATTAAGCTGGTTTGAAAACCGTTATTTTCCGATGGTGCAGAATTTTAATAAAAAACAGCAGTAAAAAAATACTAAAAATCACTTTTAATTGAAAATGAAAACTAAAAGGGACGCAGGTATACAAAATACTCCGACAACTGTCGATTTCCAAAAAGAATGCGATCTGCAAATATGCATCCCCAAATCTAAAAATCACTGAAATCCAAACAACAAAATAACGACCATCATATTTGCCTTGGTTCTTGTCTGGAACTGGTAATAGTAGGAACTTTTTTGTCCGGTGCATTGCCATTTTTGTTTTTTATACTTCGTATTTGATTTTGATTTGTTTGCTTGAAATCTAGTGTTGTCCCAGTAAATATCGCTTCATATTTAATCGGAAACGAATTTATCGATCATATCAGATCCCAGATGAAATACGAATTAACACTTCTTTTGTAGCTAACTTTAGGGGTAAAGATTTTAACAGAGCAGTTTTGGCGTTATGCACAGCGTTACATATGGTTTGTGCACTGCATAAAGTCAAAACTGCTCAGTTAAAATCCTTCCTCAATTTTAGACACCAGCGGTTACGGGTGTAAACGGATCGGATATTATCTGATTTCGTCCGGATCCGAATTTAGAAAATTACTTAAATTATCTGATCCAGATCAGTATCCGAGACTATATGTATCCGTATATGTATTCAAAAAATTATAACGGATAAGAATACGATAAGATTTCTAATTATTCGTAACTATCAGTAATCAACTGTTTATATTCCTAAACCGCAACAAATGTACTATACGTTCTTAAATTAATTTATTAAATTACATATACTTACCAATGATTTATTAAACTTCATATACATATATATTCTAATAAATAATATAACACTATGACATGATTAGTGACTAATGTTTTGATAATATGATATATATTTTGTAACTAACAAACTTATTATGAAAAATATTATATCTAATTTATGAATGAAAAAAATTATATTTAGATGTTATTTTTTACTAGAATGTACATTAGTAATTTATTTTTAATTATCTGAATTATATTCATATCCGTATTCGTATCTGTCTAATATCCGATCCGTATCCGTATCTGTTTAATATCTGATCTGTATCCGTATCTTAGACTATCCGTATTCATATTCGTATCCGAAAAATTATAACGGATAAAGATACGATTTGATCACTATCCGATCTGTATCCGACCGTTTACGCCCCTACCAACAGCTCAACCACACAATGTAATCAAAGTAGAACAAAATCACTCTACAACAGTATCGCTCAAAACTTCGATATCAGTTAAAATGGCTAAACAATAATAAATGCTCTGTAACGATAGACCCTGTAAATTAAAATAAAAAAACAAGAATTATATAAAATAATAATTGTGGTTGTTATATTTGAATATATAAAAAAAACAAGAATTAAAAATATTTTCTTCCAGACCATGCTAACGTCTACATTATTAAATAAAAATAATAAACACCTAACAGCTAATATTATTAAAAATTAGTGTTAAATAATTGTTAGCACACCTCAACATCAACAGAAGTGTAAAATACTATATCTCTTTCAAAATTGAGTAATTGACCAATGCAGCTTGGCTTTTGTGCAGTGTGCACTGGGGAGTGGGGACCAATAAGGTTTGAGTCCACTTCTGTGGGGCCACTAATGAAGCAAATTTTGCAGGGTCCGAAATTTTTTAGTTACCACCTCAATAATTCAAAATTAAACAATCACCACTCAAAACTTCAAAATTGAGTTTTTGTCATCCACAATAGTCCAGTTCGCACACCAACTTGGGCTGGTGCACTAGCTGGGCAAGCGCACTAATTTTTTTTTATTTTTTAGTTTTGTTTTGTTGTACGTATAATTTGTAGTATAAAACGTTGATCAGATAGTGCGTATAATTTGTAGTAATTTACACACCAACTTAGTACAAAACGCTTATCAGATTGTGCGTATAATTTGTTGTAGTAATTTTTAGTTCAAACATAGACAAAATTTTATTTGTTAAACAAGTGCGTTTTATTTTCTACAATTTTATTTGTTAAATAAGTGTGTTTTATTTTCTACAATTTCTCCATCTAATTTGATACGTACATATAATTCTAAACTCCACAGAACAAAATAGAATAGAACAGGAAAAAAAACGTAGTGCATAATTTTCAAAATTAAACAGAACAGAACTAAAAAAAATAAAAAATTGGTGCGCTAGTCCAGGTTGCGCACCAAAAAATGCAAAACCAAAAAAAAATTGATGTGCTATCCCAGCTAGCATACCAACCCAAATTGATGCGTGAACTGGACTAGCGTGGGTGGTAACTAAAATTATTGAGATGGTAACTAAAATTTTTTGGTTGCAGGGCTAGTTACAAGGGATCCGTATCCTCTGCATTAACTCAAAAGGGAATCTTTTGAGTTAATGAATTTCAACCGTCTGATTTTAAACAGAGTCAATCCGGCTCATGTCTATAACATAGGGGCCCTTTAATATTAGTGCAGATCTAGTTCGCACGAATCTCAAAATAGATCGAACAGTCGAGATTCATTAACTCAAAAGATTCCCTTTTGAGTTAATGCAGAGGATATGAATTCAGTTACAAGAAGTTCAAAATTATTAGTTTTGGATTTGATGATTAATATAATGTTTTTACTTTTAGAAATTAAAATTTTAAATTTTCAGTAAAGAGATTGATTGTTTTTTTCTTTAAAAAAATAGATGAAAATAGTGCGGTTCCTCCAAGGACAGGCTATTGGAACCGTACCAATAGTGGGATTCCAGCTATTTTCAAGAAAATCTGTGGTCCATATGGATTTTATTTTATCATCTGAAAAAAATCTGGAGCCGCACTATTGGTGTGATCTCAGAAATCTACATGCTGGAATCATATTATTGGTGCAGTTTCATCTATTTTTGAAGAAAAAACTACAATTAATCTTTCTCGAAAATTTGAATCTAATTCTAAGCAAATATAAAATATTAATATTACATCTTGCTATATGAATAGGAGATGTAAGGACTGTAATTTTGTAGTTAGCCTGAGTCATATTATATATGGTCCAAAAGACTAACAAGACATTCTTAGCTTTCTGACATTTTAAAATGATTAATGAACAATAAGAAATGATGATTAGGACATTTTTTTTTCTTATAATTATAATATTTCAACTTTAAATAATGAAAGAAAATGTTAGTAGGCCATTGAATGATAACATCGAAGACATAGAATTCCAACTTCAAACATATAAAATTAAGCATATTATATTTGGTGTATTAGGTATTATACAAATACTTGTCATTTGACCTAAATACAAGCAATTCAATTTTTTTTCTTCATATTTTATAGCCGATCAAAGCCGCTTAATGGAATCTTCATATCAAAATTTAATAATTTATTAATACTAAATTTACTATTTTTAGAAAAAAAAATTAATGTTTTTCGAAATTTTGAATCTAAATGAGGTCTTCTTTCAATAATTCGGAAATATATATTTTTAAATTAAAACAAAACTTAATATCTTATAAAATATGGATATAATATGAGTAGGGTTAAAATGCACTATTGGTTTTGTGCTCCAATCATGCTTTACATTCTTATTTTCATTTTCAAAGTCCGAACTGTCGATCCGAATCATTCACCATGATCTTTGTATTAAAATGTACTTGGAGACCAAATTTTATATTTTTTTTGGAATTTTTTTACTAATTTTTTAAATAGATACAAAATCACTATTTTCAGAAGATTCTAGACCATTCAAAACAGTGATTTTGTATCTATCTAAAAAAATAATAAAAGTTGGTATAATATTTCAGCTCATATTAATTTGTTTTTACCAAATATAGCCATCATCATTCATACAAAAACTATCAGAATATAAACTAAATTAGTAACTGGTACATTTAGAAAAAAAAAATTGTATATGGTCCTAGATGACTATGAACAAGTTAAAAATCTCTTCATCACCCAAGGAATGTTGGAAATTTTAAGGAATCTCACTTGAGAGATTAGATAATAAATAATTAGATGACACCATGGACTCCTGCAAAGAAATCGCTACAGAATATCTTATTTAAATGAAGCAAATACAGCGAGCAAGGCCGAAAAGAGACGCATCCGAGTCTACAATTCTACTGTAGAGTGGGGACCACACGGAGGTCACACGAGGACACGACTACACGAAGTCGTTGCGAGAGAACCATAAATAGCGACGTGGCACGTGGCATCTACCAACAATTCAACCTCACGCAGTCATAAATTTCATAATTGAGGCTCTTGTCTCCTGGATTACTTTCGTCTACAATTCTTCCGTAGAATTATCTAGAATACAACGACTTAACAGATCAAGTTATTGACAGAGTATATTTCACTTCATACAGCGCACTAGTAAGAAAGTTTAAACCGCCCCGCATAAGATTTATGCGCTGCATGAAACCAAAACTACTCTGTAAATGTCTTTACCCCTACTGAAAATAACCTTGGAAGCTCCATTTTTTTTTTTTAATCTTTTCTACAAACTTAATTTAAAAAATTGAAATCTAGAGATTTTTTGACGCTTAGTGATATCCATCACTTAAATTGAATTAGATGATTTAATTTGACTTAAATATCTAGTTAAATTGTCCCAATCAAGAAAAAAGAAGAATGATATTCTACTGTTTAAAGAAAATGATTGTAGTTTTGTAGAGAGAGGGGTCACAGTGATCCGGCAGCTTCTGAATCTAGATTCCCTGTGGCCTGACCCCACAGTGATGACCCCCCACAAAATAATTGCCACCACAAGACTCCTTTTATTGTTAATTAAACCAATGAGATTCTTCACAATAATTGAATTTAATAATGTTTGTCGCTGAAAATATTAATTTTATAACCTGTCACAATGTTTAAAATATTATGAGATTTCATGAATCTAAATAATTGAATTTAATAATGGTACCACGTATGATAAAACTATGTAGGTTTCGTTTCTTAATGAAATCGGTGGTATATACCACTTTTATCAAAATAATAATAATAATGTTTGTAACTAAAAAAAATAATTTTAATCTGTTATAATATGCAGAATATATTTATGTATAAAAAAATCATGAGATTTGATGAACTACCTTTATTAAAAGAATTTGAAACTTTAAAACTTTATGAATTTAAACAACTTTTGTATTTTAAAATTTTCCAAAAAGAGACTGTATATATATATATGTTATGCAATAACTCCGATTTTATATACGATTTTCCGTTTTCATACTAAAATTTCAATCTCTAAAAAATAATATTTTAAATCATGATTTAATTTTATTTTGTTTGCTAAAATGAACAAATATTACGATTGGCAAAGACTCTAACCCATGATGTAACACTTGCACAAAAACTAGTCAGACGGTTTGCTACACAATGTGTCTCTCCAGAAGCGTCGCAAACAATCCGAACTCATTTGGTTTCCGTTTAAGGCCAAACGGGTTGGCTCCTTTCAAAGTGTTGTACTAAGAAGGAAAACCACTCGATGGTTTCATTTTTCTGACATCTCTTTCCTACTAAAAACGGAGCCATGTGCCTTGCCATAGCATAATGCCATAAAGTGAAAACGATTGCTTGTGTCTCTTTTCTTTCTCAAAAGAAATTTGTATAAGAAATCTTTTAATTTCTTCCTTTTGTTTTGTTTAAGAAGTGTATAGTTACAAGTAACACAAATAGGATCTTTAATGAATTTCTTCTTCTTCTTTTCAGATTTTTTTGGAGAAAAAGGTACCAAGACTTTAGTTGGTATTTGACCACCAAAAATAAAAGATTCGACCTTTCTGATTTACACCTCTAATCTAAAATTGCTCTCCTAATTTGGTACAGTCTGGAACTTTATCCAAAATTCAAATAATTGCACGGCTGTAATTCCATCTCTGTTTAAATCACAAATTACGTGTGATTAAGTTTGACGAATCAATTAATTATGATATGGAAATAGTTTGGTTTTGGATTAAACGCCACATGGTTATGGCTTGTCCATAAACCTCCTCATCTCATTAATTGTTTTTTGATTGATTGCTTAAAAGAAATAAAAAAAGCTAACACACAACAAAATCTGATGTACGTTCTCCTTGTTTATTAAATGAAAATTTCATAAAATCGACACCTGTCAAGCTGTGCAAAACGGTGCAGTGCAGTGCAAATCAAATCAATATTTATTATTTTTTCTTGAAATCATGCAAGTAGTACTAATGATTTAAATGCTAGTACAATAATGCTTCTTTGTGGGACCCTCACTGGTTTTTTATAGAAACAGGATAGAGATAGAACTCAGCAACCTTTTTCTGTTCAAGAACATATTTATCTTTTTTATTACAATTTACAGGATTGGTTATATTTCTATTTTTTTTAGTTTGGTATTTCATTTTTTTAACACAGTGAACAACTTTTACACCTTGTTTGGATGGAGAGCAGAGGAGGATCCGTATCCTCTGCATTAACTCAAAAGGGAATCTTTTGAGTTAATGAATTTCAGCCGTCTGATTTTAAACGGAGCCAATTCGGTTCGTATCTATAATATAGAGGACCCTTTAATAGTAGTGCAGATCTAATTCACACGAATCTTAAAACAGATCGGACAGTCGAGATTCATTAACTCAAAAGATTCTCTTTTGAGTTAATGCAGAGGATATGAATTCAGTAGAGGAAGGGAGCGAATGGAAAGAAAATAAAATTTTCTGTTGAATCGTGTTTGGTTAATAAAATTATGTCGAAGGTGAAGGGTATAGGAGGTCAAAAGTTTAACTTTGTATCATTGTAATCAACAGAATCGGTTTCCCTCCCGATATGAGGTGTAACAGATGGAAATAAATTTTGTTACAAATATTTAAAAAAAAAATAGCATAAATGCTTAACCCTATATGTTACCTGTATATTTCTCATACAAATTTTTCATCACAAACCTACAACAACTACTAAATTTTTCATTAACCTTTTAAATTTTTAATCAACCAAACAAGAAATAAGACGGAAAGAAAAATTAAATTTATTTTCTCTCATTAATCATCAAACACGAAGAGGTTAATATATTAATCTTCCTTTCTATTCCATTCCATTCCCTTCTATTCTTCACCTTCCCTTTCTTCCTCTACTCTCCGTCCAAACAAGGTGTTAGAGAAAGAAATAGGTAGCGTGCTCCTATTGATTTTGAAATAATAATTCACTAATTAAATGCGCGAGATATTAATTAGTTTAGAGGTTTCTATATATTGAAAGAACGTACAAGTTACATATTAATATATGTAATGATTCATCCTTGAGGTTATTAATTGTAAGAAATATTATAAATATTTTTCTCCCTTTTTACTAACAGAAAAGTATTTTATGCCAAATGGTACTATGCACAGCGCAGATCGATCCATATTATGGTTCTATATCTCTGTTTTCAAAGTCCAAACAGTCATTTAGAACCGCTCAACATAACCTCCCGTATGAAAAAGTACTTGGTGACTAAAATTTACATTTTTTTTTATAATTTTTTTACTATTTTGTTAGATATGTACTACTATCAAATGATCCTGAATCTTTAGATCAACTGATTTTCTACCTGTAAAAAAATAATAATAAAAATTCTGAAAAATTTAGTCTCCAAGTATATTTTCATATAAATATTACATTGAAGTATTGAACGTTGAGATCAACTGATTGAACTTTAAAAACGAAAAATATGAAACTATATATAGTACAGACTGTTGTGCGCTATGCATGTTACCATAGCCTCACTCAAAACCATATATATGTCAACCATGCATGTTAACAATATGGAAATCTAAAAAAAATAAGTAGGTGCAACATAACATGCCATTTTATCTGAACCTAAAAAAAACATTATTCCTACCCCTATCTCAGGGACAACACATACATAACATGCCATTTCATCTAAAACTGAAAAAAGTATCTGAATATAAATTAAGTATATGTACCACCACATGAAGTAAAAAAAAAAAAAAACAGCAAAAAAGGTGCAACTGTTTTTTTTTTTTTCCAAGTTTGTCTTTTTTTTCAAGCATTGGTGTGTTTGGTAGAAGATAGGAGTAGGTCTGATGGTCATCGGATCTACTTTTAGGTTCAATTAACTCTATCACCGTACAATTAACATTAAATCTGTGCACATGGAAATTGATACAGATTCGCATGGATTTTGATGTGGAGTGCACGAATCTTGATGCTGATTGGATGGTCATCACACCCATCGAACCAAAGTAGGTCCGATGGGCATCAGACCTACTCTGAATTGGTTTGGTAGATGTCTCCAATAGGTCTATCAGTTATATTATATTTTTCTAAGACTTGTAGGGATCAAGAGCTGATTACTTGGGACACTATTGCATAATAAATTGTGGTTCATGTTTATCTTAATACATTATTAATTATGGATGCAAATATTCCTTGGTTACATTTTTTTTTTCTAACCAGCCCTGTGCTGTGAGCAAGCAGAGTAACAAATACGCGTGGGACCCACATGTCAGTAATATCTAAGAAAATTTGTTGCATGAGATTATTACTGAGAAACCGGACTATATATGGGCAATTAATAGCCTCATAATTTGGTAGGCGATACTAGCGGCCAGGTTTTGGTTGAACAATTCAACATTCCCAGAAAAGAAAAACAAAATAATAGAAAATAAAATTCAATGAATAACAAGAAAAAACAAAACAGAATTCTACATACTTGTTGTTTACTTCTTACTGTTTCTTTGAGTACATCCACATGCTTCTTGTTCTTCGTGGCAGAGTGAAAATTCAAAATTTATAAATAATTCGACAAGATATAATTTTTTTATTTTAATATATGACTTAAGTATTATAGTAACACTTTAATTTAAAAAATAAATTTGTTTTCTTATAATATATAACTATATTTAAATTCTGAAGATTCTTTTGAAATTTTAGAAAATAAATCTGCTGTGATCCTCGGGAATCACAGGACCCTGCGATCCCGATCTCAACTGTTGGTCTTTCTCAAGATGCGTGCATAAAAATTTATTTTTCCGAGAACGTTTCCGAGATCCACACACGGAAAAGTTTGAACCGTTCATCTCGGAATTTCAGAATCCTGCGATCCCTCTCGGAATCGCAGCAGATTCGGACTCGGAATTTTAGCATGTGACGAATCTGGTCCCACTTATAAGGGAAACAAATGGACTAATCAAGTAATTTCGGCCATGTGTGCCTGCTTTATGGGCCCCACTCCATATTGCCGCCATATTGGGCCATAAAGGAATCACCAGAGATGCCATCGGTGCTCGGAGGCAATCAGCTATGTACACGTGTACGGTTCTTATAGCTTTGGTTGATTTTTTTATTTTACAGGTGCCCAAAGAAATGTTAAAAATTTTGACCAGTGGAAGCGGTTTGACCATTTGACAGATATTAAAAAATAAAAGAAGGCACCTACGCCGAAAGCCTTCACTCACTTCGCCACAGCTTCGGGCTTTTCTTTCTTATAAAAGAGCCCTCAAGTTTACAATAATTACAATAAAACCTTCTCTGGACATAGCTGCCCTCGGATTTGGTACCTGGTTTTTCTTCATAGTCAAGGATCTTCTATAACACTCACATTGTTCAACTTCTTGTGTTTGGTCTTTTGTTTAAGATCAAGAGAACCTTTTCTTAAATTTATCAATACAAATAAAAAAGAAAAAAAAAACCAAACATGTTGAATTGATTAAATAGTTTTGTTGGAATGGGGCATCGATGATATTGCAAATTAAACAATTTTAATTAATGAACTTTTGAACACCCTGGTGTTGGATACTGTTAGGAAACTTAATTTTATTTTTTTACTTCATATTTAATAGAGTACAAATGATTTATTTTTAACAACATAAAATTTCTAAAACGAGAAATCTATAACTAATTCCTCCTAAAATATCTTACATACGAAACACTAAAAACTTCCTCCTTAACATAGCCTGTCAAACATGAGTCTGCTATATCAGACACCATGTTAAATCAAGTATGATGTTAATAGATGGTGAGATGAGATACAGACATAAAAAATACATATTAACATATTATATATTTTTGGACACCTCGATGTAGATCAAAATCAATAACATATATTAGTTATTTGATATTTAAAATTTTGGTACATTTTGAAGAAGTTAGGTTTACTTTTTGTTGTTTGATATCTGTGATGTGTCGGCAAACACAAATTGCTACACAGTGTGTGCAACAATAAGTGGTGTAAAATGAGGTCAAATCAAACTCTCTCTCTGTTTTTTTTTTTTTTTGAGGTAAATCAAATTCTCTTTTGAGATGCGTTGTACCCGGTTGAGTTGAGGGTGTCATTGTTAAAAACTTTATATAATTTTGAACTAAAGGCAATGAAAAAAGAAGAAGAAAACATCGCCTTATCTTTTACTTTGACTGCTTTTAAGCACGTTTAAAACCTATCTTTGGTTTAATTTTTTGAAACTCGTCTCTAATGCTAAAATAATAAAATATTAAATACAAATATGTGAAATGTAATTTTCTTCAATAATTTTGTGGATTGAACTTTAATAGAAGTGAGTTCCCGTGCTAAGATGGGACCATATATAATAAGTGAGGCATGTCAATTATTGCTCAAAAAAGATAATCACACCAATTATTTTAAGCCACATATATAGCTTCCTTTGACAGAACACTATCATTTTGGAAAAAAAATTTATAAACCATAATAAATTTTTTTTTTTTTACGAAACCAACATGATTTTTTTTTTTTTTACAAAAACCATAAGAACCGAAATATCATTTCGGTCCGGTTCCCTTTTTGGATTTTCTAAGACGGCTCATGTGAAAACTTGTGAAACCAGTACCAACTTGCCATTTCGGTTCTTATAGTTTTTGTAAAAAAAAAAAGTAATCATGTTGGTTTCATAAAAGAAGAAATTTTAATTATGGTTTACAAAATATCAACTCTTGAAAGATATTAAAAGTGTAATTTATACTATGTCTACTTTTAGGGGCGGAGCCAGACTTTCAAGTTATGGAGGTCAAACATGAATGAGGGTCAGTCATATAAAATTTTCATGCTACGAATTGGGGTCAATATTACCGTATCTATAGCATTTTACCCTATAATATATAGAAAATCATGTATAAGTACACAAATTTTCAAAATAAATAGGGTCAATTGACCCCATTCCTTGAATGTAGCTCCGCCTCTGTCTACTTCATCACAAATTATGAAACCTTGAGTCAAACTAATGTTAAAAAATCAAGATGTTTTTAATTTTGTCATATCAAAATTTTATGAAATATATTTTTATAATATATATCATAATTTATGTAAATTTAATTAGCAATTACGTTTTTCCATTTATATCCAAAGCTATATTAGCACCGTCACATTAATTTTCGTATTAATGTAATTTATTAGTTTAAAGAAAATACGCTTTAAATTTTTTAAAAGTACCAAATAGTAAAATCTTTGTAATGTTTAAAAAGTTACCAGAGAGATGTAAGAAATTTGTCAAAGAAAAAAATAACAAAACCTACAGCAAGAATTTTTTTTATAAACCATAATTAAAAAAAATATTTTTACGAAACTAACATGATTATTTTTTTTTAACAAAAACCATAAGAATCGAATAGCATTTCGGTCTGCCATTTTTTTTTTATTCCGGATCGAAATACCATTTCGGTCCAGTCTCCTTTATAGATTTTCTGTAGCGACTCATATGAAAACTTGTGAAACCAGTACCACAGAAAATCTAAAAAGAGGACCGAAATGTTATTTCGGTCCGGAATAAAAAAAAATAGTAGACCGAAATAACATTTGAGTTCTTATGATTTTTGTAAAAAAAATAATCATGTTGGTTGGGTAAAAGAAAAAAAATTTAATTATGATTTATAAAAAAAAAATTCCTACAGCAAGGGGCTAGTGCAATTATTGGTGGGACCTTTGCGAAGAGTGAAAGGACAATCCATGGGCATTTTGGTAAATTAACTGGTCGGCAAGAAAGAGGAACGGCATTTCCTCGGATCCGACTCTGCTGTTCTCCAGAGGGAGAACAGGATCCTGTTATTCCGATCCCAGCCATTCACCTTTATCGAGATTCGGATATGAAAAACTTTGAACGGTTCAGATCAGAATAACAGGGTCCTGTTCTCCAATTTGGAGAACAGCGGAGTTGGTTCCCATTTCCTCGCAGAATAATTCTCTGGGTACCATCAGGCGCATTATGCACAATATAATATTAGTTTTCTATAATTACAAATAAACCCCGCTCCGATCAAAACTATTTAAAGGGGTGAGAGGCACTAACTCTAGGGTTTTCTTTTAATTTATAGCTCAGTCCCTAAATTCGCCTCTGCCTCTTTCTCTTTCTCTCTTCCAACTATTAAAAAAATCTCTTTCGCATACCTACAAAGAATCGCACACTGTTTAGAGGTTTACAGAAGGTTTATTCGTTTCTCCATCGCATAGTCATCGAAAAATTTTAGCATCTTCCGATCGTTTCCTTGCTGGAATTTACAGGTACTTAATTGCTAATTTAACCACGGTTAATAGTTGGATTTTGTTCTCAGCTTCTGATTTTGGGAATTGTTCACGATTATTGCTTAGATCTTTACCTTTTAAGTTTCTTTTTATAAAATCTAAGATGAGCTGCTTAAGTTCTTGATTCGTTTAGATCTGCATCTGATTCGAATTTTGTTTGTTAGATGCATGTTACTCTCACCTGTAGAACTTTCGCAGCCTTAGGTTTCCGCAATTTACTCGTTGTTCTTACTTTTCTGATTCTATACAAGGATAATTTTGTATCTAATGCCTAATTTTGCTGTCCCAATATTGTAGTTTTAGAAACTTAATTAGCGAGTAGCGATTAATAGTCCAAGGGAAGGAAAATTTAAAAGCGGATGACTTGTTAGAATCATTTGAACTCTCAATTTGGATGTTGATTTCCATGAGGGAAATTCGGCCTAACATATAGATCAGCGAATTGCCAAAATTTTGTATAATCTAATTGACAGTCACAATTATTCTACCTGAGCGTGTTTTGAATTGTTTCTCTCTTTAAGTTCTCATCTTTACTTGTTGTGAGAACCAAAAAGTTAAATACATCATAAGTTGACGAAATTTTGCAATTTTGTGTGCAGTGATTTAGCTAAAAATTGGAAGGACAAAAATTAGGGAATGCTGAAAGATGTGCTTGCATGCGAGGAAACTTCCTTTTGAGCTCCACCCCCATTCCTCTGATGCCAACCCTACCTCTCTTCTAGTTCTTGATGAAATTGGATCCCAGATCTGCACCCACACCAGCCTTGTGCTCCGTGCACAAACCCTCAATGGCGCCCAGCAAATCAAATCCAAACCTGTTCTAGACCGTAGTATAGGTGAAGACGGTTGAATCTAAAACCATCCACAATCAAATCCCATATTTCTAGTTCCTTTGTTAGAAAACTCGGTTGAAACCAACTACTTAAATGGGCACGGATATGAAAGGAAGTGTCTTGATGGACCGCTTCGAGATTGGCCGAATGCTGGGTCAAGGTACCTTTGCCAAGGTCTACTATGGTAAAAACCTGAAAACAAACGAGAGTGTTGCGATAAAGGTGATAGACAAGGAGAAAATAGCAAAGGGCGGTTTGATGGACCAAATAAAGCGTGAAATTAAGGTCATGAACGTGGTACGACACCCCAATATAGTACAACTTTACGAGGTCATGGCAACCAAGTCAAAAATTTATTTTGTATTGGAGTACGTAAGAGGTGGTGAGTTGTTTAATAAGGTGTCTAAGGGGCGTTTAAGGGAAGATGTGGCACGAAAATACTTCCAACAGTTGATCAGTGCTGTTGATTTTTGCCATAGCCGTAAGGTGTATCACAGGGATCTGAAACCCGAAAACCTCTTGTTGGATGAGAATGGAAATTTGAAAGTTTCTGATTTTGGGTTGAGTGCCCTTGCTGAGTCGAAACGGGTTGACGGGTTGCTACACACAACATGTGGCACTCCAGCGTATGTTGCTCCGGAGGTGATTAGCAGAAAGGGTTATGATGGTGCCAAAGCAGATATTTGGTCATGTGGAGTTATTCTATATGTGCTTTTGGCCGGTTCATTACCATTTCATGACCAGAATTTAATGGAGATGTACAGAAAGATTGGCAAAGCTGAATACAAATTCCCGCATTGGTTTTCTCCTGATGTCAGACGACTTTTGACACGGATTTTGGATCCGAACCCAAATACCCGCATCACCACTCAACGGATCATGGAGAACCCTTGGTTTAGAAAAGGCCTTGATGACAGGTATTTTAGGAGGAGCAGCAATAGCAACACGAACAATTTAGAGGCAAAAGAAACATCTCCTATTAATTTTGCTTGCAGTGAAGAAAATAAGGTGGGGGAGGAGGGTAAGATATCTAACTTGAATGCCTTTGATATAATCTCCCTCTCGACTGGGTTCGATCTATCGGGCTTGTTTGAGGAGCCTGATAAGAAGAAGGAAGAGCGGTTCACCTCTGGCAAAACCGCATCAACAATAATATCAAAGATTGAGGATATAGCAAAGAAGTTGCGGTTGAAGGTGACAAAGAAGGATGGAGGGGTATTGAAAATGGAAGGGGTCAAGGTGGGGAGGAAGGGCGCTTTGGGAATTGATGCTGAGATATTTGAAGTTACGCCTGATTTTCACCTGGTGGAGATGAAAAAGACGAATGGGGATACCTTGGAGTATCAGAAGATGTGGAAGCAAGAGATGCGGCCAGCTTTGAAAGATATAGTCTGGGCCTGGCAAGGGGAGCAACCACAGGTGCAAAAGGCGTGAAACTTCTGGTTTGGAGTCGGGGTTGGAATTGAATTTAAATCGGATCTGGAAATGAAATTGTACAGTTGGGAAGGTGGTTTTTATATGTTCTATGATTTATTATGTTCTTTGCTTCTGGTTTAATTGGCTCTTGTTTTAAATTGGTTTATTATTGTCTTGGAATCATTATAAGTTCTAATGAATTCTTGTTAATGCTTTTCATTATTACTATCTTCTATTGCAATTATAAGAAAGGATTTGAGAGAAAGCAGAACAAGGGATGTAACATGCTTCAAGTAATATTTTTTGGTGTCTTGCTCAATGAAAATAAGAATGGTATTTCCCATGTTCATCAGACTCAAATTTGGGTTCGATGCAGCGCTTCTGTCAGATTCGCTTCATGATGCGGATCGGACAGAAACCGCATGCAAGCATCTTGAAGCGAGATGCTTGCAGCGAATCGGACAGAAACGCTTCCCATCAAACCTAAATTCGAGAATAGTTTGTGTAAAGCATGTTGCCCGATAGACCGTCTTATTTCCTGATAAAGAAATAAACCAACAAAAAAGAGATCATATTTGTTCAAAAACCAGACTAGGAAGATAACTAGCAAAACTTGTCACAAAGTTGTGCGGTTGTGGTTTTCGACAACCGGACAATAATCAAGTGAACATGTCATGTTCTATCAACAAACTAATCAAGTGAGATGCTTCCTTCTCATATTTACTCTCGTATAACTAACCAGTGAAGGTTAATTGAGAAACCAACAGCTTCTGTTGAGAATTTCTGGTATGAGGTTTGTCCTCTTTATAAAAGCTTTAATTTCAAGTTGTAAGGACGCTTCCAAAAGACATGTCACAAAGAAACAGCCATGGCCCCATATGAGGTTAGCACACAACAATAATGCTCAATCCATTTGTTAAAATATTTGTGTCATAATGTACAACTATGTATTATAGAGGAGGTGTTCAACCAACAGTGCTTTCTAAAAGAGAAGATGTGTTTGGAATCCAAATATTTATTGTAGATGAATGATTAGACTTGCTGCCAAAGTAATGTGTTATTTCACCTAATTGTTCTTCACGAGATGGTTATGTTGACCTAACAAAAATCTAAAACGTCCCTGTTTCATGACAGTATACTTCAGAGGTTAGCTAAATATCTTTTTGCTGAATTGCGGTTAGATTTATCTCTTTCTGCCGAAAATTTCACTTTCTGGTAAACAAATCCTAGGATTTTCAATTTTTTAGACCAAATCTTCACTGTTTGGAAAGAAAACTATTCATAATGGACAAAGCTCTTTGGACATAAACCCCACCACCTTTTTTTCTTTAAAAAAAATGGTTCTAAAAACATCTTCAGTGTATCATTTTAATTCTTAAAGATATAATTACTATTTTTTGGGTCCACTGATCAGCTATCGATCTGTAAATAATCACTCATAAGATTAAATTCAGAAATGAATGAATTGGATGTTAATGTTAATGTTAGTGTTCATTATTGCACTAGATCTGAATTCACACAATAGAGACTCTTAGATATAATCCATGAAGATGCATTTATTCGGATTATGACCTATAGAGGCGGATGCAGGATTTTCATCAGAGTAGGGCAAGAAATTATTGTATTGGATTTAAATAGCTAATTGGGCCCAAACCTATTAGATAATTGTATACATGATAAAAATCAAGGCTATCTATTTAATTTGTTGGGGTTCGACTATTTTTAAATTGTTGGACTATATAAAATATATTAGATTATTGAGTTATCTATTTAATTTGTTGGGCTATCTGAAATATATTGAATTATTGGGTTCATATCACAGGTTCAGGGTAGGACAATATAATTTTTTAGGGTAGGGCTGAGGTCCAAAATCTAGTTCGTGTACATTACAGCATCTACATCCCTGGTATTATTAGAGTTTCTAATCTGATGTGGTAGTTTCTAATTCAGTTTTAGGGATGTGGGAGAGTTTCTTATTTAGAAACTATGCAGTAAAATTTCTTATTAAGAAACTGTTTATAAACTCCATGTTGGCCAAATGATTGGCTCAAATTAATTCTCTTTTTTAATTTGTTGTTGATGTGGCATAATAGAAACTCTAAAATTAATTTCAGGAATGTGAGAGTTAGAAACTTTAGAGACCTTAATTTCTAAAAAGTAGTTAACAGTTATTTAGAAACTCCCTTGAGTTGCTGGGATGTAGATGCTCTTAGTTTTGAATTTCCAGGGTTGTAACATGCTACATCCGCCCCTGATGACCTGTATTATATTCACACCAGGATTATATTGACTAAAATGATCAAACTGAGATTCGGAATTTATTGTGTGTGTGTGTGCTGAGATTGTACATTTGCATAGTTTGAATGGGAGAGTTAGGATATAATGCTAATACAACCTAGTATTATAGCGCAAACTGATGCAAGTTATAGTTTCATTTCAATGAAATAAGCATATTTATGGCTTTTAAAAAAAAAAACTTTATTAGCTCCATTCCATTATTAAGCACGTTGGTGTCCGATCCGCTAAGAACTACGATTGAAAGATTAATTTTTGAATTTAATCTCAGCTCTCCAATCACATAATCTATCTTCTTTTGATTAAATGCATCTATATTATGTGTAGAAGTTTAAATTTAGCTACAAACATACTCGCCACACATATCGCCACACGATACGTTACAATTAAAATTAAACAGACTCTAAAATTTAGCGATATAATTCTCCGTTTTTTTTTTTTTTTTGTTTCCTTATTTCTTCCTCTCTAATTGAAATTTTCTATACGTCGGATCACAATGTAAATCCATTTTTTGTTCACTTCCTTATTTATCTACTTCCTTATTTCTATACATATCACTGTGATAAATGTAGAATATATTCTAATTTTGTTTTTTTTATGAAAATTTGTCATTTTGTATGAGAATTTATTTTTGTTATTTTATCATATATTCCGTTGCAACGCACGGTCACGATACTAGTATATTTTTTAAAAGACCTATATTTTATTTGGAGGAATATACTGTACTAGTATCTTATCATCACTTGTGCAACATATTCTATTTTTCGGGTTCATGGGTCTTGGCCCATGAAAATCGTATGGGCCTTATTCACTTGAGACGGCCCAAAGCCTGCTAACGGGAGAAATTTAGAAAGGTGCCCAACCAGAGCTCAACCCAGAAGCACTCAAGCACACCTCGATGTGGGACCCACATCTGTCGCATACTCGCATGGGCCTGGAAATTTTTTCTCTAGGTGAAAATTAAAAATTATTAGTTGAGAATTTTAATTGAAAAAAAAAGTTGGAAGACAAAAATGATCATGCTTTGAAGTTGGTGGGACACTCAGATTTTCAAAGTGCGGTCTAATTTGCCCACAAATATAGTTTAAAGTGAGTACACAATTAAAAAAAAAAGGGGAATTCCATGTATACCCCTCAAAAACTTCAGAATTACGTGTTTTCTCTCTAAACTTCAAAAATATGTATTTTCTTAAACAAAATGTCGATCTTAAATTGCGAAGTTTAGAGGGAGGGGATACGCAATTTTGAAGCAAAAACATGTAATTTTAAAGTTTTTGAGGGGTATACATGAAATTCCCCCTTACAAAAAACATGGTCAAACTTTTAAAGTCCAATCATTTTTTTTTTAATTTCAATTCACAAATAATAATTTTTCTTTGTTTTTCTTAAAACACAATCTAATTTTTATTGAACACACTATAAATTTAAATCATAAATGGAAAAATTGGTTATTTGCCACTCCAAAACATTATAATTGTAAAAATGCCATCCCGAAATTTGAAATTGTAAAAATGCCACTCAAAACTTCATTAATTCCTAATTTTGCCATTTATATTGTATTCTTATACTATTTTTATTAAAAATTAACTGAAAAATACTATTTTGGTATACGTATTTCTGTTTTTGCCATTCATGGGGTACGGGCGGTATGACCAAAACAGTATTTTTCAGTTAATTTTTAATAAAAATAATATAAGAATACAGTATCAATGGCAAAATTAGAAATTAATGAAGTTTAGAGTGACATTTTTACAATTTCAAATTTCGGGATGGTATTTTTATAATTAGAAGGTTTTGGAGTGGCAAATAAGCAATTTTCCCAATATAAATACTCTAACTCGTTCATAAAATTGTGAGAGGGAGTTCTTTGCTAGTCCGATTGGCAACATTTTCTTTAACCTCCTTAAGTTTCTTTTAATTTTTTTAGTCACTTAATCTTTCCGAAAAAACAAATATTAATTTCTTAATGAGGATTAAGATCATCTCCTCAAACCTTCTTTTGTTCAAAATTGTTCAAGTCTTAAGACACCTGGCCTCTACTTCTAGATCAAGTCTCCTTAGTCTATATCAACAAATTATTATTTTGAGATTTTCTTTTCAATTTCTTCTTTCTAATCAACTATACGTATATACCTCTTCACATAATTTTGAAATAAAAAGGTAAGAGGTCTTGCCTTCTAAATTTCATTTAATATTTATAAAATATTTACGTCTAAATTTCGAACTCAAACCTTTTACATAGAGAATATTGTCCTTTGGTTAAGGTTGATTTTTCTCTTCATATAATTTTGTTGCCGAAAATAATATTATACCATAAATATCTCCATTCTTATATTAAGCACGTAGATGTCATGATTCGCCAACAACTTTCATTAAATGATGAAATTTCGAATTCAATGTCAACCCTCCGATCAAATATTCTGATTATATGCACCCTTTTTATGTGTTTTTACATGTAGAAGTATAAATTTATTTATACGCGTACTCGCCACACGTACTCAACATATGTAAATTGTATCACCTTTCTGATTGGTCCTGATTACTTTCTACTATTTAAAATGTCATTTAAGAAATTTTTGAATTGATTAATAATTGATTGGTCACGTCTTTGTTTTTTTTTTTCTATTTTTTTATATCATTTAAAAAATATTATTTGTCATTTAATATATCATGTTGTATGAAATTTTTTATGAAAGTATATCAAAAAGATTAAAAAAGTATGTCATCTAATATATTATTTAATATGTCTTTTGAGAAATGTTATTTGTCATTTAGTTTATTTTTTTTTATAAAATATGTTATTTTGTATAAGATTTTTTTCTTATTCTTTTATAAAATGTTCTCGTTACAATGCACAGCTACAATACTAATATTTTTTTTACTGCTATAATGTGGAAATAATTTCATAGACGATCACTAAACCTCTACTGCCAAATGTCAACCATGCTTTACCGAAAGGTAAGAGTAATTGGCAAATGGGCAACAAATTTGTTTTGTCTGTGAATTGGGTTACCAAAACCGAAATATGCGACCCTTGGCCTCTTTTTAAAAGTTGAGCTTTTGTAATTGGGTATTGTAGGATCTATACTTCCTCCTCTCTATAGTGACAAGATTTCTGAATTATATTCGAGTTATACCCGAATAATTTGTTTTTTTGGTGATGCCGAACCAAACGCCGAATTATTCGGTTGACCGAACTTTGACCGAATTATTCCCGAATAATTCGCAAATTTTACAAACTTTTTCCGAATTTTACAAATTATTAGCGAATTATTCTCGAAATTTTCCCAGGACATTTTTTTTTTGCTTCCTTGTAGGACTGAGATCTCTGATCCGGATTATTCCGAATCATTCTCAAATTATATCCGAATTATTCCCGAATCATGAAATTTTGACCTCGCTGAACCGAACCTGAATAATTCATTTGTCACTATGCTCCTCTCTGGTGCAAGTCCAGTTACATGCAATTTAACAGCAAAATGCTTCTCGCCAAACTACTATATATCATGTTTAATGCATCATAGACTTGACTGACTTAGTGCCTACAAATTAAAGAGTAGCACAGATCTTGCCTAAGCCTAATGAATTTCTAGTTTCTTTTAGTTTGGTAGGATCGTTTGGTCTACCTCCAATACTTCTCCGATTCACCTTTATTGATTGGAAAGTTCAAAATATTATTTCCGTACTCTTAGTGGCTAAGGCTATTAATTAAAGCATCATTTCAGGTTTGATGCAAATTGCCCTATTATTATTAGTAGTAATATTAAGAGTAGAACTAGGGTGTTCCTAAGCTCACCAAGCCTCTCGTGAGCTCAACTCTAAAACCTATCGAATTGACTTCAAACGACATTTTCAAACCGTTAGATGTTCAATCTATATTAAAATGTGCTTGGAGACCAAATTTTACATTTTTTGAAATTTTTTTACTATTTATTAAGCCGGTTTGAAAACCGCTGTTTTATTAAAATTCGGCACCATTGGAAAACAACGGTTTTTAAACTGGCTTAATAAATAGTAAAAAAATTCCAAAAAATGTAAAATTTGGTCTCCAAGCATATTTTAATATAGATTGACAAAACTAGGGCGAGAGATAAGGCAAGAGAGAAGATATCTTTACCGAAAATACAATTTGCGATGACAAAACTTCAAACGGCCATAAAACGGCGCTTGAGTGTCTGATTTCAACGAATTACCACTTTTCAACAAATGACCGCTATTTTATTTTCCGAAATTCAGAATTGCAAAAAAAAAAAACAAAACAAAAGGAAGAACCTCAAAACTTAAGTTGAAATTTCCGATTAAGTATTTCATTTCATGTAAATGTATAAAGTCTGATATAGGGTTTTTTTGAGAATTTTTTTATCCATAGAAATTATTAAAATCAAACGTACGGAAATAAAAAAAAGTGCATAATTTCCAACAAATATAAAAAGACTTGACTCATTGAGTCCGATTCAAATATTATGATTCAGACTCAATGATTCAGATCCATACTTTTTTATTTGAGTTTGGATCCGGACCGTCCGATTAAAGGAGAATCAAGCTTTGGTGAAATTCTTTTTTAGTACACGACTTTCGTAGACATAGTTCGAAAACTGTGTAGAAATTCTTTTTTAGTAGCGTTCTCTGTACTAGTGAACTCTGCTGAAGTGCTGATAGGATCGAGTACTTGGAATATCTTAGAGACATGACAGGGTTGAAATGGTTTACGGACTTGAAATTGAAATCTAGAAAAAGTGGAAAAACAAATTGAAATGGGACAAGAAATGTCACCATGTCACCTTGTTCGCCTAACAAATTAAATGCGGTCCGTCCATGCCTTTTCGAGTGGCAAGTAGAAAAACACGAGGAAAAAATGTTTGTTCGTAACTCGGTCCGTATACCCAAAAGGCCAGCTGGATTATTCCACCAATACATTCGAATTCTTTTTATAAGCCATAATTAAAATTTTGTTTTTTATGAAACTAACATGATTATTTTTTTTTTACAAAACTATAAGAACCGAAATGTCATTTCGGTTTGAAAATTTTTTTATTCTGAAAATGACATTTTGGTCCGGTTCCATTGTTAGATTTTTTGTGGCACTTTTTCACAAGTTTTCATATGAGCCGCCGCAGAAAATCTCAAAAGAGGACCAAATCGAAATGGCATTTCGGTCAGGAATAAAAAAAAAAATTTGGATCAAAAAGACATTTCGGTTCTTATGATTTTTGTAAAAAAAAAATAATCATATTGGTTTCGTAAAAATATTTTTTTTAATTATGGTTTATAAAAATATTCAATACATTCCCATGCTTTTGTATTTTCAAAAAGAAATGGAACTTGTTTCAATTGGAACTGATGGCGGTTTAACGGATATCAGATCAAATTTATCCTTTATTTGTCGACTACTTAATAAACTTTCTCAATTATCCTTTATTTGCCGACTTCACTAAAAGATTGTGAAGATTCTGTTTAATTTCTTAAAATTAAGATGAACCAGAGTTTAGTTTGGATTTCAAGAGATGGTTCGGTGCGTCAGACGCAAATTCTTGTCTACTAATATTTTGGATTGAAGTGTCACACGTGTAACCATTGTCGAAGAATAATTACGTCGTCTCAGATTGTCAACTGCTCCAAAGTTTAGATTCTTTGTCGCACATGTGATGTTTATATTGTTATATGGAGAGGATCTACCTATAACATTGGAAAGTTATAATATTTTATAACAATTTAGTTTTGTAATTTTGAAAGTCCTAAACTATTCAATATATAATTTGTATTAAAATGTGTTTGAAGATTAAATTTTATATTTTTTTGAATTTTTTTTACTATTTATTAAGTATTTTGCAAAACAGTTGTTGTTAGATAATTATGGACCACTAAAAAACAATAGTTTTGTAAAATACTTAATAAATAGTAAAAAAAATTCAAAAAAAATGTAAAATTTGGTCTCCAAATACATTTCAGTACAAATTACATGTTAAACGGTTTGGATTGACTGTTTGGACTTTAAAAATCACACAACTAAATTGTTGTAACTTTCAAATATTATAAATGTTGTAAGCTGTAGGTTATAATAAGTACTTGCATGGAGGCATTGGTCCTCAAGCAACCGATAAGAGAAATGAAATACTGAGATATTGACAAATGAAAATAAATAAAGCAGATATAATAGTTATCTGGATAGTTCAGTGATAAGCGTAAATTATATACACATTTGATCTAGTTTTTATCATAAAATAACTCCAATTATCATGTATTTTGAATATAAAAGGAATAAATTACACCTAGAATCAAGTTACTGCGGTAGTTTGGCTTTAAAATGCAGGAAAAGACGAAAAATGATGTAATTAGGGCTGAGTGCGGATCAACCACCCGCACTGAGATTCAGTGCGGACGCACTCAGTACTTAGCCGATTTTCCAGCCTCTCAGCGCAAGCCAGGATTTTTCCCGAGCGTAATGCGTCCGCACTCACACGCCAATGCGGGTCATCCATCCGCATTCGGTACTTGGTCGGATTTTCAGAAACTACAGAAGCTCAGCAGTGCGGGTCCTTCACCCGCACTCCCCATCAGTGCGGACGCACTCAGAAGATTACGCAGGATTTTCGCCAAGTTAAATAAGGAAAGTTGAATCCAGTGCGGATCAACCATCCGCACTCACATCCAGTGCGGACGCACTGAACACGCAGACAGCCAAATTTACCCGGTTTCAACACTGTTTCTATTTTTGGCACTCCAATGACACGTTTTAAGAAGCCAAAAAATAGCAATACTTGCCAGGAAAGAAATGTCAAAAAGAGCACCCACTAACTCCACCTTCTAGCCTCTAAATTGGGTATGATCTATTGCTATAAAAGGGCTAGAATTTCCCCTTCCAAATCATCCATTAATCCACTACCATTCTCTCTCAACACACACAACTCAGCCATATTTTCTGAAGAAGGTGAAGCTTTCAAGCAAGGAGAAGAAGAGTTTCCTGAGCAAGATTCGGCAAGATTGAGGTTCTAGATTCAAAGGGTGTAATTATTCTTTATTTCATTTCCTCTTGTTATTTGCCAAACTTTGCCATGTTTCCCTCCAAGAGGGAGTAGTTCTCTCTCTAGGGGTTTAGGTCAATGCATGAACTTGTTTAATTATATTTTATTCGATTATTTGCTTTTATTATGATTGTTTTATCGGATTTGATTGTTAATTTCTGTGATTTAAATAATTTGTGTTAAATACATAATTAGTACTTGAATTGTAGCATCTCGTTTTGGTTTCAAAAGAACCAAAATTGACTAGGATCAATAGGATAGTACCAAATTGTGAATGCAAATACCTTAGGTCATGTTTGGTTGTGGAGTAAAGTTAATGAGGATTAAATGACTTACTCCATCTTACTCCACATATTTTACATCTTGTTTGGTAGTATAACTCATAGCTTAAATTAATCTGCCTAGAGGAGTAAAGTGTTGGAAACTGAGCCTCTTCCTATGATAGTGGGCCCTACAGGTGGAGAAAGTGTGGAGTAAGTTAATCCACCTGAAGTGGTGGAGTAACTTACTCCGGATTAACTCACCGCTTACTCCACCTTACTCCTCTTCTTTTACATCTCGTTTGGCTACCTAAGTGTGGAGTAAGGGGTTTACTCCACCTCTTACTCCACAACCAAACATGACCTTAGGTTTTAGATTAAGATTCTAACCAATTTAATCTAAGCCGGAACTACAGAAATTAAGGTTAGGGACTTGGTGAAGGACCTAACCGTGAAGTCAAACCCTAATTAGGACATCTCAAATCGAGTCGGATATTGGTATCATGGACTTAATTGAGAAGTACCAATATTCGAGGAGAGGAGAGACTAACAAGAGCTTATGGTCTAAGTAGCTAGGGTGAAGGACCTAACCGTGAAGTCCGAATTACTTAGACACGTTATTAATTCACGAAAGTGACCCTTAATGACATATTAGGTTAGAAACCTCATCAAATCATACATGAATTTAAGCAAATACCGAATGAATAGAGTTAGCAAGGGATTGTAGACCAAAGACCCCTAGATTCTCTAAACCTTGAAAACAAACCGACTTTTCTCTCTTTTACTTTTAATTGTTTAAAACTCCTTTCGGGTATTGAACCCAACCTTAGAATTTTTACTACAAAACCCCCCCATTTACTTTATTGCACTTTTCTTTCTTTTCTGAAATTTATTATCTAAAGTTGAAAATTTAGTATTTACCTTACTCCTTGTGGTTCGATACCCGATAATATACTACACGATAGGATTGTATACTTGCGATCTAAACCGAAAGTGTATTTGAGGATAAAGCTTTTTACATATACCCTTTGCACGTATCATTCAGTAAATAAATTTTACATAAACTTCAAAGATTGACAACTAATATATTATTAGATATATGTAGATATGATACGTACATTGCAATGTATAGACTCTCTTGTACATTGAACTATTTTTTTTTTTACAATATTGGTAGAAGCTACCAAACTATAAAATGAAACAAAAATAATAAAATTACATCCAATGACTATAAATCGTTGGATTTAAAGTCCAAACAGCCGATCCAAACCGTTCTTGATCTCCATATATTAATATGTGTTTGGAGACCAAATTTTACATTTTTTGGAAATTTTTTACTATTTTTTTAGATTTATTGAAAATCATTTTTTTATGGTCCAAATTTGTCTGAAATAAAACGATTTTCAATAAATCTAAAAAAATAGTAAAAAAAAAAAAATGTTAAATTTGATCTCTAAACACATATTAATATGGAGATCAACTTAAACGGTTTGGGTCAGTTGTTTGGACTTTGAATCCAATCATTTATAGTCCAATATACAAGAGAGCCTATACATTGCAATGCACCATAGCCCATCTCTCTCTCTCTCTCTCTCTCTCTCTCTCTCTCTCTCTATATATATATATAAAAGAGAGAGGAGGGTTCCAATACATCGTTCATTTCATATCTCATCATACTTCATATTTTATATTTTCATTTTCAAAGTCCAAACTGTCGATCCGAACAACTCAACATGATATTCATATTAAAATATGCTTGGGGATGAAATTTTATAATTTTTTGAAATTTTTTTACTATTATTTAAGATAGGTACAAAATCACTGTTTCTGAACCGTTCAAAAACAATGATTTTCTACCAATATAAAAAAATAGTAAAAACTTTCCAAAAATTATAAAATTTGATCTTCAAATATATTTTAATATGAATATCATGTTGAGCGACTCGGATTGATAGTTTGAACTTTAAAAACAAAAATACAAAATGTAAAATATAATAAAATATAAAAAGTATGAGGTATTGAAACTCTCCTCATATATATATTTTTCGATGATACACAAAAATTGTTAATTTGAGACCGTTGAAAAATTAGACAACTTGATGAGCTGTAAACATACAACAAATATTAACATTTTTATAAGCATATATTTTTTTGCACCATGTAGAGCATACATTTAAATGAGCATTAAATTTCAATTTCTAGTTAAGCAAAGTTTCACTTTAATTTTTTTTTTGTATTTTCTATTTATAATAAGGAAATTATGCAAAAAAATAAAAATGAGTTTGGTTTCTCGATAGGGCTGAAATAAGCATTGTTTTTCCCTATCACTTAATCTAAAATATTGTCAAATATCGAGTTACAAATGTCCAATTTAGGTAGAATCAGATTACTTTTGCCATTTTACTTCATTCTATAGGATTGCAGGTTTTCTAGTATTTTTGGAGCTAAAATAGGCATACAACGAGCATTCTGGACACACTGGTACCAGCATGCGGTTGACCATCATCCGCATGCAACCAGAGGCCGCCAACCGCACAAAGGTGCATTCCAAACAAAGAAGAATATGCTGCGCAGGAATCCCGTGCGGATGAATTAATCAACCGCATGCAACCTAGGCAACCGCATACGATAACTGACAGATAGCAGTTTCAGCACTAAACTTGGCAGTCGAGCTCCAGTAAGCCCACTAACACATGATGGACGAATTATAACTCATCTCCTTATCTGAATAGGATAGAGAGCCTAGTAGGATATAAATAGAATAGATCTAGGGTTCTCTAGAGAGAGAGAAGTGTGTGAATGCCATTAGAGAATAAAATAGAAAATATAGAAAATACATAATCTCCATTAGAAGAAGAGAGATCCTTCTAAGGTAAGATAAATAGAAAACACATATTTCTTCTATTTGTCCCTCTTTTACTACTTTAGTCATGTTTTTTGTATCTTGTGTTGTTGAATTCACCATGAGTGGCTAAGCAACACCTTTCTAGGGTGAAGGCATGTAATCTTGAATTCTTATGAGTTTAATCTAGAGGTTTTATTTATATTTATCATTTGTGTTTGATCTGAATTCTTACTTCACTTTATTCTTTGTATTACTACTTAATTCGGTGCGTGCTAACTCCGTCCGTATGGTGATGGCCACACCATAATGCTTAGGCGTATAGGGTTGAACAATTAGGAATATGATACAATTATGTAAGATCCAATAAGGAAAATAGACGTAACAGTTGATCCCTTGTGATCCGATCTCAGTTAAAAACTTATTGAAATATAGATCTGCAGACGAATGTCGCGTTCTATAGACTAATAGTGGGATAATCTCGGTTATTTCAACTACGGAAGGTATAAAGGATGGACGTAGATGTGAACTTAAACCCTTTTAGTTTTGGTAATGGAGACTTATCATTGATTTTTATGCGATTGATTAGGGTGAGGTTTGGATACCATCCCCTTGTCAGTCCTTCTCAGTTAGAGTGCTATAGCGTAGCAGTGATTAACACTAAGATAGGATTATCAACTCTTAGATTTGCATTTGATACCAGTACAGGACGCATACGGTTCTGATTAAACCGCATGCGACACCGATTGGAGTTAGAAACCATAATTGACAGGTATTGCGCTTGCATGAGGTTGGTGACAGCACCACATGCGTTTGCATTAGTAACCAGAAACTAGATTAAACAGATAGGAATGATAGATAACATGATCCCTGGAAGCTTATTTTTTATACACAAAACATTCATTTACTGTTTTTATTGTTCCTATAACTAAACAACCCAACTAATCAAATCAAACAACCAAAACAACTAAAAACCTAGAATTGATTGTCGTTAGGTCTCTTAATACAATATCCATGTGGATCGACACCTCGATCTATACTATGCGATATGTTCATGCGCTTGTGAATCGATTGTAAAGTAGACAATTAAAGTTATAAATATTATTAACTCTGATTTTGACCCATCATTTCTATGCCAATGTTTTTTACGCCAATAAATTGCACACTCTCTTTTTTGTGTTCACATTTCACAATTAATCCAATGTTAAACCAAATCGGAGAATTTTATTTCACCGCGGCATGTATTTATACAAAATTTTATAATTTTTGGAGCTTTTTATATAAATCAAGAGGTAAAAAATAAACGTACTAACATTAATCATATGATTCTTTCATTTTTATGGGCTCTTGATCTTGTTCAAGATGAACTCTAAAAAATTAAAAAAATAAATATTGACGCATATTTTGTGAAAAAATAACCAATGATTTAAATTTGAGGTTTCAATTAATTTTTTTTTAAATATAATAACAAAAGAACATTTATAACATTAAACTCTGTAGGTTTCGTTTATGAATGTAATCGGTGGTGTATACTACTTTTATAAAAAATATATATATATTGATGGTACTAAAAATTGCGACATCGAAATCCTCCAAAAAATTTCATCTAGTAATCTTTGTTCATGCCTCTTCCGTAATGTCAAACTGTGTCTTCTTAAAACAAGAAAAAACATTTAAATTTTCAAAAACAAAAGAGATAAAAAAACAAAAGAAGTTGATAGACGTTGTGGTCATTGGATGCATGGATTTGATTATCCAATTAAAAGTGCACATGTCAAATCGATCTTTTAATCATATCTTGTGTAGAAATTACGGGACCTCCATTTTACCTAAATTTTTATTAATATCCAAAATAAATAATTAATTTCAAAATCTACACCTCTTTACGCAGGAATTCCAAAAATGACCAAACTGCAAATTTTATTTCCGATTTTAAGCCTCCATTCCGCAAATAAAAATCCCGGTTCTAGGTCTTCCAAAACCGGAGATAAAATTTCCGGTTTCATCACTTAAAACCGGAAACTAAATCTGCGGTTTCTAAAACTGGAAACTTTTTCTCCGGTCTCGGAGTTCTGCTTATATAACGCAGAGGCGCAACCCCTCTCCCTCGCACTTCTCTTTCTTTCTTCTAGTCTCCCTTTCTCCCTTTCTCTCTTCTCGTCTTCTCTCCGACTGTCCAATCGATCGACACTTTGGTTCAGGTATTTTTAACTTTTTTATTTATTATTTAATTTAGAAAATAGTAAATTAGATTAGGATATTTACTATTCAAAATTGTTTAGAATATTAATCGAATAATTTAAAAATTCCAAAATGGTTTAGAATATTGACAGAATAATTTAGAAATTCTAAAATGATTTAGAATATTGTTCGAAAAATTTAGAAATTCTAAAATAGTTTAGAATAATATAGAAAATTTCAAAATGGTTTAGAATATTTTAGAAAATTCCAAAATAATTTAGGATAATTTAGGAATGTCCAAAATAGTTTAGAATAATTTAGAAAATTCTAAAATGGTTTAGGATAATTTAGGAATGTCCAAAATAGTTTAGAATAATTTAGAAAATTCCAAAATGGTTTAGAATATTGTTCGAGTAATTTAGGAAATTCAAAAATAGTTTAGAATATTTTAGAAAATTCCAAAATTGTTTAGAATAATGTAGAAAATTCCTAAATGGTTTAGAATATTATTCAAATAATTTAGAAAATTCCAAAATGGTTTAGAATATTATTCGAATAATTTAGGAAATTCCAAAATAGTTTAGAATAATTTAGAAAATTTCAAAATAGTTTAGAATATTATCCGAATAATGTAGAAAATTTCTAAATAGTTTAGGATAATTTAATAAATTCCAAAATAGTTTACGATAATTTAGGAAATTAATATTTTCAATGAATTTTGTAGTATGACAGACGAAGTACCTGATCAAGAAGAGAGAGAGACGAGAAGAATGCAAGAGGTGTTCAGCCAGTTGTTGTGGATACCTCACAGCCATCATAGGGTATCTGAGACTTCTAAGGAGGTAAGCATTTACTTATTTGATGATTTTTCATAACTCGGTTAGAAATCAAATCATATTATAATTCCTATTTTTGTTGTAATGTAGAGTTCGGAGGTTTTAAACTTCAAACACTATCGCATGCATTGTGAGTACCACGAGAAATATGCGCCGTATTTGATTCGATTGGGCTTATACCATATCGCACTCACACTTGACATCGCTATCAATGCGGCGCTTATACATGGACTTGTCGAGCGGTGGCGTCCTGAGACACACACTTTTCATCTTTCTTTCGGAGAGATGACAGGTATTAACTACACCAATTCAAATAAATTTGTTATTTTTACTATTTTGATAACAAGTCAAATAAAAAAATTGCTTATAATTTTTTGTTTAAATAAATTACAGCCACATTAGAGGACGTGAGCTGTTTGTGGAGTTTGCCCATTACGGAGAATTACAGATGGGGTGAATGTACAAGGCTGGCTCTTCGATTTGTTAGGGATTAAAACATACATTAATTATGATAGTTCAAAAAATTAATGAAATTATGATAGTGAAATATACATTAATTATGATAGTTCAAGAAATAAATGAAATTAAAACAAGTATTTTGAATTGGTTGATGAATTATACCTGCTGTATTCCGATCAATGGTCTCACGATGAGCTTGATGTTCGAGTCTCCGACCTTGCATTCGGTCCATTTCCATCGGTATGCGGTTGTGCTACCTTCTTCCTTTTTCTCCGGTTTAGGAATGCCCGGGATTTTATTTGTAGAAAGGAAGCTTAAAACCGGGAACTTTTTCTCCGGTTTAGGAATGCCCGGGATTTTTATTTGCAGAAAGGAAGCTTAAAATCGGGAACTTTTTCTGCGGTTTTGACATTTTTAAATTCCTGCGCGAAGGGGTGCAGTTTTTGAATTTAATTATTTATTTTGGATATTAATAAAAATTTCGGTCCATTTTATCTATAAAAGAATTACAAATATAAACAAAAATAAAGATCAAAATTTAAATGCCTTAAATCTATAAAAATGACTGAATGAGCAGTGGAATATACGGACTGAGAAATTTCCTTGTAGAAATTTCAGGACACTATTGGAAAAAAAATGGACAAAAGATAAATACACAGTAGAAATTTGGGATAGTTAATTTTAGTGATGGTCCTTTTCATTATTTGATTCGATGTTTACGAGAGCAAGTCATGTACTGTTGAAATACTTCATTAGTCGGAGCACTTTTCTGTCACAATTCTCAAGGGAATATTCCCCTTTTTATGAACCACGGTTAATAAAAAAAGTTGCTGTCACTTTTAAAAAAGTAATATCTCATTATCACACAATGTCGTAAAACTCTAATTTGATCCAAATTTCAAAGGCTAGTAGTTTTACCTTTTCAAAAAAGACAGCAGCCAATTTTTTCCAAGCCAAAAGGAATGGAATAATTATTGAAGATGTACACCAATATCACAAACTAGAAAGTCCTAAAAAGTTTGGCGTGCCTCACATAATTGGAAGATATGAGTATTTATAAAATTATAAAACATATAGAAGATGATACCGTTAATTTTTAATTTACAGGGATGGCTTAGTCATCTCTAATTATACTTTGAATCTGTTCTTGGTAGTGGTTACAAGTTTATCGAGGCATAAGTAGGGGCGGACCCAAGTGTATCCAGGGGGGGGGGCAGCTGCCCTCCCTGGATTTTGAGTTTTAGTGAAGATTTAGCGGTTCCGATCGACTTTGCCCCTTCCCCCCCTCTCCGGAAAGGAATTAAGTTCTTTTTGCCCCCCTCCCCCTGACGAAAATCCTGAATCCGCCCCTGCATAAGATCATGTTTGGTTACTGAGTAAACCTCTTACTTCACACTTAAGCAGCTAAATAAGGAGTAAAATAGAAATAAAATGTGACTTAATCCGGAGTAATTTATTCCACCTGTTTAGGTCGATTATATCTGCGTTATGCATAGTACCATAGCTTCATTCTTTAATTATATGAGAATTTATGTTTAGCTATATTATATTACTAGCAAGGTTTGATGGAGCAGATATATCATATATACCACCAACTCACAAAAATTATGTTAAAATTTGAGTTGTTCACTTGTTTGTTTAACTTGAATATGTAAGAGGTACTTGAACCAAGCTGATGCAAACGTCGTAGGGTCTTAATTTGTACTTACTTTAAGAACTATATAAATTATTTTATTAAAGCACGCCAGAACACAACAGATTTACAATTTAATTTAGTAATAGAAAATCACAATCTATATATAAAACATTAGGTTGCAAAAGTTTTTTTAATGTAACAACTATGATTTGGGGAGAAGTTCATCTTTGATATATATATATGAAACGATTTGATTAATTGAATATAATTAAATAGTGACAGTGCATATAAAATTATTTATCTCTAATTTTTTTTTTCACTTTACAATCATCTTATACTAACTACATAATGGAGAAATAAACAACTTATTGTCAAAGCAAAAAAAAAAATATTGTTGGCAATTATTAGCGAATTCCTTTGGATCAATTTACAAGAAATTTCATTTTTTTCATTTTCTAAATTTTCGATTTAACAAGCTTTTCAGTAAGAAATTTAGTACAACAAAAGAGCAAAATAAAATGTACAAACCCTAAACTTATCTTGAAAGAAAATGCTCAAGACTTCTAATTTTAACTAATTCTATCCTTGTGCACGCTTTGAAATAATTGCAAGTTTGCAACCTATACAACTTCAATTTGTTTGTTCTCTCTTTCACCAATGGCGAAATCTCCAGTATCCTCATGGCAACGGCGAGATGCACCGATTCTCTTAAAACCGCTCCAAATCCAATCCAAAGAGTTCAGTGCAACAAATGCACCAATCCCGGCAATAAGTCCGTAAGCAATCGAGTACGTAAGTGGCATCAGAATCAATGTCAGAAAAGCCGGCAGCGCCTCCTTCATGTCGTCCCACCTCACTTCCATCACTGACCGCATCATAAACACTCCGACCACAATCATTGGTGGCCCCACCGCCCAGCCCGGTATAGCGGCAAGGAGCGGTGTGAAAAAGTACGACAGAAAAAACCAACCAGACACGGTCAATGCGGTCAGTCCCGTTCTTCCCCCTTCCCTAATTCCAGTTGAAGATTCGATGAATGCCGTCACAGGCGATGTCCCCATAAGAGAACCAAATACTGTAGCAGATGCATCAGACATGAATGCAAAATACTGCCCCTCGAAGTCCCCCTTTTCGTCGACAAACCCGGCGAAACGTGCCATGGAGTAGAGCGTACCGGTTGTATCTAGCACGTCGACATATAAAAAGGTCAAGAATGCCAACCAAAAACGTCCTTGACCCAAGCTTCCAAACTTAAGCGCAAAGGCCGTCGACTTGATACGGTGAACGCTGACAACATTTTTGAAGTAACTGAAGGAGTCATTTCCAGCAGGGGTATCCGGGAAGACAGTGACGGCTGTGCCACGAAACCATGAGACGGCGGTGACAAATATAATGCCGTATATGATGGCGCCTTTAACACGGTAGATAAGGCAGTAGGAAATTATGAGTAAGCCAACGACAGCAAGCCAGAATGTGGGGCTTTGCATATGACCATGGAGACAATAGATAGCACCCGAGGCAGTAGCATCAGGTATCAGTGCAATTGTGCCGTTGGAAAATGTTTGCACCGGTGCAACAGAGACCATGTCGGAGCTAGGGCAAGCGGCGAGTGTTAGGAGGGTTGACGGGCTATATCCAACAAGTCCGATACCTGTTAAGAAAATAAGTTACGTCTCATATTTAGTCATAGCAGAAGGATTGAGTTCTTATTAAACGCTATTTTGTCTTTGATAATACATAATTTTACTAATAAATTTGTGTATGAATGCATAGTAGAAATGATATTGATCAAAATGCAACGAATTGCAAAGACACAAACACATACCTTGGTTGTTTTGGAGTCCAATAAATGCCAGAAAGAGACCGATCCCTGCTGAGGCCGATACTCTTACCGGTCGAGGCACCAGTTTGGCCAGCTGGGCGCGTAATCCGACAGCAGATATCAAAAGAAAAACCAATCCTTCCATAAAAACCACCGTGAGCGCATCACCATACGAGAGGCTACCGGAACCATGAAAGCCGACAATCGAGTACGCAAGATATGCATTAGCACCCATGCCAGGCGCAAGGCCTAGGGGTAGATTTGCAAATACACCCATGATGAAAGAACCCACGAGAGAGGCTATCGCTGTCGCCGCAATCAAGTCACGGCGTGCATGAGACACGCATGAAGCGTATCCGGGATCAACATTAGGAGGGAATTTGCAAGTCTCGGAGGGGTTGATACAATCAGAAATTGTACACGTGGCGCCTGAGTCGGACAAGATAGATGCATTTACAGCCAGGATGTATGCCATAGTTAGGAAGGTGGCGGTACCGGCACGGAGTTCGGTCGTGAAAGTGGTGCGCCGTTCTGTAATTTTGAACCACTTGCCGAGGCGAGAATCCTCCACGGCCGAGTTGAGCCGCTCAATCCTGCCGGGCTGTGTATAATCCATTTCAGGAGAAGAGAAAGTGTAGAGATGAGAGATGTTCTAATAGTTTGGTTATTTATGTAGAAACGAGATTCCAATATTTTTCTCTTATTTAAGATAATGAGTCAAACAAGCAAGCAAGCAAAGCATGAAAGACTAACAACCGACGACTAGTTTAGTCACTTGATGTTACTTTAAATAAGGCGATGTAAAGTGTTGTTTAATTTATATTGGGCACGAGCAAATGGGGTTTATTTTTCAAGTCAAAAAAACATTAGGATGCACATGTATTGACATATGCTTCCAAAATGTTAGCGGAGGTTAGCTGAGATGGAATCAACACGGATGCACGCGTAGAATTAAAAAGTTGGAATCTGGTATTTTGGGTGATCTGATCCTGACTGTTCAAGTTCAATCAAATGGTTTCCAGTTGGATTAAATTAGGGATCGCGTAGCAGGAGATGTTGACAACTTGACATGGAGTGTGGGGCCCACATGTCGAGAGCATTAGGAAGGCCAGAAACATAAAAAAACAACATAATTATTAGTTTTGGTTTCACATTCATATTCATATACTGGTAAATGGTAATGCCTTCTTGCTTCTCAGCTGGATCACCTTTATGTTATAACTAAGCAATTTCTTTGGTTCTTTTTTATGTGGGAGGTGTGCTTTTCATTACCTTTTTTTTTTTCTTTGACTGGCGTTGCCCCCACTTTCTCATTTTTTGCACGTTGCAATTTTTGAACAGTCTGGCTGTTACTGAAATCCGTAGTTTTAAGTGTATTAATCTTAATATTAGATAATTCGTAAATACTTTTTAGGTTGAAAAGCACTCTATTAGTAAAAGATATCTTCATGTACTAGCTTGTTTTGTTTCTGAAAGAACACTCAACTAAGTGCAGCCATTCAGGAATTTTTTTTCATTTTTATTAATTGGGGATGCACTTTTGGTGCTTTCATCTCTTTATTTTTTGGGAACTTCATGTATACCCCTAAAAAATCTCAAAATTACATAACACCCTCTAAATTCATAATACCATATTTACCCTTCTAAATTTCAAAAACCTCACAAATTTATCTAATTTTTTTACTTTTCTATTCAAACTCTTTTTAAATTTTTAAATTATCCATTTTAAATCCAGGAAAAACATTTGAAAGATGAAAATAATTTTTCAAAAATTCTATTTAAATTAAAAAAAATAACACACAACTAGAAGAGGTGAGCATTTTTATTAATTGGGGATGCACTTTTGGTGTTTTCATCTCTTTATTTTTTGGGAACTTCATGTATACCCCTAAAAAATCTCAAAATTACATAACACCCTCTAAATTCATAATACCATATTTACCATTCTAAATTTCAAAAACCTCACAAATTTATCTATTTTTTTACTTTTCTATTCAAACTCTTTTTAAATTTATAAATTATCCATTTTAAATCCAGGAAAAACATTTGAAAGATGAAAATAATTTTTCAAACATTTGATCTTTATAACGATATTGGTGTCTTTTATTGTCATAAAAAAACTGCAACTCCCTATTTTTGGATATTTAGAAAATAATTTATTATATTTACATATCAACCCATGACTCATTTCATTTTTTTTAAAGAGTTCTTAATCAGACCCGTATTAGCCACACCCATATTTTAACCTTATATTTTATCTATATATACTTTAATTTTCTTAATAAAAGCATAAAGATTAAGACAAAAAAATAATAATAAAGATGAATAGCCTAACCTCAAAAATAACCTATTCTCATTCCAACTAAACATACCCGGAAAGCTATTTCTCAAGAATAATCTAGAAAGCTCTGCAACCTTGCATTCTCTTGGATAGTTAGAATCCTATCTTGGACCATAGTCACAAATTAATTGTTCGGGAAAGGTTCGGCGAGATCAAAAATTCGTGATTCGGGTATAATTCGGAAATAATTCGGTACAACAAGGAAGCAAAAAAAACAAAAAAACAATAAAAACAAATCAAAACCCCAAAAAAAAAATTAAAGAAAAAATAAATATCAAGTTACCTGCCTTTGATACAATGAAATACATAGCTAGTAGAAATAGAAGATATTTAAAAGAAGTACCGTTTTGGTATTACAAAAGTTGAAGTGGCCCCCACTCTGCTAACCCACGTGATATACTCAAAACAATTCAAAAAAAGTTGAAGTTGGCACGTGAAAGCCGCGAAACGATTTCCCTCTCTCTTCACGCGCGGACGAATTGTTCCGAACAAAACGCGATTAATACGTAAAATTCGTAGAATTCGCGAATAATTCGCGAACAAAGCGTTTAATTCGCGAATCAGCGTTTAAAACGCTGATTGATTCGCTGGAGTGTCAAAAATGTTTATAATTCGCGAATTAAACCCGAATCTTGTTACTATGTCTTGAACAGGATGAAGTACGATCTGAAAACAATATTGATGGATTCAAAGTTAGAATAATAACGAAGTACATATGAAATAGAAATGATTTTATTTATAATCAGATAAAGAGTATATGTTTGATCTCAATTCAAAAAATTCGCAAAGAGACGGAGGCCACCATATTCCATCCCGTCTAAGTTTTTTAAATCTGATAAAGAGCCAGAATAATAATGAAGAACATATGAAATATATATTTTACTGATTTGATACTACAAGTTAATTTATTTTTTAATGTTACCAAAAAAATATCGACATTCCATTGCAGATAGAATTCAATACAACACTAAAACTAAGTGAAATTGAAACTGAATCTGACCCATCTGCAAACATGTCTGAATAATTATAATTAAATAGTTCAATACAACCTTGGCTACATCAGCCAAGTCTTCAAAAAAAAAATATAATTGAATCGGACGGTCCAAAATTATTATTTTTAACTTGGCACGAATCTCAAAGCACAAATAATACTGCCCCTGCGCCATTCCGAGCAAGCACCGGCTGAGAGTAAATCTGGGCCGTACGTTTCAATTGTGTTGAGTCAGGTACCTAGGAGGATACGGATCTCTATTTTTCACGGGTTTCTTCGGGTAAATATTTTAACAAAGAAGGATTGGCTTCATGCAGCGCACCAACCAGATGCAGCGCTATTTTGATTCTATAGACCGTGCGCTGCAATGAAGCCAAAACAGGTCTGTTAAAATATTTACTCGTTTCTTCCCAAAAGTGTGGCGTTGGCGGGACAGTTGTGGTGCTAATTGGGAAATTAAAAGATTCGCGAGTCAGATGTTATGGGCCCAAGTATAACAGGCTGTGATATTTTAGTCTTTCTATATGGGCCTTGGAATTATATTTGGGCTCGCTTTTTAATATTGTTTTCTTTAACTCGGAATTTGAGTTAATACATCACGTTCGATCAGGATCCGGGTCAATCTGATCTGAGATATAATATACGGCCCCTTTAATATTCATGTCATGTCAACGCAAATCAAACAGTATGAATTTATTATGTATTAACTTAAATTCTGAGTTAATGTAGACAATATGAATTCTTATCATCTCAATTCTGAGTTAATGTAGACAATATGCACAAGGACTGGCGCTATGGATTTATATCTCAATTTTTAAAAGTTCAAACAGTCGATTTAAACCGTTTAACATAATCTTTATATAAAAATGTAGACCAAATTTTTTTTTTTGAATTTTTTTGCTATATATTTAGATAGTTATAAAATCACCTGGTTTAAAATTTTTGAACTATTTAGAAACAACAGTTTTCTACCTATTTAAAAAATAGTAAGAAAAATCTAAAAAAAATGTAAAATTTGATGGGCGAGACATTTTGAAGAAGATCATGTTTAACAGTTTGAATATACTATTTAATTTGTTAAACTAAATCTATAGATTTATATAACATGTTGATCCTTAATATTCACATTACTATAGCCTCACTCATTTTTAATGACAAATTAAAATGAGATAATTGAGCAATATTTTAAAATGCATTCCATTTTAAATAGATTCTCTCATAAAATCTATCCCACGTCTCATATCTTTTTTTTTTTTTTAAATCTTCAAAGAAGCTGCGAAGTCGTAAGGGGGAATCGAATTCTCAACTTTTGAGTAACCAACAGTATTATGACATTTTTTTCTAACCAACTGTACTACCTCCCCTTTCTCGTCTCATATCTCTTTTCACAAGATATTGATATCTTCCACATTCCTTTTTTGATGTAACCAATTTATATATGAATATATAATGTATAGAATAATGCCATGCCTTATTTTCTTGGCTCAAAAAGGGCATGATTAAGTTTATGTTTAGATCAGGATTGTTCGACTAAAATCCGCACAAATATTAAAGGGCTCCGTGCATGCAACTCGGACCGAATTGACACAATTATGATTAGACGGTTCGGATCTAAACATAAATATTTTGTTACCTCAAAGAATACAAATTCTTATCGGTAGGAGATCCGAATCTGCTGAAATCTGAGATTGGTTACTGTTCACCCTGAAATTCCTACAATCTGAATCCAGTTGTTGAATTATTTCGTGGACCAGACTGTTGTCATCGTCAATTTTATTGAAACTTGGAAAGCAAATTTCATATAAAAATAATAACCAAAAATTAGATAAATCCATGTATGGAGATGATCAGAATGCCCATGCTTTTTCTGAATAGTGCCAATTTTTCCAAGTTCTGATCCAACTGTTCCTCCTATTTCCAGCGACGAAGCCCCTAGTTTTGCTCCAACTTGTGTTTTAATATTAAGTGCGCCAAAGGTTTGAGCCTTTGAGGCCGAATCAAGCATTTAATCCATTCTGTTATTGGGCCCAGGCTGGATTGTTTTTTTCTTTTTGTTACCCAGAGAGGTTTATTGGCAACAAGTACCAATGAGGATTATTGGAAACTACTGTAAACATACTATTTTTTGTGTTGAAAATACCAATAGATTGAAATTCTTGGAAATATAAACATACTATTTCATCACTGTTTCAGAATTTTTTATTTATGAAAAATCATTAAATATTTTATTTGGGAACAAGATCTGATTTTTGTTTTTTGATTTTATAGACGGAACTCAATAATTTTAGACACATTTAAAGGAACCGGATCATTAATTTGATTTCTTTACATTTTAAATTATTGATTAGGTTCTTTTGTATTTCATTTTTTTGTGGTGATTTAATCAGTGTGGCATGACGATTTTTAAACAAAAATATATCATATTAAAAATAATATTTAAATATATAAACATATCAAATAATAACAAAATATATAAATATGCAAATATCAAAAAATTAAAAATTAAAATGGATACAATTTAAAAAAAGTGAATCAATGATAGGTCAAAATCAGAGCTAATAATATTTATAACCCTAATTGTCTACTTTACAGTTAATTCACAAGTGCATGAATCTATCGTATAGTATAGATCGGGGTGTCGATCCAAAGAGATAGTGTAATAAGATAAAACTGTTCACTAATTCTAGGTGTGTTTGTTTATATGAGTGTTTAGTTGATTGTTGTGAGTGATCAATCAGTATTAAAGTGGAGATTATAGATAATAAAGGGTTCTAGGGATCATGCTTTGTATCCTTCTTACTTATTAGTCTAGTTTCTGGACTCAGATTGCATGCAGTTTGTCACATGACCGTATGTGAATCAGTTACTAAGGTATTATTTCTACCATCCAATCGTTTTGTGTGTGGATTGATCAGAACCGCATGCGATTCCGAACCGGTACCAAATGCAAATCTAAGGGTTGCTAATCCTGAAACAGTATTGTTCACTCTCGTGTTACAACACTAATAGAAAATGACTGGTAAGGACATGAGACCCAAACTTTACCCTAATCAATTGCATGAAGTTCTATGATAAGTTTCAATTATCAAGACTAGAAAAATTTAAGTTCACAGTTACATTCTTCCTTATTTCTTCCCGTAGCTGCAATAACTGAAATTGCCCCCACTAGGAATCAATAGAACACGACGTTCATATGAAAATCTAGAGTTTGCTAGGTAATCACTACTGAGATCGGAACGTATGCGATTAGGGGATCTGCATGGAATTCCTGACTTAGCGGTTTCTTCTGCAACTATTTATGTTCGGTCGCTTGCTCCAATTGCATGTGGTTCGCAGTCAAACCGTATAAAGATCCTAGCTGATCATAATGCTTCGTTTTATTTCTATTTTAGTTCTAAAAACACTAGAAATATGCAATTCTAGAAAATCAAGTGAAATTGACAAAAGTAATCTGAGTCGACCTAAAATTAGATTTTAGGACTTGATATTTGGTCATTTCCTAGGTCAAATGATAGGGAAAACAATATATTTTCTGACCCTATCAATCAATGATTCGGTTACTTTTATAGAAAAATAACCAAAACACTATTTTATATTTCCGATAATTTTTTTATTGAATTTATAAAAATAAAAAATTTATGTCCCTGTTTGATAATCTCACAAAGATATCTAGTGACAACATTTTTTCATGCTAAGCAGCTAGTATTTGAAGACGCCGTTTATTAAAATCATCGAACAAATTTAGAACCTCTAACTGGTTTTTATATATGAGGAGGGATCAAGTTACAACAATGTTACAACAACTATTTTTTGCGATTTCAAAGTCCAAATCGTCGATTCAAACCGTTCAACATGATCTCCATAATATAATGTGCTTCCGGATCAAATTTTACATTTTTTTGAATTTTTTTACTATTTATTAAGATGGGTACAAAAACTAGTTAAATTCATACCATTGAATTTTGTACCCATCTTAATAAATAGTAAAAAAATTCAAAAAAATATAAAATTTGATCCGGAAGCACATTATATTATGGAGATCATGTTGAACGGTTTGGATCGACGATTTGGACTTTGAAATCGCAAAAAATAGTTGTTGTAACATTGTTGTAACTCAAAATTGTTGTAACTTGATCCCTCATCTTTATATATTAGCAATAAATACTGCATATATAAACTATTTATCGAATAAATTGGAATAATCACAAACCTACAGGTGACATACGACTTCTACCACATAGCTAGACTCGAATTTATAGTCCAGCACAAACCGAATAAGATCTTTAATTTGACTATGAATTTCTATTTAAACAATTTTGATTTGATTTGGGTGGTTAGATTAGATCTTGTCCAACCAAAACAGCAATTTCAGGAGAGGATCTGTGCTGGAAAAAAAAAATATATATATATTTACTTCACAAAATGCAAAAATCGACGCCTTCTCTATATAATTTGTGTGTGTGTGTGTGGGTGGGTGGGGGGATAAAATAGGATGGCTTATTTATACAGAAGAAAATCTTTAGGGAATATACATCTCATTAGGTAGCATTCCCATCTCATTAGGTGGCAACGTGCTTGAGAAAATTAATTTCTCAGAAAAAAAAAAAGATATTAGATTTGAATACTTTAAAAACAGGTTTAATTAATGAATCCCATATTTTTATTTCACTGGCCAAGCACCGGTCGGTGGAAATTTTATGCATATATAGTATTTGTTTATAAGTAGATTACCTAACAAGAGGTGAGTCATTTGTTTGCTTATCTTATCTCATGACAGCACCAATCGTACAATGCTGAATTAACAAAGCAATTATATTTCATAAAATTAAGGTATATCAAAATGTTGAACATGTAAAATTAACTTAATAATCTTAATGATCAGTTAACATAAATTACAAATATTAGGTCTTTTCTATACAATATATATATAGAGTTGGGCTAACTTGCTTTGGGAACTAAATAGGGTGTTTTACTTTGCGCTTATATTTTCATTTTCAAAGTTCAAATAGTCGATTCGAATCTTCAAACATGGTCTTCATATTAAAATGTGCTTGGAGACCAAATTTTACATTTTTTTTTGGAAATTTTTTACCATTTTTTAGAATTTTTAAAAATCACAGCTTTTCTGAATTTTTTATTATTTTTTATTTAATTAAAAGCTGTGATTTTAAAAAATTCTAAAAAAAATAGTCAAAAATCTCCAAAAAAATATAAAATTTGGTCTCCAAGCGATTATGTTGGAAAGTTCGAATCAACTATTTGAACTTTAAAAATAAAAATATGAGCGTAAAGTAAAATACTCTATTTAATTCTCAAAACAAGTTAGCCCAACTATATATACATGTGTGATGGGCATTCAGTGACTATAAAAGATGATGACAATTAGCATATGCTTTGTTGTTCGTTAAATGACTTAAAATTATATTTTATTAATATATATTTAATGATATTTAATAAAATATCAATTAACAATCTAATCGCATAAAGTCTGACACATAAGGCACATGTATACGTCCAAGATGCCAATTATTTATATTTTTTAATTATTTTTGTCCGATTTGAAAATTTTCAAAAAGTTAAAATTCTGTCAATATATCTTATTCTTCATATATTTGAATTTAATATTGATAAAACAGCCGATTTTTTTATTATTATCCTCTGAAAAGAAGAAAAATATCAAATATACTCTCGTTTTTGTTTTATTTTTAAAAATGCCCTAGCCGCCCAGGGACGGGGCGGTCAGCTTTTCCAACGAAACCCCCTCCCCCCGTGGGGCGGTCCACTGCCTAAAAAAAAAATCACCAAACCGCTCCACTGTGGAGCGGTCAACTATTTTTTTTTAGATTTTGAGAAAGATCTCAAGGCAAACCTACATAATAAATGCAAGAAACAACATTAGCAACAATTAAAATGATTGAAATATCAAAATTACAAGAGTATAAATGACCAAAAAAGAAACTAGAGGAGTACATAAATAATATCTTACTAGTATCGTGCCCGTGCGTTGCAACGGGATATTATAAGATTGAATAGAATATGAAGATTTTTTTTTATTGACATTTCATCCAAAATTAAGAAAAAATGTATAAATGAAAATAAAAAACACAAATGACAAAAAAAAAATGGATTAAATATAACATGAAAAAAATCTTGAAGTATCATTGCTAGTGTGATTCTCTTCGATGTAGTCCAACATTTCTGAAAATGAACAAAAAAAATATGAAAAATAGATTATAATTGCTCCAATTGAAAAAATATAATAAAATTAGAAAAACAATATTTTTATTCTTGATTTTCTCGATTCCAAGTGTGGAGTGATTTGTATAGAAACAACTCCAATCAAATATATTCTAGATTTTTCTATTATGCCGTTGGGATCTATATAGAAACAAACAAAGAAAAATATGGAAAGAAAGAAAAAATTGATTTTCATTTTCTGTCATGATAATTTGTATAGAAACAAAGGAGATGTAGGAAACTAAAAATAAGGAAACGAAGAAGTTGCTAAACGTAGGAGAAATAAGAAAAAAAATGTCGCTACAAGACAGTATATTCAATTTTAATTGTAATATATTGTGTGATTGTACGTGTAGCGAATATGTTTTTAACTAAATATAGACTTCTACACTTAAAAAAAATGCATTTTATCAAAACAAGACAGATTATTTGATTGGAGGGTTGAGATTAAATCTGAAATTTCATCTTTCAATCATAGCCGTTGACGGATCGGACACCCAACGTGCTTAATAATGGAATGAAGATATTTCAATTTCTCTCCTCTTTAAGATGAAGTTTAAGTTATAATTTAAGTAACTAATTTCAATCAAACATAAATAACTAAGGTTATCTTAACTTATTTGTAAGCAATTTATTTTTTCTAAACTTTAAATAGCAATGAAACATATCATTAATCTTCTTTTTTTCCCCTCTGTTGTGGACTCGGTATACATATGACGAGGAGTAAGATTAGAGTCGGATTTGTGGAGTTGCCACATAAAAAGTTATTTTCGACTTTGTTTTATTTTTAAATTTTCACTAATAAATATGTGGATGTCTTGTTATCAACCCACCATGACAGAAATGATACGAGTTGATAAAATAAGGGAAATTTCATGTATATCCTTCAGAAACTTCAAAATTACTTACTTTTCCTCTAAAATTCTTAATATCATATTTGTTCTTCTAAATTTTAAAAACTCATAAATTTACTCATTTTATTATCTATTATATTACAACTCAATTTAAATTTCAAAAGTACATATTTTACTTTATATTGAAAAACAAAAGTATGTAGCACATTTAAAAAGACTTAAAACAGAGATCAAGTCTCTGTTCTTATTGATTAACATAGTTTTATATAGTTTTATATGACAGGAACCACATAAAGAAAATGCAAGAAAAAAGGACAAATTATTATATTCCCCTCAAGATTATTGAGTTAAGAATTTTCAGATTAAAAAATAATGAAGAAATATATCCAGAGAAGAAAAGAAGAATAAAATATATATCAATTTGTTCAATTCATATGTATCCATTCATCAAACCCTAAAATACATCACTGACAATTAATTGAGGCGTTTTGAACATCTCTTCGAATATTTCCATACAATTCCCTCGATACAATGAATATATATAAAAAAGTTTTTTGTATAGCACCAGCATAGTTTTTTGTTTCTTGCATTTATTATGTAGGTTTGTCTTGGGATCTTTCTCAAAATCTTAAAAAAAAAATAAAAAAAAAATAGTGGACCCATAGTGGGACAGTTTGGTGATTTTTTTTTTTTTTTTTGGCAGTGGACCGCTCCACAGGGGGGCAGTTCGTTGGAAAAACTGACCGCCCCGTCCTGGAGCGGTTAGGGCATTTTTAAAAATAAAACAAAAACGTGGATATATTTGATATTTTTCCTTTTTCAAAGGGTATAATAAAAAAATCGGATAAAACAGAGACTAGTGTACGTGTAGGGACTTACAAGAGAGTTGCATTAATGATTGTGGCATGAGAGAATGGGCCTTCAAGGCCTCCATCAATGGGCTTAAAGAGTTGGTGGGACCACGTCTGCAAGTTGTCCATGTGAGACAAAAAGATAACCAGTTTTTTTTTTTTTAGAAAAATATAACCAGTTTTTTATTCCGAAATATTTTTAGTTACCACAGTAAAAAAATAAAAATTAAATGATTACCACCAGCTCAAGCTATTTTCAATCCCACCATCCACGAGAACTGGGTTGGCGCACTAATTGGTGCTCTGATTAGGTTGGCGCACCGATTGGTACTCTCATTGGGTTGGCGCACCAAAATTGGTGCAAAATTGGTGCTCAAACGGAGTGAAACGCACTGAAGAGCAGTAAAAATTTCGGAACAGTTGGTGCTCTAACACAGTCTGCGCATCAGTTGGTGCGCCAACCCTGTCCGCGCACCAACTCATTTTGGTGCGCGAACTGGATTCGCGTGAGTGATAGAATTGAAAAAAGGTTGGACCGGATGGTAATCATTTAATTTTGATTTTACGTTGTGGTAAATAAAAAAATTTCGGGTTTTTATTTGTTAAGGTTGTTATCATTCGTCTACTACTGAAACTTTTGGCGAAAACATAAATAATAATATTTATTTCTGATACTGACAAAAATTTAAAATTAAATACTGATAACTGAAACTTGAACATAAGTCTTTAAAGCCACAAGGTAAAATTTTAATTATTAAACAACAAGTACTTAGTATTTTATAAAGAGAGATTAAGTATATAAATTTAAAAATAGAAATAAAAGTTTAATTAAATTTCAAAATATATGAATAAAAAATTTTAAATCATGAAATAACTAAGAATCCGTGACTTAGTTGTAGATATTTCTGTCAATATTAAAAAAAAATAATTCAGGCGCATTTTATTACTTCTTCTCAATAAGAAACAAATACAATATTAAACAAAAATCATAGTTGTCTTAGTTAACTAAGAAACGAAAAGCGCGAAAAATACGAACGCAAATTCAAGAAGTGGTCACGTCACGCGAATGGTCATGCCACGTGAGTCACGTCGTGCCCAAACGTGTCGTAACTAAACGTGACTCGCGTGACAATTTGATCATAATTTAGGTTAGTTTATTCAAGATCCACCATTTAGTCAAGATCTAATGGTCCTAATTACACGTGACTCGCATGACCACATGCCGTGCCGTACCGTGGCTAGATCTTTCGCGTGACATTTCAAATTTTTTAAAAATAATTACAACACGGAACACGCGAGCCACAGCACGTACCCGACACGCGTGCCGTGTTTTCCACTCAGGTGAAAGTTAAGAACTTCGGGCAAATGAGGAAAGAATACCAAACTAAATTTCCGAAAACCAATGCAAGTGCAATCCGCGGAGAGATAATGGGGCCCACCATGTGCTTTGTTTTATGTAGGAACTCAAAACACATGGTGTGGCGAACATCATTTCGACACATTTAATTGCTGAAATGACTCTCCACATCGTGTTCTTCACAGACTGCGCTGCCAACAAAAACGAAAAACGAAAAAGAAGGAAATATGAACCATAGTCCATGAATTTTTTTTATAAACCATAATTAAAATTTTGTTTTTTAGGAACAACATGATTAATTTTGTTTACAAAAATCATAATAATTGAAATGTCATTTCGGTCTAAATTTTTTTTTTTTTATTCCGGACTGAAATGACATTTTGTTCTGATCTCTTTTTTGAATTTTTTGTGATACTGGTATCACAAGTTTTCATATAAGCCACCGCAGAAAACCCAAAAAGGGGGACCGGAACGAAATGTCATTTCGGTTTTTATGATTTTGGTAAAAAAAAAAAATAATAATCATGTTGGTTTCGTAAAAATATTTTTTTTAATTATGGTTTATAAAAAAAAAATCATAGTCCATACTCCATACTCCATACAGTACAAATCTCATACAAATCATCAATCTGATCCAACGGTCGTGACTTCTCATGGACAAGATCGAATTTGATCTGATACCCATCGAACCGTAGCTATTCGTATATTTCAGCCTCTTAATTCAAATTCTAGCATCTTCATTAACTTTTGTACCGTTTTGGTATAAATGAGAACATGGACAAGAAATGAATGCGGAGCTGGCAAAGGAAAAGGACGACTTGCTATTCAAAATAAAGAGATGATAGCTACAGAAATTTAACTTTAATTTACTTGGATGTAATTGTGGCACGATCGATTACATCTCGAAGCACCTTTAATGAAAATAATTGACCAGTTCTTGTGGAATTCAAAATTTACTTTAAAGGTGCCAACATTTAGACATAGTCTTGACCAAAAATAAAATAAAAACTTAGCATATTCCAATTTTGATTTTGTTATTATTTTATTGATAGTATATTCTGGAATGGATAAAATATGAGTTCAAACATGTCTGCTAATAAATTCATTAAGAGTGAATTTTTTTTTTCCACGGGTACAGTGGTAGCCGAACAGGCCTTAAGGGCCTGTTCGGCGCCAAGAGAGGAATGGGCGTGGGTGTAGGAATTGAACTGAATTTTACTGTGCGCGTGGGGAAAAAAAGTTCAGTCAGAGTGAATTTTTTTTTCCCACGAGCACAGTAACGTGCCGAGCAGACCCTAAGAGAAAACATGTCTGGTCGTTGACTAACAGCTAGGCCATATTCATTTGTTCTTTTGTTTCTTAAGAAAGTATTTTATATTGGCTCCAAATAAATAACAAACAACAAAGAGAAACTATTTTATATTGGCTCAAATAAAGAAAAGCAAAATAAAGAAAGTATTTTATTTTGGCTCAAAGTACAAAAAAAAAAAGCTGGAAAAAACGACATCAACATGAAAAAAAATAAAAAATCGTTTCAAAAACAAACTGAATTTAGTTTTTTGTACTTCAATTTTTTTTATTATGAGTTTAGTCATATGTTCATTCATCTATGATTTAAATAATCATATTTAAAGTATGAGTTTGACTTCTCAAAATTCAATACTCTTCCTATTTCAATTATGACCGTTCAAATTATAGACGGATAAACGGATGTACTATGTTGGTAGGAACTTCCTGCCCAGGAGATTCGGTTTCTTTTTTAAATCACTTTAGAAATTTAATACATGCATGAAGTGTAATTGGAATTAGTTTGTATGAAACGCAATTAGTATAATTGGAGCTAACAGAAGAAGTGCAAATAATTCTATCTATTTTATCATCCTCCTCTATTGTAAATAAATCTCTATTGCAAATAATTTAGTCTTTTTTTCAAAAAAAAATTCTGAAACCTCCTGGGTGCAATACGAGGACTCCTACCATATCCACCACCTACTCTCCATTGACAAGTTTTCCTTTTGGATTGTTAATTTTAAAAATCAACGGTCTAAAAAGATCTTCGACACCAACTCTAGATGCATGTATGAAAAGATGATGCACCCGAATCCGAATGCATTTAATTTCTTATTGAATATGTTTGTTCGAGGTATCAACTATCATTATCAAGCAGAAACAACCCGGAAATTACTCTAAAAAAGTTTCTTCAGTAATTAATGTCTGAAAGGTCTGTAAGTTTTGAATTTTTTTTAGTAGAGATTAAGATCCAAATTTAAAATCACAACAATTTTTCATGTCATTTTCAAAATTTATTGAATACTTTTAATAAACATTTCACCAGATTTCTATGAAGTGAAAACAATTTTTATGTATGAATTTCATATTTATTCTTATTTAATTAAAAAATGAAATCTCACTAGTACAAAAGTCTCCACTTGAAACAAAAGAATATATATACAATAAAAATTTCACATGATGATGTACAGTTTATTTCTTTTTACTTTTTAGTAATTTACTTCAGCTGATCATGTTGTATCTATCATTAGCTTAATATTATTTAATTTTTACATTTATTTTAACTTCATATATTACAATTTTTCAACTAACATTTTACTAGCACTATTAATTATAGTTCCATCGCGAACAACACATTTTAGTACTATTTTAATTTAGAATAATTATTTCAGTACCCACGCTACAGTACCCGCACTGTTATTTTAGGAAAATTCATATATCATATGTAGTTCATTGTATAAGTATAAATACTTGCCATGTTTGAGCTATATACTTCACAGTATCAAAATTTTTAAAACAAAATTACAGTTTTGGAACAGTTGCGGTCCCCACATGCCGTTTAAGTGGTCCCCTAATGCGGGTACAACATGAAAAAAATTCAAAAAAAGGTGCGGGTACAGTTATTTTAGGAAAATTCATATATCATATGTAGTTCATTGTATATGTATAAATACTTGCCCTGTTTGAGCTATATACTTCACAGTATCAAAATTTTTAAAACAAAATTACAGTTTTGGAACAGTTGCGGTCCCCACATGCCGTTTGAGTGGTCCCCTAATGCGGGTACAACATGAAAAAATTTCAAAAAAAGGTGCGGGTACAGTTATTTTAGGAAAATTCATATATCATATGTAGTTCATTGTATATGTATAAATACTTGCCCTGTTTGAGCTATATACTTCACAGTATCAAAATTTTTAAAACAAAATTACAGTTTTGGAACAGTTGCGGTCCCCACATGCCGTTTGAGTGGTCCCCTAATACGGGTACAACATGAAAATTTTCAAAAAAGGTGCGGGTACAGTTATTTTAGGAAAATTCATATATCAAAAGTAGTTGATTGTATAGGTATAAATACTTGACCTGTTTGAGATATATACTTCATAGTATCAAAATTTTTAAAACAAAATTACAGTTTTGGAACAGTTGCGGTCCCCACATGCCGTTTGAATGGTCCCCTAATGCGGGTACAACATGAATTTTTTCAAAAAAGATGCGGGTACAGTTATTTTAGGAAAATTCATATATCAGAAGTAGTTGATTGTATAGGTATAAATACTTGACCTGTTTGAGATATATACTTCACATTATTACTATTAAATTTGGGAAACAAAATTACAGTTTTGGAATAGTTGCGGTCCCCACAAGCAGTTATGGCAGTTTAGGTGTGGGTACAGTGCGGGTACTGTAGCGTGGGTACTCATATCAGCTTCCTTTAATTTATTATAATTTTTTTCCCGATACCGAATTAGAAAGAACAAAATATATTAAAGAAAATATTAAATTTTTGAAAAAAATAATTTCTACATTTTTTTTTTTGCATTGAGCAAATGTTTGGAAAGAAGTGAATATGTTTTTAGAAACACTAAAAGTTTGTATAACGAATAACATAATTAGTCGCACTTGAACTTATATATATAAAGAAATATAAAAAAAATTTATCAATATAAGAGGTTATATGAATCTTAGACACATCAAGCATATCTCATTTTAAACACATAAAGAAAATATAAATAGAAAAAAATAGACAGATAAAATATTAAAAAAAATACAAAATTCCTTCTCTATAAAAGTATAAAATAACAATGAATAGTGTTATTTTAGTGTTATATTTATTTATCGAACTAGTCAACGAAATTATATCATCTATATATGTTTGTTTTATTTTTTTAGGAATAATTTTTTATATGTCCTTCATAAGTTGTTGGGATTTCATGTGTATGCATATATGGTGAGAAATTAAAATTTTCCTATCACCACTTGACTCAAATACACAAAAGACCTCATTTGTATAACAATAGCAAACAAGATTTTCTTTAAGCATTTCAACAAACACCCAATGTGCACTAAATAGAATAAACAAATTTCATCTATATTATTGCTAGAGATGATGTAGATCTTTTTACCTAAAGACATTATCAAATCTCTTGATTAGAGGAAAGTCGATTTCCCTTCTATTTAGTGCAACATGATGTTCAGTTTAAGGATCTAATCGGAATAGTTTGACCCGTCATTAGCAAGGGGGTGTTTTTCGACCATAGAAGGCAGAAAATTAGGAAGACATAACTACAAAATTCATTTTAAGGGTATATATCAGTGTTCAAGAATTTATAAAATTTGTACTAACAAAATTTAAAATTTGTCTGTTTTGTTAGTCACACAAGACCCTTTTTCAAATAAATAGACTCATCTAAAATATTTGTCTAAGGTAGGTATCATTTACCGATCATAACCTTTAAGTAAAACTTAACTTTATAACTATTGGCATTTTCATTAAAAAAAGAATGATCCAATTTCTTAATAAAACTCTCTTTCCCAAAACCAAGCCTAGATCTTGGTTATTTGTTATAAGAAACCTCATTTTATTGGTCAACTCAAGTGAATTATAATTATAACTACATCAGTTATATTGCATGCGATATAATTCCACTTTACCTAGGGGCCCAATAATATCATAACTCAAAATCGAGGGACAATGATAATATTAACATATAAATTTCTCCTGCACAAGTTGTACACAACGAACTACTATCTCATTCCTATACAAAGATAGTATTTAAATAGCAATCACATTATATATTTCTCATGTGAAAAACCTACACTTCTCATATCTAAGATTCTAAAGACACAATGAAAACATTAATGACACAAAACACAATCCATATAATGTTCCATTCATTTAGGTCATGTTCAATATATAAACTACACACTTTTATATATTCATGTCATTAAATGATAATCCTTTATCAACATTTATAAAACTTCAAAGTACTTTAATCGACAGGACAATCTTCGTTGGTAATTAATGTTTCTCCTTAATTACCATGATTGTGAACTTATTTAGTGATTAAATGTTTCTCATCTTAGGAGTTCTATGGTTCAAAACCAAGAGCATCTTCTTGAACACTTCCAAAGATATAACATATAAGTCTCAAGAAGTTATTCAAATATTATTTGGTATAATGTTTGAATGCATTATAAGAATAATACAGACATTGCATAATAGAATAATATGACTAATATTATTTGTTCATAAATTAATTTATTAAACCAATCACAAGATGAGATTAAAGAAAGCATGAGATGGCTAAACAAGGCTAGTGGTATTTGTGTAATTGATTCAAATCTTACACAAAGAGTTGCCCTAACTTTGCCTATTTAAAGGGACATAATTGGGTGAAAATTAGATCTAATTTCAGCCCCAAACCCTAGCCGAAATATGCTTTATTGATCAGCCTCCTTTCTCCCTTCTCTAGGCCGAAAATTAGAGGGTTTTGCTTCTAAGCCAAAAAGTTCAAGGAAGGAGTCTTCTCTCTCATATCTTCTTGTTAGGTGGTTGGATCTAAGCTCTAAACTTCACATCCATCTAAGTGATGTGTTAGTTTGTTGTTTAGGTTCAAGGTGAACCAAATGGTGGAAGGTGTTTCCAAAAGAGATGTGGTTTCCAAGAGATCTAGAAGGGAAATCGACTTCCCTCTAATCAAGAGATTTGACAATTTCTTTAGGTAAAAAGATCTACATCCTCTCTAGAAATAATATAGATGAGATTTGTTTATTCTATTTAGTGCACATTAGGTGTTTGTTGAAATGCTTAAGAGAAATTTTTTCTTGCTATTCTCATACAAATGAGGTCCTTTGTGTATATATTGAGTCAAGTGGTGATAAATTTTTTTTTAATTTCTCACCATATAGGCATACACATGAAATTCCAACAGTCGTTTGGATAACTATAATGTAATGATAGAACCTCTTATAGTCAATAATATAAAGTTTTATATTATTGCCAAGATGACATGGATCCTCTATACGGTCACACCAACTAAAGAGAAATAACGAGTATTTTATATTTCATAATGATGTATAAGATAAAATATATAAGATGAAATGCTAAAATAAAATGTCATAATATGACATGCTTAGATCATAAATAAATTTGTGAAGTTATGCAAATATTATTTGGTATAATGTTTGAATGCATTATAAGAATAATACAAACATTGCATAATAGAATAATATAACTAATATTATTTGTTCATAAATTAATTTATTAAACCAATCACAATATGAGATTAAAGAGAGAATGAGATAGCTAAATAAGGCTAGTGGCATTTGTGTAATTGATTCAAACCTTACACAAAGAGTTGCCCTAACCCTTGCCTATTTAAAGGGGCATAATTGGGGGAAAAGTAGATCCAATTTTCAGCCACTAACCCTAGCTGAAATATGCTCTACTGAGCAGCCCCTTTCTCCCTTCTTTAAGCCGAAAATTAGAGGGTTTTGCTTCTAGGCCGAAAAGTTCAAGAAAAGAGTCTCATCTCTCATCTCTTCTTGTTGGGTGGTTGGATCTAAGCTCTAAACTTTACATCCATCTATTTAAGTAGTGTGTTAGTTTGTTGTTTAGGTTCAAGGTGAACCAAGGGGTGGAAGGTGCTTCCAAAAAAGAGGTGGTTTCGAAAAGATCTAGAAGGAAAATCGACTTCTCTCTAATCAAGAGATTTGACAATCTCTTTAGGTAAAAAGATCTACATCATCTCTAGCAACAATATAAATGAGATTTGTTTATTCTATTTAGTGCACATTAGGTGTTTGTTGAAATGCTTAAGAGAAAATATTGCTTGCTATTGTCATACAAATAAGGTCCTTTTGTGTACTAAGCCAAGTGATGATAGAAAAATTTAATTTCTCACCATATAGGCAAACACATGAAATCCCAAAAGTGGTATCAGAGCTTAGGCTTGATTTTATGACAATTAGACTATTTAATTTGTGCTTGATTAAGTGCTTAAGAGTTTGGTTAACTATCTCTCAAGTTCATGGTTCATAAATCTGCCATTTTGGGTCCTTAAGGCATTTGGTCACTTTAGTACTATTTGAATCATGATTTTTTGTGTATCTAAAAATTCCTACATTAGTTTATGATCTGTAGATGAAGGTTCTAAAATAAAACAAGGAGTTTAGGCCGTTTTATTAAGGTAAACCAAAAATGGAAAAACAGGTACAGCACTGGAATTGTTGTGTCCAGTTTTCTGTTTTGCTGAGATTCAAAATAGCAAAACTTGAGTTTGGATTAATGGATTTTTGTGAGCCACCTATCATTAGAAATATAATGAAGTATAGTTTCTGAAAAACTATATTTTGCAATACAAAAAATATTACGGATTTTGAGTGAAAGTTAAAATGACAGAAGTACTACGATCAGGTCTCCAGCACTGGAACCAGCGATTCAAATGTAATTTTTTGAATATTTTCGGGATTTCTTTATATATCCAAAAATCTTAATTTCTTATCACTTTTGACATATTTGGATGAGCGCTTTTTACAATAGATTTTACAAAACAATTCCTTTTGCAAAAATTATTTTTTATTGTGGTGAGACCAAAAATGGACTGGCTATCTAGTTTTGGTCTGCTGTGCCCCAGTCAATGTTTTCTATACCCGAGTGTGCGTTTAGAATAAAAATTCAAGTCATACATTTCTGAAAATTAGAGTTTAACACCTTTCTAGATATATAAAGAAATCCCAAAAATATTTAGTAGTTTGTGAGAAAATTACATTTGAATCGTTGGTTCCAGTGCTGGAGACCTGATCGTAGTACTTCTGTCATTTTAACTTTCACTCAAAATCCGTAATATTTTTTGTATTGCAAAATATAGTTTTTCAGAAACTAGACTTCATTATATTTCTAATGAGAGGTGGCTCACAAAAATCCATTCATCCAAACTCAAGTTTTGCTATTTTGAATCTCAGCAAAACAGAAAACTGGACACAGCAATTCTAGTGTTGTACCCGTTTTTCCATTTTTGGTTTACCTTAATAAACGGCCAAAACTCCCTGTTTTATTTTACAATCTTCATCTACACATCATAAACTAATGTAGGAACTTTTTAGATCCACAAAAAATCATGATTCAAATAGTACTAAAGTGACCAAATGCCTTAAGGACCCAAAATGGCAGATTTATGAACCATGAACTTGAGAGATAGTTAACCAAACATTTAAGCACTTAATCAAGCACAAATTAAATAGTCTAATTGTCACAAAATCAAGCCTAAGCTCTGATACCACTGTTGGAATTTCATGTGCATGTCTATATGGTGAGAAATTAAAAATTTTCTATCACCACTTGGATCAATACATAAAGGACCTCATTTGTATGACAATAGCAAGCAAGATTTTCTCTTAAGCATTTCACTGAACACCTAATGTGCACTAAATGGAATAAACAAATCTCATCTATATTATTGCTAGAGATGATGTAGATCTTTTTACCTAAAGAGATTGTCAAATCTCTTGATTAGAGAAAAGTCGATTTTCCTTCTAGATCTTTTGGAAACCACCTCTCTTTTGGAAGCACCTTCCACCCCTTGGTTCACCTTGAACCTAAACAACAAACTAACACACCACTTAGATAGATGGATGTGAAGTTTAGAGCTTAGTTCCAACCACCTAACAAGAAGAGATGAGAGAGGAGACTCATTCCTTGAACTTTTCGGTCTAGAAGCAAAACCCTCTAATTTTTGGCCTAGAGAAGGGAGAAAGGGGCTGCTCAGTAGAGCATATTTCAGCTAGGGTTAGTGGCTGAAAATTAAATGTATTTTCCTCCAATTATAGCCCCTTTAAATAGGCAAGGGTTATGGCAACTCTTTGTGTAAGGTTTGAATTAATTACACAAATACCACTAGTCTTGTTTAGCCATCTCATGCTCTCTTTAATCTCATCTTGTAATTTGTTTAATAAATTAATTTATGAACAAATAATATTAGTCATATTATTCTATTGTGCAATGTCTCTATTATTCTTATAATGCATTGAAACATTATACCAAATAATATTTGCATAACTTTACAAATTTATTTATAGTCTAAGCATGTTATATTATGACATTTTATTTTAGCATTTCATCTTATATATTTTATCTTATACATTATTATGAAATGTAAAATACTCGTTGTTTATCTTCAGTTGGTGTGGCCGTATAGAGGATCCATGTCATCTTGGCAATAATATAAAACTTTATATTATTGACTATTAAAGGTTCTATCATTACATTATAGTTATTCAGACGACATATTACTCATTTAGTCGATCCACTAATTTCGTGTATATCCTTGTCGCATGATATTATGAATAATATGCAAAATAGGATCGTGTCATTCTTACATTGTATTCGTTTTCTTGGTCTCTCAAGTGCATGCGATATAATTCTACTTTACCAAGGGGTCCAATAATATCATAACTCAAAATCGAGGAACAATGATAATATTAACATATAAATTTCTCCCGCACAAGTTGTACACAACGAACTACTATCTCATTCCTATCAAAAGATAGTATTTAAATAGCAATCACATTATATACTTCTCATGTGAAAAACCTACACATCTCATATCTAAGATTCTAAAGACACAATGGAAACATTAATGACACAAAACACAATCCATATAATGTTCCATTCATTTAGGTCATATTCAATATATAAAATACACACTTTTATATATTAATGTCATTAAATGATAATCCTTTATCAACATTTATAGAACTTCAATGTACTTTAATCGACATGACAATCTTCCTTGGTAATTAATGTTCCTCCTTAATTACCACGATTGTGAACTTATTTAGTGATTAAATGTTTCTCATCTTAGGAGTTATATGGTTCAAGACCAAGAGCATCTTCTTGAACACTTTCAAAGATATAACATATAAATCTCAAGGAGCATGAATAATAACATTCGTAATAAAATCATGAACAACATATAAATTATCATTAAAAGAAATAACTTTCAAAACACACATCCTTCAGTTGTTGTGTAATTTCTTGTTTATCTTTAGAGACTTAAATTTATCTTTATTATCTCTCAATTTTTGTAACTTTCTTTTATTTACCCCTCATATAATCAATCTCATGATAACTCTAGTTAAATTATTAAAAGACTTCAGTTTACCTCTAATTAAGAATTACAAAGTCAAAACATCTGACTCTCAACTGAAATTTTTTAATCAACAGTTCCTTTTTACTCATCAATATTTTCTTATTTGGATATTAATATATATAAATTTTAAAATTAAATATATTTTATGACCTGATATATTTTGTTATCTCAACCGTTCATTTTTAAGAATTCATTAGAATTAGGCAATGTTATGTGTGTAGAAAGTCGTAGGTTCGAATTCAGTGAGAAATCTCTTGTGAATATTAACACAGTTGGGTGGTTTGACATCTAACTTTACTAAAAAAAAAATTGTTACAAGAGTTAAGAAATAAATAAAATAAATTTTAAATTTTAAAGATAAATAAATAACTGCACAAATTAGAAAGATGACATAGAAAATTATATCAAGATTTTATTGCTACAGTCCGATATGCTAGGTATCAGATCTATGCTATACAGGTGCAGAGGTGCTTATCTTATCAATGCATGTGCCTCCAATACTGTCATGTTGTACTAGAGCAATAAAAATGCCAAATTGTTCACTACACAAAATTAGAAGAAAAAAAAAAAAAAGTAGCAAATCTAAGTAATTTCAAAATTTTCACCTTAAATTTCCCATGGTCCCATCACATTTTCCAACCAATAAACAAACTCAAATTTAGTCGGCATATTTTGGAATTATGCGGTAATCTGAAAATTACATTCCACCTTCCAACAAGGCCACAATTGAGCTACTGTACCCAAAGGTATGGAAGTTATTAATTCTTTTTTAAATGCCTTCAAATAACAGTTTGGGAAAGCAACCAGTGGAACAATTTTAAGGCAGTTTAGAATTGACAATTTAGATTAACACCAGTTTATTTCTATTAGGAGCAATTTTACATTATTGAAATAAAGATTTGATTCTCTGTTTCAAATCAATCGAAAACATCTAGATAGGACATCAAAAAAAGTCAAAATGATGAACAAAAATTAGCATTTTATGTGATCCATATGTAACGTGGCATAATATTGGCTATCAAAATCACATGTTAATTCTTCATCTTGAAGGGCAAAATAATGAAGAAAAAAGGATAAAAGAAAAGTGATAGGTTATCTTCTCTATCAAAGCTACTGTGAATTTGCCCAAATGGCGTCAAAAAGGATATGGCATCAGGTTTGGTTAGCTCTTAGCTGTCAATTGTGGTCCAGGCAGAATGTGGACTTAATTCGTCTGTACAAAGTTACAAACGTTAAGTATTATTTTATGGTAGTTCAACTAACGATCACACAAATTATTATTGTAATTTTGTACATGACCCCACCACACACAAAAAACAAGAGAGGCATCAAAATAACTTTACCTAAACCACTTAAAATGTTTTGAAGAGAGACGACTTCTAACAGCGGAATTATGTATGGTTCAATTTAAGAAAAACATTAAGGTTACGTTTGGATCGTGCAAGGATTAGTGCAAGAATAGTGATTTTTAGGTTAGTGGTTGAGAATAGTGCTATTTTGGACTATTCCGGGTTAGTAGAAATGTTGTTTGGATTATATATTTAGAATAGTAGGAATAGTACTAACCCAACAAGTTGAGAATTTTGCTAACCCATCATTTCATAGGAATAGCAGAATAGCGCTGTTCCTGCACTATTTTTAATTTATATTTTGCGTTTGGATCACAACTTTTAAAAATGTTATCATTAACTCCTTGTGCTGTTGTGGCTTTGGCATATTTTGCAAAAGCAACCAAGCTATTCTTAAAAATTGCTGAGAGGCAATATGTAGAAAGTTTTATTTTTTTTATTTGTACTACATAAATTTAAAAATTTGTAAATTTCAAATGTAAATGCATCACTCATCACTTTGAAAGATTTATTTGTTGTTTGAAGTCAATTCCGAGTTAAGTTCATCAAATACTTTGATAAGTTTAATTACATACTAGCATCATCAAAATCTAATGGACTGAAATTTTATCTCCAATGTAAAAAAATATATATTTTTAAAAACACTATAGGTATGTCCCAAGTAGATAATGCGATAATATTAATAATAGGCAACATTTTTTTCAAAAAAAATAAATTGTTCCCTGGGAGTATTTATATCTCTGTAGAAATTGATTTCCATCAGTCCCTTCCTTTGTAACAAGGTATGAAATATACAAGTCTTTTTATGTATAGTACTTTGCTGCGCAATAATTGCTTGTAACTTTGGTACCTCTTAAGTGTGAAAATCCAAGTTGTTATTTTATATTAGAGTAAGTATAATTTCTCCCGTCTAACATTTCCTCATTTTGTCTCCCGTTTAACTGTGTTTCATAATTACCGAAAATTATCGGTTTTAACTAACTACTTGGTCGTACAAACTAATACCGTATCCCGTCTCCCTTTATTACCTACCATTTTTGAATTTTTGATTTCCTTTTCTGAGCACTACTTCTTCTCCGCGCTGCTGAGGCAATTTTGAGGCGATTTTCTCCGTCGGTGTCATATCTCAACTCAGGCGATCTCAATTCTCAACTCTGTCGATCTCAACTCTCAACTCAACCCTCCGCTCAGGCGATCAGGCGATCTGAAATTTTATCAGGTAACTCATTTATGCGATCTCAATTCATTTATAATCTCTTATTTTCGTTTTGTATTTCTTATTTGTGATTTCTGTTAAAAACATCTGACATCGTTATTTGTAGTTGATTTTCAATCGTTTTTATTCTATTTAACTCTGATGTTGATTTTCGGACAAATCTGATTATCTAATGTGATAAGGATGAATACTTCAAGAATATATGTGTATACTATGTTAATTTGACTGATTTTTTATTTTAAATTTGCTGAAATGAATACTTGAGTGTCTAGTAGATATAATATGATAGTTCTGGTATGAATACTTCATATTTATGTTTTTCCTTTTTTTTAGTACTATAATTTCAATATTTGATATGAATCTGACAATATGAGAATCTAAGAATATGATATAATGTGATAAGGATGAATACTTGTCATGTTATAGATGAATATTTGTCTTACAAATTTGGAAATTGCACTGTCAGTTATCCCTCCTTTTGCGGTCCCTCCCACTTAATTACTGGCCCCCCCAGGTAGTTAACACCAGTGAACGCGTTTTTTTTTGTTTTTAGCAATGGCAGTTGTGGTCCCCTACTTGATTAGCGGAAGTTAACAACCTGGGACGCGTTTTGTTTTGGTTTTAGCGAACGGCGGTTGTGGTCCCCTACTTAATTAGCACTAATTAATCCTCGGGGATGAAATGGGAAAGATACACAGGAACAGCTAGGCGCTCCCTTTATATTAAATAAGATGGAGTTTTAAAATTTGAAAATAATAGTTTCCAAGTTAATCATATTAATTAGTACGGAAAATATATTTAAATAATTGTTAGTAAATATTTTTCAACAATGGAACATGATGAGAATTTTTAAGAATCATTCATTTGGGATTCATGGTACATATATCTCTCAGATATATCAGATCAAATCAATCACTTAGGGCATGTTCGGATGCAAAGTATTTGATGGGAATTGATGGATTTTGAGTAGAGCCCATCAATCTATCCCAAAGTCCGTTCGGCAGCTCTCTTTTTTCCAAAATTTTATAATGGATACAACCTACTTATTCCCTTCTCAATGACCTCCAACTTCATTTTTTTCTACCCAATTATCTCTCTCCTATACTTTTTTCATGCTGGAACCCACACTTTTTTTTTACTTTTCTGCCTCCCAACACTACGTGGCTCTCTCTTTCACCTTCTCTGTCACTTATCATTCATCCACTAGCTCATGTATATATAAGAAAAGAGAAAATCATTTATTTTCTATTGTGGGACTAAATTGTCTGGATCCGAACTTTTTTTTTGTAATTACATATTTTAAATATTTGTTTGTTTAATGTTTGTAAATGTTTTTAATTGGTGTTTTCTGATTATTTTTATTTATAAATATTCTCTTATTTTATTTGTATCCATTTTAGTAATAATTTTTATTAGAAATGTTGTATCTATTTAATATTATTATTTAATTGCATTAGTATAATTTTGTTAATCAAAATAAATAATTGATAAGTATTGTTATGTTATTGTTTAATTGATTTAATTTAATTTAATTAATAATTATTTTATTAATATAAGTATTTTAGAAAGAAAATAGGATTTTCCACAACTATTTTCACGGTACAACTGAACACTCATTCAGTACAATTCCATAATTATTCTCATTCAAATTTGTGAGTATGAGTTCCCGCAAATAAAAAAGTAGGTTCCCAAACCCATCAAATCTCATCCCACACAATCCCGCCCTTGTCAAAAGCCCCAAAACCATTTCCGTGCTTGTTGCATGGGGAATTTTTTATTGGTAGAAATTAATGAAAAAGAAGAGAGGGAAATAGAAAGAGTACATGAGTTGTAATATTGGTAGAAAGACCGGTAAAATTCTTACCGGTCTAAAAGTTTTTTTTTCCTTTCATTTTTTCTAGTAACATATAATTTGTTTTATAAAAATAGATAGAGTATCTTAAAATTTAGATATAATAGAAATATTATATCTATTTTTTGAAAAAACTTTTCCTATTTTACTAAAAATATAATATAAGAATTCCCTCCATCCATACATCAGATTTTTTTTTTTAAAAAAAAAACTAAGTTTGGACTGGTAAAATTCCTACCGGTCCAATCTTTTTGATTTTTTAGACCGATAAGAATTTTACCGATCTTTCTACCAATATTACAACTCATGTACTCTTTCTATTTCCCTCTCTTCTTTTTCATTAATTTCTACCAATAAAAAAATCCCTGTTGCATGCTCCATGATTTAATAAAGCACAGTTCCAACAAAGTAAATCCATAATTTGAGGAGGATTATTGGATGTCCTCTTTTTTTTTCTTATTTCTTAAGTTTTGACAATGGGTGAGTTTCACACTTTTGAGCTGTCCCAACATACACTCATAAATTATTATTAAGAACCTTCTGGACCTCTTTCTAATTTTGTATTGGAAAGAATCAACATCAAGTTCCAGCTCATAATCATGTCAATGTCCCACCAAATGATAATTTTGATTTAAAAAGTATAATTAGCGGATAACATAATCCGGAAAGGAAGGGTAACCCCTTCCATAATTAGTTTCAGAAGGCCAAACTTGTCTAATCAATGGAATCATTTTCACAGGATCAAACGTCTCTAATCAATTTGGTAATTTTCTCGTAAACAAAAAACCGCATGTAACACATTATGTTAAAATATTGTCCTCCAGAGGTTGTGGTTTCAACTAGTGTTTTCATATGGAGCGGCCGGTCCAGGACCGGACCAGACAACCTGGGATTCCGATCCGGACCGTGCCCCAAATCCGGATCGGACCGGACCAAGGCTAGGAACGGTCCTGGCACGGGACTGATCCGTTTTTTTTTCTTCCGGCCCATGGACCCGTCCTGTCCCGGACTGGACCAATCCCAAACCAAACCGGACCCAAAAAAAAAATTTGGGAGATTTCATGTACCATAGCCTCACTCCTTATAAATTTGGGGGAATTTCATGTATATCCTTCAAAAACTTCTAAATTATGTGCAGCAGTTCTAAAAAAATAAAAATAATAAAAAGTCGAACTGTGGACCGGACCGTGTCAATTTGGATCGCAGTCCAAGCACGGGTTTCGGCCGATTCCCAATTACTCAGACCGTGAAATCCGCCGGACCCGTGTAGACCGTAGCCTGGCCGGGTCTGAACCGGACCGGCCCATTTTCAATTCACTAGTTTTAACGCTTAGTATACCTCCCAAAAAAAATTTAAGAATTTTGATACTCATCTTGAATAACTATGTACAAATTCCGGTGCGTAATTCTTCTCTTAAAAGTATTTTTAGTTGCAAAACAAAAATAACTAAAATATTCTGACGCGTAATTTCAAAAATAATCTATTCTTAATCCAACCAAATATACTCTAAAATAATAACAAAAAGAAAATCCTCTCTGATTAAAATACTACTACTAGAATATGCCATTTGGCAATGTGAGGGAAATAATTAACACTAGAAAGTACTCTGTTTTCCAATTAATTTTGCAAATAATTTTTTTTTTTTTTTTCCCCCTACCCATTTGATGCCCGGTTCAGCGCCGGTCCGAGTTTCTCTTTCCAGAACAGCCTTTCCCGGCTTCCGTCTCCTTTAACCACTTCTACAATAGACAAACCATCCCTTACACAACGAGCTTCAACATTTGCAACGAAATTACCATTTTGCCCCTCTATCCGGATCCTTTCTGATCCCTTCTCTCTGCTGCTCCTCAGCACCATCCCCTCCCCCTCCACTGCCTCTTCGACCCGTGTCAGCATCGAGTCAGCCGAATCGGCCGTGAAAAACCGCTCCCGGACCGACATGGCTGGGTCAAAAATCCGCGACAGGTCGCACCCAGCAGAGAAGGAAATTATGTCAAAAGCATTCAAAACCCGCATTTCCTCCAGTTTGTCTTCTAATTTGAACATGTCCTCGTGCGATCGCATCTCCGCCGTCCATTGGGTTTCATCAATGCCGCTCAAAAACCAAGGATGACTGGTTATACCATCCGTACCTTCGAGGGTGATTCGGGTCTGCGGATTTGGATCCAACATCTTACAAATTAAGCTCCGTAACCCCGGTGATATCCACTTAGGTAACCGGAACTCAGCCCGGTAAATCTTTCTATACATGGTCATCAAATTCGGGTGATTAAATGGTAAATAACCGGCACAAAGAACAAAAAGAATTACACCACACGACCAAACATCGACCTTCGAAGCTTCGTACCCTTTCTGGGCAAGAACCTCAGGCGCCACATAAGCAGGGGTCCCACATACAGTATGAAACAACCCGTCGGAGTGGGTTAAACCCGATAGCGAACCGAGCCCGAAATCTGCGATTTTCAAGTCGCCGTTTTCGTCCAATAGAATGTTTTCAGGTTTCAAATCTCGGTGAAACACACCTCGCGAGTGGCAATATCGCAAAGCTGAGATCAACTGCCTGAAGTATTTCCTTGCAGTATCCTCCGGCAGCTTACCGCGCGACTCAACGCGTGTGAACAACTCGCCGCCACGCGCCAATTCGAGAACGAGATATATTTTCGACCGGGATGCGAGAACTTCGATCAAACGGAGCACATGCTTGTGGCGGAGCTTTCTCATTAATGAAATTTCCCGTACCGCCACTGCGGCAGGAGACTTTGTCGACTTGGAAAATACTTTTAAGGCGACATGAATGTTGGATTGGAGGTCGCGTGCGAGATAGACCTTAGCAGAGCCACCTCGGCCGAGAAGACGGCCGAGCTCATACCGATCGAAGAGAATCCGACCAGTACCAGCGCCGGTACCGGAGCTGGTGCTGGGGAGGGATGACGTAGGACTTTCAGACTCCATGGATGAACAATGGAAGGTGAAAAGAGATGCTTACGGTTGCTAGTTTCAGATAGGAAAGGTGTTCATACCGGTACTAATACAAGCGTGAGGAGAGGTGGTTTCTTGGAAGGAAAGGGGGAACACGGGGGAACTCTTTCTCTTTAATTCTCTTTGGGTTGGCGTAAAGGGGCGGTACACGGCCCACTCGGCTATTAATGGTTGGTGCTCGCGGCCTGTGGTCTGCTGTGACCGCGTCTGTTTTTTATTATGATGGTCTAGCTGCTGTAGGCCGCGGGATGAGAAGGTTGAGCAAGTTGCTTGCGTGGATTCACGAATCTCAAGTGTGCAAGGGGTACACCGCATATATATATATAGGCAAATATATAATTCACGCGGTTCCAAGCCGTGAAGCCGATAATAAATGTGCTTGAATATATATATGCCTTGTGAGTTGTGAGTTGGGAGATGCTTGAATATTCATTCGAAAATGATATTTTGGGACACATCATTCAAGCAATTATTGTTTGAATTTTTCTTAAAGTCTTTCTATTTATACAATTCTAGTTATATTTAGTAATTTTATTATTTTTATCTTTTTTTCATTCTTAATTTAAGTTCGCATTTCCAATTTTGTAAGTTTAATTTTTACATTCAGAATTTTGTATTTGGGAATTTAATATTTTTAGAAAATTAATGGGGAATTTTACAAAATGACCTACTTTTGAAAAATGTTTGACAAAATACCCTCTCTCCAAAATCTTTGTCAAAATAACCCTCTGGGCCCCACCAAAGTAAAAAATCTCCCTCCCCTCGTTTTACACTGGCCATTATTTCTAATGGAAATTTTACACTGGCCATCATACGAAAATAATTGAAATTATATTATAAAAACTTTACCATTATTTCTAATGGAAATTTTAACAAAACAATGTGTCTATTAATTATATTCATGATACTTTAAATTTTACAACATGAATTTTGCCAGAGATAAGAAAATAACAATATACATAATTTGACCTCTTTCAATTATAATGTTTTGGCTCTATCCTTAATTATGAAATACGACAATATAACGAGATAACACATGTTTCTGAATTACAAGCTGCTAGAACTGAGATTACACAACCTTAGTTGAATCACAATAACTGTAGATGTTAAATCCACTAAAAAATTACAAGCAGCTAGAATTGGTAAAGCATTAGAAAGTTTCCAAGACAAAAAAACTCATAATAACCTTCAAATATTTTTGCAATATATTATATTACTAAATTACTATATCAACAAAACAAAAGGAGTACAAAAAACATTAAATATCGTTACAAAATATAAATCATAAACTACTTTCGTAGCCTTCTATTTAACCTTCTATGCTTGTATCAAATTTCTAAATTCCTGCAATAAAAAAATACATTTAGAGCCTTCTAAATTCGAAGAGTCAATGAGCAGATCTTATGAATATAAATACAAATCAAAGCTAAGTTGTATATAGCTAAAGTTCAAGTAGTATTACAACTAACTTAAAAATATAACACAAGACAATCTATCAAATACAGGTTCAAACTTTCTGGAATCAAGAATCTACAATCTACATTTCTACATTGTGAGATGACAACTAGACATTTTCAATTTGCCAAACTAACAACCCCTTTTCAAAGTATAACAACTGAATATTGCATTTTCCTTATATTATTGGATTTGTTATAGTAATATTTGATCTTTTCTTCTCATTAGATTATAACCAGCCACATTATATGGAATTATATCAATTACAGATTACATGACAACTTCATACAAAAATTATCCAGTGATTAATAAACTCTAAATGAGCAAGAAATCTCACGTTAGATTAAGGATAATGTTAAGCATACTTCATTTTTCAACACTAAATGCAATCTCCAGTTGTGGCACCTGCAGTTGACAAAATGATAATTCACGTTAGAAAAATAATGGCAAAATGCACGTTAGAAAAATAATAATTAATATTTGAAATAAATACAATGACAAAATGCACGTTACCTCTAGTTTTGCCAAGCTGCGGACATCTTTTTTTATAATGGCCAAGCTCACTACAATGCGAGCATTTACGCTTTGTTACACCAATTTCTTCTCTCACGTCCATTGAATTACGTATGCGAGTTGACTTCGGACGACCTTTTTTATTCCTAAGTGCAGGAGGGAGCACAGTTGGTCCTTCAATGCTCGGCCAAAATCTCTTATCAGGTACGGGATGAAACCGGATAGAGTATGCATTTCGATACATATTAGTGAAATACCAATCATGACAAAGTGTATGAAAGTCTGCTCTATGCCATTGTTCACCACAACAAGCCAACATATGACTACAAGGAAGACCGGTAAGTCGAAATCCTTGACATACACATTCCGATAACCTCCCGTTTATTTTCACCGGATACGTTGAGGTTCCAGTATTAACCTCAAATTCACATGGACTAAACCGACATACCTGGTACCCGCGAGATGAAACTTGTCGAGGGCGTATTTTGTCAACAATTTTAGGACACAACTGGGTTGTCATTCTTCTACCTTCCTCGCTACGCTCGACAAAAGCTTGGTTTACTCTGTAAAACGTAGCAACAACAAATGCGGTGACAGGTAGTGATCGAGTACCTCTAAGTACCGAGTTAAGGCTCTCAGACCAGTTAGTGGTCATAACACCATATCTTCTTCCACCATCAAATGCTAATGCCCAATATTCACGATCCTCATTTATATTCTCCTCTATCCATTTCCAAGCATCCACACACTCAGTTTTCAATTGCTCTTTTAGTCTATTAAATTCTACAACCTCATTTGCACAACCAATTCTATAAAATTTATCCAATACTACTTTATCAGTAATACCTGTCTTTTTAAGGTTGGCCTTTATATGGCGCAAACACCAGCGATGAGCATGACCATCATCAAAAGAAAATACTCTACGAACCACTGCTTTATTACCGGAAAAACGATCAGATATGATGCAAACCTTCCTTTCACGTGTGACTAACTCTTTCAATGAGTGAAGAAACCACTCCCAATTATCTCCATTTTCTTTATCACAAATAGCAAAAGCTATCGGATAAAGCCCCCCATTAGCATCAATACTTGTAGCAATTAATGCACAACCCTCATATTTGCCATACAAATGAGTGCCATCAACACTTACCACCGGTCGACAATTTTTCCAGCCCTCAATCGAAGGGCCAAAGGCCCAAAGACTCGCCTAAATTGTTGTGCATCTGTCCTTGTCTGGTGCAGGTTCATGGTCCAAACAGTACCCGGATTTGAAGTTTGCATCATAGACAAGTACCTTGGTAAATCAGAACAAGACTTTTCCCAACTACCATAAACAATTTTCAATGCTCTACTGCGTGCTTTCCATGCTAAATCATAACTAATATTTGTTTTCAAATCATCCTTGATCTTGAGTCGAATTTCTTTTACACTCATTGTTGGAAGTATCTTCTCACAAATTAAAGCAGATGTGCAATTTCGGTGCATGTTGTTACCTATTGGAATAACACAATTATGAGACCCATCGTATTGACTAACCAAAAAATATGTAGCTCCTTTTGGTCTGTGTGCATGTAGCCTCCAACGACAGTCACTTTGAACACAAACACAAGTATAGCGGCAAGCCTCAGACTTCTTCACTTTCATTTGAACAAAATGGGTGATGTGCCACTCTTCAAGTGCCCTCGATAAAGTCTTTTTGTCAGAAAATATTAGCCCTTTCCAGTCCCCATTCGCATTTGCAGGGCCGTGCGTGGCAAATTGATTCTTGTTAGCTAAGTCTACTACCTCGTATGTCGCCAACCAAGATTTGTCAGTATTGAAAGACATCGGGTTGTTGACAAACTCACCGTCTACCTCTACACTTCTGTTTACTTCAACGGTAGCATCTATGTTTGCTCGACCACCATTATGTTCACCTTCTATCTCCTCATTAACATTATCATCAGAATCAGAGCACTCTTCCTCTTCGCTTGAATCACTAAACCATCCAAATGATACTGTATCATCTAACGGAATGTTATTTTCTAGTAAGCGTTCGAATTGGTTAAGCGAATCATCCATGATCCTATATGTAAAAAAAACTAGATTAAAAATATTTCATATGTGCTCTGTCAGTAAATTACATATGGTACTGCTTGAATAAAAGAAAAATTAAAACCTTCTAGATTAAATTAATATTAAACTAAATCAAATATCTTCCCATGCCATTTTGATAGTCCAGAGAGGAGGCGAAGAAATTAATATTAAACTAAAATTCGAACGTGATTATACAATATGACTACCAAAATCCGAGAATCATAGAAATTAATATTAAACTAAAATTCCCATACCTTCTAGATTAAATTAAAACCTTCTAGATTAAATTAATATTAAACTAAATCAAAAGTGATTATACAGATGTTTATGAGTTAATTAAATTTTGTCCCTTACCGAGAGATCTCAACTTTAGTCTAAAAAAATATACATGATAGATTTATCTATTAGATAAAATACGATGTACTGATAAAAATGTTATTCCTATCTCAACCGTTTAAACTGTTCTAGGCATGAATCTTATTGTAGCCCTATAAAATGAAAAAAGAACGTACAAATCCTATAAACCTGAAGAGGGGCGCGCTTCCGTAGAATCAGAGGAGAAGGAGAGGGGCGCGGCGCGCGCTCAATCTCTTAGAATTAGAAGAGGCGGAGAGTGTTAAAGGAGCGAAGTCGAACAAGAGGAGCAGAGAGGAGGCGAAGAGGGGGCACAGGCCATTAGCGTAGAAATAAAAAAAAAGAGAGAAAGAATGAATTATAAATTCAAGGAGGTGAGGAGACAGAAAAAGAAAGAGTGGGAGTGGGAGTAAATGAGACAGAAAAAGAAAGAGTGGGAGTGGGAGTAAATTGAGGGGAGGGAGATTTTTTACTTTGGTGGGTCCCAGAGGGTTATTTTGACAAAGATTTTGGAGAGAGGGTATTTTGTCAAACATTTTTCAAAAGCAGGTCATTTTGTAAAATTCCCCGAAAATTAATTACATCAATAAAAATGTTAAATTAACAATTTGATGACCTTTTGGGTCACATCATTTTAGCAATTATAGTTTGAAATTTGTTATAGTCTTTCTATTTCTACAGTTTTAGTTATATTTAGTATTTTATAATTGGGTAAATTCGCTGGAGGTCACTAAAATTTGTCATTTGTTATAAATTGGTCACTCAAATTTGATTTGTCATTTTTTAGTCACTTAACTTTGTCATTTGTCTCAATCAAATCACTTTATATTTTTCTTCCAAGATCTTAACGGAATATCCCCATTCTTTTCAAAATATTAACGGAATATACTCATTCCGTCCAAAATACTAATGGAATGAGCATATTCTATCCAAAATACTAACAGAATGAGCATATTCTGTTAGCATTTTGAACAGAAAAGTATAGAGTGACTTGATTGGGACAAATGACAAAGTTAAGTGACTAAAAAGAAACAAATCAAACTTGAGTGACCAATTCGTGATAAATGACAAAGTTTAGAAATCTCTAGCGAAATTTACCCTTTATAATTTTTAACTTTTTTATTCTTTAAGTTCGTTGTCATGGTATTAAAAACAATTACTAATCAATTGTATGAATATAAAAATTGAAAAATTAAGTTTGAAATAATTTCTCTTTACTCTTTTAAAATTGTTAATTTATTTCATTGACAGAGATGTTGTTGATTGAATCCACTTTCCCTCTATTATGAGCTTCATAAAGAATACTAATATTTTAATTGTCAAATTAAATTTGAAATTGAAACACATTCGTTTAGAAATTCCCACTCAACCTGCATGTTCAAATGTCGGGACAAATAAAACAATGAAATTTGATTGGTTGAATCTGAAATTTTAATATTTTATACGTGGAATGGTGAATAAATTCGTCAAATGTGAAATGGAAAACGAATTCGATTACTTTTCGTGTGACTTTTACCACCGATTTGATGCTAATTACTTTTCGTTCTCCATTCTTTCTACTTTCCATAATTTTTCTTGAGAGGGAATATTCTAGGGGTACAAACGGATCGGATAATATCCGACCGTATCCGGATCCATATCTAAAAATTAAATACAGATATGATTTTGAATATTAATTATTCATATCCGAATAGTAGATATATACCATATAGTTTAATGTATATATTATGAAAATATTTATGTATATATCTATGGATATCCGATATCTGATCCGTATCCGTGTCCGAAAAATAAAAACAGATACATATATAGTTTTGGGTAATTATATATTACCCCTTGATTCCTTCCCCCATTTTTCCCCCAACTAACTAACTTCCTTTTCTAACTATAATAATCAATTTTAACTAACTAGTGGTCCCTACAAATTAATTAGTAGATTTTCTCCTTCTATTTCTTTCCTCTCTCCCTCTCTCTCCCTCTTCCACCTCCGCCTCCCTCTTCCACCTCTGCCTTCGCCCGCCTCTCCTTCTTCGCCTCTGCCTCCGCCTCCGCCTCACACAACTAGGATGAATACTTGTTCAATGATAGATGAATACTTGCATGACGAGGGTGAATACTTGTGCAACAAATAACTCGAAAGTATGTCATCATGGATCTCATTTTAAAGAGAAAATTATGTAGAAGACGTTCGTGGTTTTAGATTTGCAAAATTCCTCACAGATCGTTAGAAATATTAGTTAGATTGAACGGAGAAAAAAAAAACCACCTCTAAAAACGTGTAAAAGATGGGTGTGATATGTCCAGTTTTTTTTAAAAATACTTGATATATCAGGGTGAATACTTGATGTATTACATGTGAATACTTCATGTAGTATAGATGAATACTTTTATTTATATGGATACTTCATGTATTATAGGGTGAATACTTGATATATGTCCAGTTTTTCTCAAAGATGAGTACTTTTATTTATATGGATGAATACAACTCGTGTTAAGTGTCAATACTTTTTCGCAAATCGTCCCCTACTAATTCCACCACTTATCTCCGCATATTACTGTGGTCCCCTACTTATCTGAAGTCGCGGTTGTGCGGTCCCACCATACCTTCATGTACTCTTTACACTTACACGACGAGAATGAATACTTGTTCAATGAGAGATGAATACTTGCGTACGAGGTGTGAATACTTGCGTAACGAACAACTCGAAAGTATGTCATCATGGATCTTATTTGAAAGAGAAAATTGTGTAGAAGACTTTCGTGGTTTTAGATTTGAAAAATTCCTCACAGATTGTCGGAAAAATTAGTTAGAGTGAACGTACAAAAAAAAAACCACCTCTAAAAACGTGTCAAAGATGGGTGGTAATGTTTCATTATATAGTTATTTCTCAAAAATGAGTATTTTTCTTTACATGGATGAATACTTGAGTTTACAAGGGTGAATACTTCTGCGCCTGTAATGCTGTACGTGGAGGCATTTTTGGTCCCCTTCTATTTTCCAATAATTAACGGTTTACTGTGGTCCCCTACTTATTTCAACGGTTATTAACAGTTTACTGTAGTCCTCTACTTATTTTCAGTTGGGGGAAAAGTGGGGGATGGATGGCGGAGGAAGGTTAGGCCCTCCCTATAGTTTTACTATTATCCGATCCGTTTGCACCCTGGAATATCCTAAGTGGTATTTTTAAGTGACAATATATAAAAGTTTAATAATATAAAAGAAACTATGGATTGTACAAGATTTCTAAGAATAATTTTTTTCATGAAAAGTTGCTGCTGATCAAGAAATTTCAATTTCAGATTCTTTCTATTATTCTCTTTCTACACTATTCTACTGAATTGTCATTTATTTTTTATTTTTGATAAAGGGTTAGCCTAACATTTCTAAATGTGATTCATATTTTTTTATTTTTAAGTTATGTCACATGATTAGTATTTTATCTTTCTAATTAAGTATAAATTTCATGTACTCTTACAATAACATTTTTTTTATTTCTCCGTTAAATTATTGCACTGTTAATTGTATTATTTATAATTGTATATGTATTTGTTGTTTTGAAAAAAAAAATTCTGTCTCTAAATTTTTTAATACAAAATATTTTTTTATATTTTCTTTGTTTAAAATTAATATTTATATATAGTAGCGCTGTGGCAGCCAAGGGAATATGACAATATGTATATATCTTTAGGGCCTGTTCGGCAGCACAGTGGGCTAGGGAATGGACACGGAAAAAAAAAATTTGAACTGATTTTTACTGTTCATGTGGGAAAAAAAAAATTCAGTTTGAGTAAATTTTTTTTTTTTCCCACGTGAACAGTAAAATTTGGGAAGCAGCCGAACAGGCCCCAATACTCATTTGTAACAGAGAAAATACTGCCATACAATTTATCGCATATTATTAATATGCAATTTGTGTGGGCTACGCTACGCGCCTACAATAATGTGAAATAGTAAAAAAAAAAATCTTGTTAAATTAACCGTCGCGTTCACCTACAAAGTACGCAAGAAACATGTACCATGAAATTTACAGTTATCACTTAATATTCATTATTACATGCTCCTAGGGATTAACAAATTTTCATTCTTAAATTAAATTTTCTTAACATTTTGTTTTTTTTTTTTGGCACACTTTGCATTTTTTTTATTTAATATTTTATCATCTTATTTATCTTGTTTATATTTAAATAAATAAATATGAATCAACTATTACATTGTAAGTTTACGGAAATAAATATGTTGTTATTTCAAAGAAATAACTTGAGCCTGTTATTTCGATATCAACCGTTCAAATTCTTTCATTCGCGAATCTCAACGAAGAATTTTTTTCTTGCGCAATCTCAACGAAGATCAATGGTTGAGATCGGAATAACAAGTTCATGTTATTCCTTTGAAATAATAATATTCCGATCCTAACCGTTGATCTTCGTGTATGAAAAAAAATTATTGAGATTTGCGCATAAAAAAAATTGAAATGGTTGAGATCAAAATAACAGGTTCTCGTTTTTCCATTGGAATAACAAGAGATTTATTTCCTTCTTTGATACTCTTATCCACTTTATACTTGACAGTAACTGTCAAGAGTTTTGAAAAAAAGATACTCTTACCCACTTAACGAAAGTTGTCTTCAACAAACAAATGCCGTAAAGACCATCGTTAGCTCATCTACATCAGTAAAACAAAAAAAAGTTAAAAAGAATTGTCAAGCCCTAAATAAAATTAAGTAATTTTAGGTTATAAATATTTACATTTGTGTAATCAACTTTTAATTTATTTTGGTGGCCATGTCGCAGTTATTGTTATGGAGGAGAGAACGAGAGCTAATAAAAACATTTAGAAAGCGATTTTTCTAAAAAAAATTATTGAGATTTGCGCATGAAAAAAATTGAAATGGTTGAAAATAACAGGTTTTGTTTTTCTATTGGAATAACAAGAGATTTATTTCCTTCTTTGATATTCTTATCCACTTTATACTTGACAGCAACTGTCAAGAGTTTTAAAAAAAAAGTACTCTTACTCACTTAACAAAAGTTGTCTTCAACAAACAAATGCCGTAAAGACCATTGTTAGCTTATCTACATCAGTAAAATAAAAAAAAGTTAAAAAGTATTGTCAAGCCCTAAATAAATTAATTAAATTTAGGTTATAAATATTTACATTTGTATAATCAACTTTTAATTTATTTTGGTGGCCATGTTGCAGTTATTGTTATGGAGGAGAGAACGAGAGCTAATAAAAACATTTAGAAAGCGATTTTTCTAAAAAATATTATTGAGATTTGCGCATAAAAAAAAAATTGAAATGGTTGAAAATAACAGGTTCCTGTTTTTCTATTGGAATAACAAGAGATTTATTTCCTTCTTTGATACTCTTATCCACTTTATACTTGACAGCAACTGTCAAGAGTTTTAAAAAAAAAGTACTCTTACCCACTTAACGAAAGTTGTCTTCAACAAACAAATGCCGGAAAGACCATTGTTAGCTTATCTACATCAGTAAAATAAAAAAAAAAGTTAAAAAGAATTGTCAAGCCCTAAATAAATTAAGTAAATTTAGGTTATACATATTTACATTTGTGTAATCAACTTTTAATTTATTTTAGTGGCCATGTCGCAGTTATTGTTATGGAAGAGAGAACGAGAACTAATAAAAACATTTAGAAAGCAATTTTTCTAAAAAAATATTTCTAAATTAGAAATTATCATTTTAGTTTATATTTGTTTGAAATTCTCATTTTTCAACATCAAACAAAGACATCACAGGTGGTATTGTCAACATTAATTCAGTCACATTTAACACAAAGCAAAGTTAACACTTGCAAAAATATCATCTCACTTTAATTAATAACAGTAAATGCTGCCACTGTCAATAACTGATTGTTTTTGTTCATACACTTAAACCTAAATAAAGTTTATACCTCTATACAAAAATAATTAATTATTGACATTATTAATCCTTAATACCAGTATGTTTTAGACCAAATTTTTCTAACAAACATAATTATTTTTCATATTCAAATTTTTGTCTTCTAAGATTAATGGATTTGCCTTAATTTTTTACATTTTGGTGGGACATTTTCTAGAAGTAATTCTTTAGTCTATTTGTATTTAATGTCTTAATACGTTTTTAATTGACATTTTCAGTGCTCAAAATCTATGTTTTTTTTTTCCCCCTTAATTTTAGTTTTACTCGCAAAAAAAAAAAATTCTTATTTTAGCTTTAAATAAAGTTGTGCTCTTAGTTAATTGCAACTTTTGCACAATTAACACCTTGTTTGGATGGAGATTAGAGGAAGGAAGGGAATGGAAAGAAAATAAAATTTTCCATTGAATCGTGTTTGGTTGATAAAATTATGTTGGAGGTGAAGAGTATATGAGGTGAAAGATTTAACCTTGTATGATTATAATCAATAGAATCGGTTTCCCTCCCGATTTGGGATGTAACGGATGGAAAAAAAATTTGTTGCAAATATTTTAAAAAATAAAGCACAAATGCTCAACCCTATATCTTTTCTATATATTTCTCATACAAATTTTTTGTCACAAACCTACAACAACCACCGAATTTCTCATTAACCTTTTAAATTTTAATCAACCAAACAAGAAATAAGGCGGAAAAAAAAGTTAAATTTATTTTCTCTCATTAATCATCCAAACACAAAGAAATTAAATATGTTAATCTTCTTTTCTATTCTATTTCATTCTCTTCTATTTTTCACCTCCCCTTCCTTTCTCTACTCTTCATCGAAACAAGGTGTAATGCACTGCTGCGTGCATTTGATGACGCATTTAATGTACTTTTAGCGCTAGCCATGTATTTTGTGGAAAATCAGATGCTGATTGTTATGGCATCAACCTTTTGATGTGTCAAATCACATTTCAATAAACCACCGAGCAAGAGGACAAGTTGATTGAAATCATATCCTCTGCATTAACTCAAAAGAGAATATTTTGAGTTAATAAATATTGACTGTCTGACCTGTTTTAAATTTTGTGCGAATTGGATCTGCACTAATATTAAAGGGCCCCCTATATTATAGACACGAGCCAGATTGGCTCTGTTTAAAATCAGACGGTTGAAATTCATTAACTCAAAAGATTCTCTTTTGAATTAATGCAGAGGATACGATCCAAGTTGATTCGGGTGTTCAAGGTAGGGGTGCAAACGGATCGGATAGTGGTAAAATCATATCCGTATCCGCTTTTATTTTTCGGATACGGATACGGATATCCACTATTATAATTATAATAGTGAATTATATAATTTTTTTTTCATAATATACATTAAACTATATGATATATTTTTACTATTCGGATACGGATAATTAAAATTTAAAACCATATCCGTATTCGTATATGTACGGATATTCAGATATTGGATATCCATATCTAATTTTTGGATACAGATCCGGATACGGTCGGATAATATCCAACCCGTTTGCAACCCTAGTTCAAGGAGAACAAGGAGGCCATTGGTTGGACCATAAATCTTTAAAGAGCAATATAAAAGCATAAAATTGGCAATTTTATACCATACAAGAATAATGTTTGAATCATTTTTAGAATTTTTTAAGGAAAAAAAATGAAAAATAGAAACCATCTTACTCGAAAATATATAGCGCGAATCTGAAGGTATCTGTGAAGGTAAAATATGAATATTTTTGAAAGTATACCGACAAAAATTGCTATTTTCGAAAATATCGCTATTACTGACATCAATTACTATTTTTTAAGAATCATATTGAAATAAAGTACTCTATAAATTCAATCTGATACATACGTTATACCATATGACTATACGAGTCTCACATGTCTAAATGTTAATTGAAAATTAGAAAATCAGAATGAAAACGTAAAAAAAAAACTGACAATAATATTAAAATATAGCTTAACTAACAAAATTCTACAAAACAAATGAATGGAACATAACACTTGAACCAATGAAGTTTCAATAAATTTTTACATTCAAATTAGCACAAAATTAATCACTCAACTTTTAGTCATGCAAGGTCCAAGGACCTTTCTTCTTCATCTGTCGTAAATATTTAAATAAAAAATGTGAGGCTTGTTATTGGAAGAGCTGCCGATATTTTTATTAATAACCTTAAACAAATGAAAAATGTCAAATATAACCCTGACCCCAAAATATTTTCAAATCTAACCTAACCGCCCCATCATTGGGCGGTTCACTCTACCCACCAAACCGCCCAGTGGTTGGGCGGTCCACACGGCCAAGCAAACCGCCCCCCAATCGGGCGGTTAGGCAATTTTTTTTTTTTTTTTTTTTTTTACAGATATGTTAGGATATTTTTTTTAGTAAGATATATTTATAAAATATATATATTTTTTTAAGATATATTAAGATATATTTGTTTTTGTAAATATCTTTTCATTAAGATATATTTATAAGATATATATATATTTTTTTTATAGATATATTAAATATATATTTGTTTTGTAGATATATTTTTATTAAGATATATTTACAACATATATGAAGATATATTAAGATATATTTTTTCTATTGTAATTTTTATATGAAAATGATTTATTTTTTTTATTGTAATTTTAAATAAAAATTGGTTGAATGTGGATGAGTCGTTTGACGTTAGAACTGTCGATTCTTTTATAATAATTGTCGATTATACGGGTGTTGTATTGATTGTCGATTTGGATAACGTGATAAACAGTGGAAAATATGTAATATAAATGGTAAGTCCACCAGAAAAACATCCAAACTACGTAATCTAAATGTCCGGAACATAAGATAAAACACTCCAAACCGAATATATAATAGTAGAAAAGCTATCAGACTACAAGAATAAAAAACCTAACGACGAGGACGAGGGCGACGACCAGAGAGATCCAACCTACGAGGTGGATGGCGGTTCCTATGCGGCTGTACACGCCTCACGTGAACCTCCTCCTCCTGTGCGGCTGTATCCGCCTCGGCCCATGGATCCTCCACCAGTGGGGGGATGGGCGGCATAGTAGGCACCTCCCATGGCTCCCAGGTCGATGGATACGTAGGCGGAGGAGGCGGTGTGCCAAATATAGCAGATGCATAGGCATCTGCATGCTGTGCTCCACTCCCACTGGCCTCGTCATCGTGTTGTCTGGCCTCCGGATATCGTGGTATGTGGAGGCTCGGTCCCTCATCCCCGGCATAATCTCCGGTAAGGTCAGCCATAGTGAACTCCGGAGTGGCATGTCGTGGAGGAGCTCCATCCTTAATGAAAACAATGTTAGTTTTGCTACATACAAATAAATAATAAGTTGAATAAATAATAAATTTTTGCTACCTGTCCAACCTGCACCGGAACTCCAAACTCATTGTAGTAAGCATTCCACACATTGTTATTCAGCACCCATTCGTGGAAGTCCCAACCTGAGTCATCCACTGCAGAATAGAAGACAAATTAATGAGAATAATTTTTTTTAACGAGAAATGACTGAGTACCGCAATCCCCCAGACTAAGTACCGCAATCCCCCAGGCCCTGCGCCCAGTGTGACATCATCGGCCGTAGGAGGCTGCCACATGTGAAAATGTGGAGACTGTGCTCGGAGGTAATGATCTGCGTGGCGCACTCTCCAGTCGACGTTGGGCTTATTGTGTTTAGTCCTACAGTACATTTAAATTAAAAAAGAATGATAATCAAGTGCAGAACTGAACAAGTAACGGTAAGAGAGCAATTAAGTAATTTTAACTTACTTGTGCAGCTTGGTGGTCTCAGCCTCTCCAAGGTTTGGGAACTGCGGGACAAATGCGTCCAGACCAAACTGTCGGGTCACGCGATCTGGCCATGTGTACTCAACAATCCAGTAACATACACAAGGCCCCCGATAAAACCAGAGATGCCTCTGCTCCAATGTCAGTCGACAAAATGCGTTCCTTTCGTAGAACTCCCTGTAGGGGAACCAGTCGACGCTACTCTCATGAAGCATCTGGAGCTGACTCCGGACATATGAAATCCCCACAGTTCTCCCCTTGCCCGTGTTCTCGTACGTGTGGCGACTGCCCCATATGGCACCGTACGCGGGACACCTCTCGGCATCCTGTCTCCTCAAGTATGGGACAAGAGACGGACGAACTGGCCGACATACCGGCAAATGAGACCACGACCATTGCTGGAGTAGAAGAAGCGGTCCGTGCATCTGCATGTTCTTCACCTATATTTTGGACATGAGGTGAATATGTTAGTGATTATTGAACCCTAATTATTGTAATGTAAATTCCGAAATATTTGTGAAAACTTACCAAGCAAGCATGGCACAGGCTCCGGTATAAGTAGGCGATCACAGCTCCGCCCCAGTTCCAGTTCGATGGCTTCTCAATTTCTGTCAGCAGAGAGAGGAACATAATCGGAACCGCGTCACCACTAGAGTCCACGAACATGACGCTGCCACAGAGATCCAGCACAAAGGCCCTCACATACCTAAAAATATAAAATAGTACATATAAATAATGATTTTCACTGTTGAATTCGTAAATATTTTAATTTCAAGATTTTAATTATTACCTCCTGACAGCCTCCAGATCAGTGGTCTCGGCTGTGATCCGATGCAGGAAGAAGTGATCACGGAGCGACGGTAGGCTAATGCAGTACCCCGAATACCGGAACTCCTCGTCATCCTTCCTCTTCTTCTTCTTCTGCAGCGTCTTTGGATCCTCTACCCCCAGAAGCTGCCGTATCATTCCCACGTGAAGTGGACTGTCAGAGACACCGCTGATAGGCTCCCCATCGATCCGTAGACCCCATAGAGCGGTCACATCTGCTAGGGTCACGGTCATCTCCCCAAAGGGTAGGTGGAACGAATGAGTCTCCGGTCGCCATCTCTCCGCGAGCCCGCTCATCAGAGCCTGGTCGATCTGGCCCTGAGGCATGGTAGCGAGCTGATACAATCCGAGATTCATAATACACTGCTCCATCAAAGGATGACCGACGTACGGTATCCCGGAGGTGCGATGTCTCACGGTCAACATCGTCTCGCCTTGTATTTAACAATGATTTCAGTCTAAGCGACTTACTATATGCCATATTAAAAATCTGTAATTTGAACTGAATTGCTTAAAAAACAACGTACCTCCGTAGACGCGAGCGCGACCCTGTGCTGAACGTGTGGAATCCACAGAAGAGGGCTGAATGTATCAGCTGCATGTGTAGCGTGGTCTACACCGAGAGCCTCTGCACCGGATGCACTGGGAGCCTCTGTGCTGGACGAACTACTGCCCCTCTCCATAGTATCTGCAGTGCACAATTTGCAAATAACTTAAATTTCACAATTTTAGATATAAAAATGTATAATGTTGGGATTTTAAATCGAAACGCTAATTTTGTACCCTAAATCCTAATTTATTTCGCTAAAACCTAAACCCTAATTTAATTTTGTACCCTAATTTATAAACCCTAACTCTAATTTATAAACCCTAATTTAATTTATAAAACCTAAACCCTACTCTAATTTATAAACCCTAATTTAATTTATAAAACCTAAACCCTAATTTAATTTATAAACCCTAATTTATAAACCCTAATTTAATTTATAAAACCTAAACCCTAATTTAATTTTGTACCCTGAATCCTAATTTATTTCGCTAAAATCTAAACCCTAATTTAATTTTGTACCCTAACTGTACACCCTAATTTATAAACCCTAACTCCTAGTTTTGTTCAATTCTATCTCGTCGGGAAAATCAACAACCCGCACAATTTAACAACTAATTTTTTAAACTAAAGTCTAAACCCTAATTAAACCGTAATTTAATTTCTAACCTAAACCGCATAATTTAATCGCGTCGGGAAAATCAACAACCCGCACACGGTTAACACCTCAATTCCTACAAAAAATAAAATAATAAGTTACGATAACTTACCCGAAGACGATCGATCGAGAGGAAGATAAGGTGGCCGAGAGAGAGAGAGAGGGAGAGAGAGAGGGTGGCCGAGAGAGAGAGTGCGGCCAAGAGAGAGAGAGGGGGTGGTGGTGGCCGGCCGGGTAGAGGGAGGAGGTGGTGGCCGGCCAAGCGGAGGGGAGGGGAGGGGCGGGGAGGGCGGGGCTGGGCGGCAGGGGGCTGGGGCGGGGCTGGGCGGCAGGGGGCGGGGGCAGGGCTGTGGGTGGGGGGGGGGCGGGTTTTATTAAAAAAAAAAAATTCTACTAAACCGCCCCATGGGGGGCGGTTAGGTGGGGGGGGGTGGACCGCCTTATTTTCGGGCGGTTAGGGGGGGTGGACCCTCCCCATTTTCGGGCGGTTGGATTAGATTTGAAAATATTTTGGAGTTGGAGTTATATTTGACATTTTTCATCTGTTTTAGGTTATTAATAAAAATATCGGGAAGAGCTGAATATTCATTTTTGTTTCATATCTCCCATCTTTTTTTCTCTCTCTTTTTAGGGTCTTAAAAAACGACTAAAAAAATATTAATAAAAAAACATTTTGTTGTCAACATAAATCCTTCGGTACAACTGAATATATTCCGTGTTTTTGTTTAACAACTGAATATATTCCGTGTTTTTGTTTAACAACTGAATATATTCCGAGTTGGTAAACAATTAACAAACCACGTGCTAATAATAGATGTTATGAACATTCTCTCCTTCTTCCTAAGCTAACAATTAACAAATCTTTGGTCAACGGAGGAGTGCATTCATTTTTTTACACAAAGAAATACACATCATGGTGCTCCATACATATACTTAATGTTATAGCTCAATTTTTTTTAATTTGAATTTATTAATTGTAATTACCATGCATGAATTATTTTAATTACGCAAGTATTTTGGCAGTTACTTTCATTTATTTTGTGATGATATTTCAAATATTCATACAATTTAAGCATATTGATAAATATTATTATTATCTAACCTCCAAATTAAATTAACAGTGACATCAGAGATATCAATTTTACTAATTTTCTTACTTTTATATACGGAAACTCACTACATGGTTGTTTATTCTAACAATTAGTTTCTTCATATTTTCTAAACCAGTCATATGTTATCACATAAAAGTAGTAAAATATAATTTTTAATAACATAAAGTTTGTGATAATCATGTGATAATAAGAAAAAGTCAGCCCTCAACAGAGATCCATGTGATAATCATGCGCACAACTTTGTAATTAATTATGTACACATGTGTTTATACTTATAATATTTAAATCTGTATATAGTCAGATATCCAATGTTTAATTTTAACTGTTCCGTCTAATTTTAGGCTTGAAATATTCTGTGTTTACACCTGCACAGTCAGATTAATGTTTATTACTTAAACTTGTATCATGCGCTATTTTTACTTGTAGTATAGTCAAGTGTTCATGGTTAAAATTTCCAGTGTTTAAATTTCAAATATCTGATGATTAAACTTGCATGTCTTATAATTTTGTCAGTTTCAAAAATAAAAATATCACAATATATTCTGTATTTAGTATTTACCAATAAGTGACTTTTGAACCGGGATCAATAGCTCAGATTCAAAACATTGTTATTTTTTTTTTCAATAACACACAAATAAATATTTTAATTTTTCTTGCAGCCGCAAAAAAATCCGGCCTGAAAAATGTTGATACGAGTTATTTGTCACAATCTTTCTAATAAATCAAATTATATAGTATTCCATCTATTTTCAAAGAAATATATAAAATATTTATAATATTTTAATACAAAAATAAATAAATTATAACATTTTCTGTTTAATAGAATCACCACGTTGTTAGGTTTTTTATGTTTTTAGTTAGATGGATTTGTAGTATTTTATATTTGGATTGTTATATTTCACGTTTGGATTGTTAGATTTTATATTGTAGACTTAGCATTTTGTTGTTTATCTAGTCGAACAAAACCAATTTATAACATTTATTATATAAATTATAACCGTAAATTAAAAAATTATAAGAAAATTTTAACATAAATATATTAATATAGTATTATTTTAAAAAAATATTATATACCAAATCACTTCACTGAAGGGTTTGGTCTTGAGCTGACCACCCATTGAGGGGCGGTTTGGTATTGGGAGCAGACTGCCTCCACAGGAGGCGGTTAGGTTATTTTTAAAATTATTTCAGTAAAGAGGGTAGATTTGCTAAATTTTTTTAAGGTATTAAATCTATTAATAAAAATTTCGGGATATTGATCCGACATTTTTATTAATACCCTAAAAAAAAATATTAAATATACCCTCAGTTTGAATTTTTTTTTAAATATGTCATAACCGCCCAAGGGTGGGGCGGTCCACTCTTCCCATCAAACCGCCCCACAGCGGGGCGGTCCAGTTTTTTTTTTTAGAGATTTGAGAGACAATATGAATGAAATTTAACAATAAATTTTTTTTAGGCAAATTCTTCTATGGACATAAGGACCTATTTGTAAAATGAACATATTTTTATTTTCAAAGTTCAAATAGTCGATCCGACCGTTCAACATTATCTCCATATTAAAATGTACTTGGAGGTCAAATTTTACATTTTTTTTGAATTTTTTTACTATTTATTAAGTATTTTACAAAATTCAATGGTCTGAATTTGACTAGTTTTTGTAAAATACTTAATAAAAAGTAAAAAATTTAAAAAAATGTAAAATTTGACCTCCAAGTACATTTTAATATGGAGATAATGTTGAACGGTCGGATCGACTGTTTGAACTTTGAAAATGAAAATATATTCATTTTACAAATAGATCCTTGTGTCCATAGAAGCATCACTCAAATTTTTAATATTTGCTAGATTACTTCTTTTGATGTATAAACCGACATTTTTAAAAATACCCAAAGTTAATTAAAGATTAATAAAAATGCTCACACCAATTCAACTTTTATTAAAAATGTCCAAACCGGCCGGTTCCTTGAATTTTTTTTTTTTTTTTTTTTAGAGACAAATAAGTAAAATGCTGAAATATAACACTAAAAAATCGAATTTTTTTAAACTTTTTTGATAGCATATTTATTCTAAAATACGCTAAATTACTTGAGAATTACTTGAAATTATGTTTATTTATTTTTATTTTTTTTAAGAGACAAATAGCTAAAATGCTAAAATATAACACTAAAAAATCGAATTGTTTTTTTAAATATTTGCTAGATTACATTTTTTATATATAATTAGCATATTTATACTAAAACACTATAAATTACTGGAAATTATATTAATTTATGTTGATTTACACTAAATTACTTGAAATTACTTGAAATTATGTAGAAATATACTAAAATACGGTAAATTACGCTAAATTACGTACGAATAGGGATGATATCTTCACTGAGAAGGTGAAAAACGACGACGAAACTTCAAACGGCTGTAAAAAAGCGCTCGAGTGTTCGATTTTAGCAAATGATCACTTTTCGGAAAGCTCGTGGAAATACGCATGCATTGAACTAGCTATGCTAGATTCCCAAATTCAGAATCGCCAAAAAACAAAGAGAAGGGTCTCAAAACTTCAGTTGAAGTTTCCGATTAAGATTTTCATTTCTATTCTCCAATCTACGTAGCTCAGTAAATTAGTTATATAATGAACTTGTATAATACCAATTTTTATTATTTTTGAAATTTTTTTACTATTTTTTATGATTTATGAAAGATGGCACAAAATAGGCCTTATTCATACGTAATTTTGCGTAATTTACTGTATTTTTTAATTCAGCATGATTTTTGTAAAAACCAATGTTGATTTGCTAATTTTTTTTTAATTATGGTTTTTAAAAAAATTTACATATTTTAGTATAAATATGCTAATTATAAATCAAAAGAAGTAATCTAACAAATATTAAAAACAAAATTCGAATTTTTAATGTTAAATTTCATTCATATTGTTTCTCAAATCTCTAAAAAAAAAAAAAAACTGGACCGCCCCTCTGTGGGGCGGTTCAGTATACACTGGCTGACCGCCCACAGGAGGGCGGTTTGATGGGAAGAGTGGACCACCCCATCCCTGGGCGGTTAGGGCATATTTAAATTTTTTTTCAAATTGAGAGTATATTTAATATATATATATTTTTTTAGGGTATTAATAAAAATGTCGGGATATTGATGGTTCGGCCGTAGTTCATTTTATTTTATTTTAATTGTGACGTGTGATCGGTAGTGAGTGATTCATTAAGAATGAGACGGTGAGATGACAGGCAGACCCTTTTTTTTGTTTTTATTTGAAAACCATTAGGCGATGAAATACGAATTAGCCAATCACATAAAATAAAATAGATTGGATGTCCCACCAAATTTGACGCCTCTCTACAATTCTATCTGCGCAATATGTGAAATTTCCAATATTGAATTATAAACATATAAGGGGAATTTCATGTATCCCCTCAAAAAGCTTGAAATTACGTATTCCCCTTAAAAATTCATAAAATCATATTTACTATTCTAAAGATAAAAAATTCACAAATTTATCTAATTTATTGATTTTTCTAATAAAATTTATTTTAAATTTTATAAATTATCCATTTTATTCTTTCTCTGTTTTTTCTTTTTCTCCTTTCACTTCGTTCTCAAAGAAATTTCTATGTTAATAGATTCTCCTACTAAGAGATTGATACCAGCTAAGTTTGAAGAGCATGTTGCTCATATGGGTGTAATCTCTATTGAGGATATTCAGTTTTTAATGGGAGTCTGTTATTTGTAATTTAATGTTTTATTTTTTATTGTAATTTTGGATATGTAACTTGTGATATGTAACAAGTGCTATATATATTATGAAGTTTTGACATTCTGTTTCTCGTTTATGTTTGACCTCTAATTCAGTTAATTTATAAAATTCAGTTTCAAGATTTAAGTAGGAGACCAAATTAGAAATAGACATGTGAAGATCACAATTGCATGTAATTTCTATGCTACACATCCACATCATGATTCATGTCATTCAGCTGTATTAGTGATGTGATTATTAAGGATTTAGTTGCAAATAAATGCGAGGAATGCAGCTTTAGTCCTTTGATGATATAGTTGATGGACCAAATTGGTTTGAGAATATATAAGGAAGACTGTAAAGAAATGTGCGCACATAAGGAACACAATGCATAATTAAAAAAATCATAACATATTGCTCAAGTGGGAGATTATTGGATTTATTGCCAACCTCGTTTAGATTTAATGCCAACATTGAGCATATATGTAATCTAATTATGGATTGTTTACTGTCATATATGATTGTCAATTAAAGTGATAAAATAAGATAATAGACAATCAATATATTCATTAGGATGTGGTCTATAAATGTGTAGAACAATTTAGGCAAAGATCAAATCATTGATGGACTGATTCTGATATTTGCATTCAGAAAACTGTTATTTAAGGGGATTGTGTGGGCCACACGGATATCAATGCGGCTGCATGGATTTTGATGCGACAACACGGTTTTGATGCAGTTGCACAAAATACCTTTTTCAAGTTGGTAGATAACCAAATATGTTATTATATATAAGGATTGGTCCTCAGGGCACAAGATAACATAGAAAAATATAGAAACCGAAAATACGTTTTTCTCTTTAGAAAAATACAGCTGTGTGTTTTCTCTTCTTCTTCCACCATAAAAAAATAGAGAAGAAAAATCCATTATGAAATTTGGAGAGGATTTCTCAAGCCATATGTTGCTGTCTTGAAAGACTTGATCTACGATCATATGACGAAAGGCGAGAAGAGCTTCTTGCCATTGAAGACTTGTCTGTGCTTACGGAAACGGCTGTTGCTCTACTAAGGCTTTGGATATTTCATGACAAACGGCATGGAATCAGATATTATGTTCCGCACTTCTGATTTATGTTTTGGTATCTTTGGCATAGGACGGTCCTTAGGTTAAGGTGGAAAACTTTTTTTCCTTCTCCGGAGTGTAAGTGTTTGACCCCTAAATGAGATGTAAGTGTTTGATCTCTAGATAAGACGTAATTATTTGACATTTATTATTCCCTAACAATTATATGTTGTGTACGCAATCCTTCTAGAACGAAAATATTATAAAGAACTGCTATTTTTTTAAAGATAGAAATTAAAAAACCTCAATTTGATTATATTAATTGATATAAAAAAAACAGTACGACAAATAAACATAAACAAAACAGTTCTGAGAATTGAATTTAAAGGTTCCTTAACTTATAATTTCATTAATTGAGATAAAATAAATAGTGTAGCAAATAAACAAAAACATGTCAATGAGAATTGAGCCTAAAAACATTTGTACAAGCTGAGTTTATACTTATTTAAGATCTCACAAGTCCAAATTTGAAAAAAAAAAATTCTAAGAAATAAATCAAATAATAACTCCTTTAATTATCCCAATTATTAGAGCTCAATTATTGGTCATGACGCCATGTATCTTTTCTGGCCTCTAAACTAGATTCATAAAATGAAATGTTGCTAACAGGTCAATTCATAGAAAAGTTCCAAAAAGACTTTGTTTGAATGCACGTTGGCTTGATGCGTTATATTAAATAGAATAATATTTTCATGACATCAAATTGGTGGTTCCCCTTTTATATTAAATGTTGCGTGAACTCCATTTATACTTAATCTTGACTTGGATTGGGGTTAACTTTCAAGAGTTTAATTAAGTTTAATTTAAGGCCTTTCATTGCGGGCCAAAAGGTAACAATGCATCATCTAATAATAATATAGCAAGTCAAATGTAAAAAGAGTAGGGTTAAAATGTATCATTGGTTTTGTGTTCTAATTATACTCCACATCTTTATCTCTGTTCTCAAAGTTCAAACAGTTGATCCGAACCGCTCAACATGATCTACATATTAAAATGTGCTTAGAGACCAAATTTTATATTTTTTTAGATAGGTACAAAATTACTGTTTCTGGATCAACCAAAAATAGTGATTTTGTATCTATCCAAACAAATAGTAAATTTTTTTCAAAAAATATAAAATTTGGTCTGTATGCACATTTTAATATGGATATCATGTTGAGCAGTTCGTATTTGACTATTTGAACCTTAAAAACGAAAATAGAGATGTGGAATATGGTTGGAGCACAAAACCAATAGTGCATATTAACCCTCCTCATGTAAAAATTTGCACAAAAATGCGGCGCCATATATATAGTACAAGAGGAGGGATCCAATTATATTATTTTATGGTGCCACATCTTGACACCATACGTTTATAAATCATTTTTGTGATTTTAATATCCAAATAGTTGATCTGAACCGTTCAACATGATCTCCATATTAAAATGTACTTGAGGACTAAATTTTATATTTTTTGGAAATTGTTTACTATTTTCTTATAATTTTTCAATAGTCAAGAATTGTCTGAAAGCAACAATTTTGTACACATCTCAATAAATACTAAAAAATTCTCAAAAAATATAAAGTTTGATCTCCAAGCACATTTTAATATAGAGACCTTGTTGCACGATTCGGATTTGACTATTTAGACTTTGAAATCGTAAAAAATAAGCATACGGTGTCAGAATTGACTATTTAGACTTTGAAATAGTAAAAAATAAGCATATGGTGTAAAGATGTGTCATCATCCATTGGTGTAATTGGACCGTTCATTTGGACAACATAAAAAATCGGATCCAAATTTGCTGAAATCCGAGATCATCAACAGTAACCCTGAAATTCCTGAAATCTTGAATTTTGCCATTGAATTATTTCGAGATGCGTACACAGAAAAATAAGTTGTTTCGAGATGCGTGCACAGATGACTAGATCTCAAATTTCAAAAATTTCAGAATTACTGTTAATAGATATCGGATTTCAGCTGATATGAATCCTACGAAATCACAAGCGTCTGTCGTTGATTGCTTCTTATTTGATTTACTTTTAATTAAATGTGGTTGTATGATTTGTGTATGAAAAAGACAAAGAAAAGACTATAGTACACCTCTGCTGACGGTGGCCGGTGCGGTTCATGCCACAGCCATGTGCAACGTGAGATATATAAGACGAACAGAATGATTGCATCCGTGGCATGAACTTTCGGTTCATTTAGAAAATCAAAATTACCGGATTTTTTTTTACTAAAGATTGAACTAAAAAATTTAGATAGGAAAACTAAAATTTAAAATGCATATTTAATGTATGGAAAGTTTGAAATTTGAATTTAAATTTTCACAATAACAAATTGGATTCTTACCACTAGGCTACAAGTACAAATATGATAATTTATAAGAGAATTGAACTATATAAAAACTTTAAAAAAATCAATTAAGTTTCAAATAGAGCACAAATAGAGCTTCTTATTTAAATTCTTACTAACGTCGTGTAGAAGAAACAAGAGTTCTTTTGTTTCTAGCGTTGTGATAGTTCAATAATTGTTCTGTAAAATTCAAATTTAGGAATCTTATTCCTTATGCCGACGCGTGTTATTTTTTTTACCCTATTTAAATTTTGCTTCAACACTGGGGCCCTATTTGGCGCCAAGAGGGGAATATGCGTGGGTGTAGAAATTGAATTGAAATTTACTATGCGCGTGGAGAAAAAAAATTCAATCAGAGTGAATTTTTTTTTCCACGAACATAGTAACGTGCCGAACAGACCCTTAAACTTTTTGGCAGATTAACAGATTAGGTTTGTACATTAACCCATACCTTGTTGCATATATTATGAACAAAAAAGGAGTTTAAGAGGATTCATAAAAATATCATGGCAGTATATATCCCTTTGTTATCGATGGCATGGGAGAAATAGTACATGTTAAGGATAGATGCTGGATATATACTACTAGGGATGAAAACAGAGCAGATTCGGAGCAGATAATGCTGACATCATATCCATATTCACATTCCAGTGAGCAGATACGAATACGGATATGGATAGTAAACGGATGTCAAAATGTAAAATCAAATCCACCTTAAACGGATACAGATACGAAACGTATAATCCACAAATACGGATACAAAACGAATAATTATCGGATAATTTAGTCATATGAAATAATCCGGAGCGGATTATATATCCATATCCGTTTTCAGCCCTATATACTACAGATTCACTAATTTTGTTCTACAAACAAAAACAATCAAGTAATAATTGTGTTGTTGAATTCATTAATTTTTACACAAATGCTTTGTCAATTCCTACAAAAAGTGGTTAATAGGACTTATTCGATAACCATAATCCGAATAAGTCTCTTGCACTCACATAATCGTGGACTTAGTGCAGTAGCACGAGCTCTATCACTTTATGAACATAAATAGGTTTAATTCTTGTAAAAATATCTAAATATGTTGAGATGTACCTGACCATTTTAATTAAAAAATGTTTCTTGCACTTACTGCTTCAAGTTACATGACATGAAATATCAAACGTTTAAATAACATGACAAAAATATGTAGTAAATAACAAGTAACAATTGTCAATATCTCTTTGATTCGGAGTTAGTCATACTACCAATATTTTTTCTAGCCAAATTATTGTACAATATTTGAGACATGCCTTCTTTTCTTTATAATTTATTGTTTTTCACCATAATCATCACTCAAGATTTAATTTACATTGTCAGTTGGATTAAAGATTTATGATTTTTATTATTTTCAAATCAATTTGATCCAAAATAAAATTTACGATTTTTTTTTTAATATTCGTGTCAATTGACTGGTAGATGTGGTCTGGAATGCGTGCTGGTAACGAGAGGTGGGGAGGGGAATTTTTTATTGATATAAATTAATGAAAAAGAAGCGAGAAAAATAGAAAGAGTATATGAGTTGTGATATTGGTAGAAACACCGGTAAAATTTTTACCGGTCTAAAAGTTTTTTTTCCTTTCACTTTTTCTAGTAAAATATAATTTGATTTATTAAATAGATAGAGTATCTTAAAATTTAGATATAATAGAAACATTATATCTATTTTTTGAAAAACTTTTAATATTTTAGTAAAAATCTAATATCAGAATTCCCTCCATCTATACATCAGATTTAAAAAAAAAAAGAAAAACTAAGTTTAGACCGGTAGAATTCCTACCGGTCCAAACTTTTTGATTTTTTAGACCGGTAAGAATTTTACCGGTCTTTCTACTAATATTACAACTCATGTACTCTTTCTATTTTCCTTGCTTCTTTTTCATTAATTTCTACCAATAAAAAATTCCCGGTGGGGAGAGATGTACCAGAAATTCAATGCTGCAGTAGGGACAGGACTGGTACGGTCTATACTGGTACAATGAAGATAGAGATCACTAGAAAGTCCTGCAGTTTACTCTCTGTAATTTTCTTTTTTACTTTTGTATTGACAACCACTGTCAATCTTCCAGAAAAAAATAAAAAAAATAAAAAAAATAACTGTCAATCTCTCACATGCAGCATCTAAAAGAGAGTCGCTTCATATGAAAATTTGTACAGAAGTTGCCTACGTGTATAATATAATACTAGTATCATGCCCGTACACTGCAACGGAATATATGATAAGATAACAAAAATAAATTCTCATATAAAATGACAAATTTTCATAAAAAAAATAAAATTAGAAATATATTCTACATTTATCACAGAAATATGTATAGAAATAAGGAAGTGAACAAAAAATTGATTTGCATTCTGATCCGCCGTATAGAAAATTTTAATTGGAGAAGGAGAAATAAGGAAACAAAAAAAAAAAAACGGAGAATTATATCGCTACATTTTAGAGTTTGTTTGATTTTAATTGTAACGCATCGTGTGGCGGTATGTGTGGCGAGTATGTTTGTAGCTAAATTTAAACTTCTACACATAAAACAAATGCATTTAATCAAAAGAAGATAGATTATGTGATTGGAGAACTAAGATTAAATCCAAAAATTAATCTTTCAATCATAGCCGTTGGCGGATCAGACACCCAATGTGCTTAATAATGGAATGGAGATAATATAATATAATATAATATTTCTTTTTGACGAAAATATATGGCAACAAGACTTTGCGTTTATAAAGAGCAGCTCTAAATAGTAAGTTTGAAAAGGACTGAAAATGAAAGATTATATATAGAATTCTAATTCAGTTAAATTGGGACTACGAAAGCTCCGAGAGAGGGAGGATGTTGGGAGAGAGAAGAGAAGGCGGATAGGTAGGGCCCAGGGGACATACATATTCACGTGGGCAGGAGCCAGAGAGGAATAATTGCGACCAAGTATTCCCGTTCTACCGTATTCCTGTTTTGAGATTGTTCTAGATTAAAGCGTAAGGGGATTAACATGATATCTCCATTTCAAAACAAAGGACATAATGGTTAATTGAAATTTTAAAATAATTAAATAAAAGTTAAAATAAATAAAAGGGATAGAAGAAAGGATGTTAAATTTTTATGAAAATATTAGATATTATGGTGATTTTATGGGGATATTAACTATTCTAATGTTAGAAATAGAAAGAATGAGACTATGGTACTATGTATAACGCATATTAGTCTGTACTATGAATCAGTATCTATAGTTTCTAGTTCAAACAAATTATATGAACCGTTCAACATGATTTTCATATGAAAATGTACTTATAAATTAAATTTTACATTTTTTTTAGAATTTTTTTACTATTTTTTTTAAGATAGTTAGAAAATCACTTGATTTAAAGATTCTAGACCATTTAAAAATAGTGATTTTCTAACTATCTAAAAAAAATAGTAATTTTTTTAAAATATAGTATATTTTCATATGAGATTCATGTTGAACTGTTCAGATCAAATATTTGAAATTTAAAAATAAAAATATTGATTCGTAATACGAGTGTGTCTTTGGCCAGACTTGTAATAGTTCTTTTCGATTAGATAAGATAAAATAAGATTTATTGACAAAAATTTACTCCTTATTTCTAGATAGTTAGATGTGATAATTTTTAATCCGATTTACCTTAAAAAAATCTTTAATCCGACTTAATTAGTGTGTAACTTTTTTGATAGAAAAATGGGTCGGATATAGATTCAGATTTATTGATCGTATTTGGAGCAACTCCGAATCAAGTCAGGCCATGATTAATTAGAGCCGAGTCACCTTTTGTCAGTTTGTATATATATATTTTTATTTATGTGGATGATAAAAGAAAAATAAAAAAACAACAAGTTCAATAATGGAATTTGACACTACATTATTTGTAAACTAATCAGCGGGATACTAATATCGGATCCGGATATATCCGAATATCCGCTCCTTTTCCACCTTCACAGAATTATTCGTATCCGAACCCAAGATCAAATCACCTTATGCAGTAAATATCCTGATCTGTATCCCGTTTAAATAACATGACAAAAATATGTAGTAAATAACAAGTAACAATTGTCAATATCTCTTTGATTCGGAGTTAGTCATACTATTAATATTTTTTCTAGCCAAATTAATGTACAATATTTGAGACATGCATTCTTTTCTTTATAATTTATTGTTTTTTTTTAATATTCGTGTCAATTGACTGGTAGATGTGGTCCGGAATGCGTGCTGGTAACGAGAGGTGGGGAGAGATGTACCAGAAATTGCATGCTGCAGTAGGGACTGGAAATGATAGAGTAGTCTTTTTCAAACTTTCATTTTCGCTTCATGTGAAAATTTGTACAGTAGTTGGCCTACGTGTATAATATAATATAATATTTCTTTTTCACGAAAATATATGGCTACAAGACTTTGCGTTTGTAAAGAGCAACTCTAAATATTAAGTTTGAAAAAGACTGAAAAATATTTTTGCACTGCAGATTAGATGAATTAAATTGCTTTAAGATTGTTGCAAGTTTTGCTGTGGTAGCCAAAATTGAAGGCCCTGCTTTGTGAATTCTCGGTTGTTGTCATCGTGATAAGACAAAATCTCAAAATCTGAATGAAACAATTTTCCCTCACACCACGGATAAGACAAAATCTGAATGATAAGTCCGCAACAGTTCAACAATAATGGGACTGAATTCAGATTCATGAAGTAACTCAAATTTGAGTTTGGATCCGATCATCTAATCAAAATTCACACAAATATTAACAAAATTAAACAGTTTTTAACTTAGTAACTCAAATTTGAGTTTGGATTCGATCATTCGCAAAAATATTAAAAAAATTAGACAGTTTCCAACTTGGAATCAGAGTAGGTCCGATGCCCATCGGACCTACCTTGGTTTGATGGGTGTGATGACTATTCAATCTGCATTAAGATTCGTGTGTATGTATCAAAATCCGTGCAGTATCAGTTTCCATCCGCATAGATCTTAATGCTAATCGTACGATTCTAAAGCTAATTGAACCTAAATGTAGGTCCGATGCCCATCGGACCTACTCCTATCTCTTCCAACTTAGGCCGAATTGGTCCGTCCGATCATGGTCCGGATCCTGATCAGACGTCCGGATTCAAACCCAATAGGACTGCGGGGTGTTGCATGATCTGGCTGCGGCCCGCAAGCCATGTTTAGTAGTATGGTATGTTGCGTATCCTACTATCCCTGGTATCTTTTCGTATAACAGTCATGATTTGAAAATAAGTTGAATTATTTTTAGAAACACCAGTACAAGTTATATGCTACAATTTCGTCTAGCCATCGACACTTATTTTTATATGGTAGCTTCATTTATTGTTCTCCCTTACCTAACGCAAGACATTAATTTTGTAATTTTAGTATGGACATGTTATTGATGCTTCCAAGTAATACATAAGCTGCATTTCCTGAATTGCTCTCAAGTTAAAGCGTACAATAAATTTTGTTGATTCAGTTGCTTGTTTCAGCGGCCGTAATTACCCTCCATCTTGTGCCTGCTGGTACAACATTTCCCCGTTGTACCAGTATAACACTGTTTTTCTGACCAGAGTTTGTACCAGTGGTACCAGGTTGCCGGTAAGACTCTGCACGTCTACAGTGGTGCCCCTCCATTATGCGCCTGCTGGTACTGCATTCCGTACCGGTGCTTTCTCTTTGAGCAGTATGTTAATGTCTTCCGTACCAGTGACTGTACCAGTGGTACCTAGGGGTGTCAATGGCACCCTTTTATCCATTTACCCAACCTGTATCGTATCCGATAAGACGGGTACGGGTAAGATTTTTTTTTTCGTAAACTTATCAGGTACGAGTACGGGTAAAGATTTTTTTCGTTATCTAAACGGGTACGGGTAAAGCCTATTGCGTACCCGTTACCCAATTGGTAATTATAAAAATATAATTATATATATTATATATATTAATGAGAATTGAAAAGAGTACTTTATATTTGAACAAATGATCATACACGTGCATGCTATGCAAGCGCTGAAACTAATTCATTTGTATTCACATAAAATCCTAGTCTTTTATCAATGAAAAAAGGTACCGGCATACCACTTTAATTGGTTTACTTGTGCTTAGTATGATCAGAATTTTTTTTTTCAACAAAGTACTGTACATGTGTGAAATGAATGTATATGTTTTATTTAATAAATCATAAAAATAATTATTATATTAGTATTACCTGTTATTTACCCGCTACCGTTTCGTTATCCGACAACCATAACGGGTAAATGTAAGATACGAGTAAGATAATTTGTAGCGGGTAAGAGTAGAATACAGATAAGAATAAATTGTAACAGGTACATGTATGAAAATGTTTCCACCCGACCCTTACCGTACCGTTGACACCTCTAGTGGTACCGGGGCGCCCGTTCATTGTGCAACCAACAACCCATTTGAACATCACAGATTGGGCTATCTATCTCAACTTTAATTATTAATATATTAAAACAATTTTCATGTTTTAAAAATAAATATAAAATGATAGTCCCCAAGCTCATGTACTTCCATCATATTCAAATCTCGAGTCACACAGGTAAGATGATGCAAGAGATATGTATCTCCGCCTTTTTGTTATGACATAACAGTATTCTTATCCTAATGAAACTTTTAGCTAAAGGAAAAGAACCAAAACACTATTGACACATGAAGAGGAGGAAAGAACACAACCCTGCCTTTTTATGGGTTGATATTATAGTTCATTTCAAAAATTCTTTTGAGTAATGTAGCAATGCACAAGATGCATTTCATTGAATTAAAAATTAAAAATTCGTATAGAGTTTGTAAGCAATTTTTTGTGTGTGTACTTATTTGAGATGAATAAGAAACATTAATTGTTGATAAGGTGAATTATACGCCCATTGTTGCAAGTTTTTTCTTCCTTTTAAATAACAGTCTTCTTAACTCACACATTCATTTCTCTTTAATGCATCTTGCCTTCATCGAACTTGTGTCTCACTATAGAAACTACACTCATCACCTTCCTTATTAGGCCTATATGTTTCATGAAATCACTACTACTTCGGCTATTGCATAATTTTACCACTGATTACCAGTAGCACTCATCAAAAAGCAATGTAACATCAACAAAGGTATCATTTTGTGCATGGAATTCGACAACACTTAGAATCAATCAACAACAATAACTATATACAGTATACAATAACAAAATACTAACCACAACAAGTGAAATAACACCCCGAGTACTTCGATATAAACCTAACAAATAATTGTTGACATATTTGTAACCTTTGCCAGTGGCGCCGGCGAAATATATTTCATTGACACCACATACTGAATCATCTTGGTATATCTCACAAAGAAGATCAGCTGCCTTTTGGCTCATTATTAGCTGGTGATTGAACCAAATTGTGGAATTAGATTGTCCCAAAAACTGTGTTATGTAAGCCTCAGCTAGCATCGTTCCTAACTTGACCTGAGCTTGGGTTGTTAGGTGCAAGTGGTCTGAATTAAGTGGTAACCCCATCGCATCAACACACACCAAATTTGGGAGCTTTAGCCCTAATTGTGCATTTCTTACTTTTTCAACGTTTCTCTTCGACCCTGATGCCAGAGCTACCTATAAAGATTTAGCAAAGTAATTATGTATACTTTCACTAGCACCTCTATGTTCTCACCTGGATACAATGTTACATTTTAACAGTATGATAGAAAATGTTTTTACGAACTACAGTACCTGAATAAAGGGTAAATAAGGCAACCCAAGATCTGATCTCACATCTTCAATAAACTTCTTCAGATTATCCCCATATACCTCAGATGCATGATCTGAATCGGTATCACTCTCACCCTGGTACCACAATACTGCCTTGATCTCGCCACCGTCACCAATTTCAGCTGCCGCTTTTGCCCTCTGTACCATTTGATTGTACAACTTGGACCCCTTTTTCCATTCCTTGATGGCCGTACCTATTGTACCAATTTTTTAACAAATAATATAGTAATAAGGTAAATGCTGTGACTATAAGAATCATATCAGGTGGAAACATCTGGTATATATGTACCCCTACAATCTTTATCAGTATTGGTTCTATAATGTGGGGTAGCTGTACCAGCTAAATTTATTTGCAGCTCATGGCAGAATAGGAGCTCATTCTTTCTAACATAAGTAGCAGTCTGCACCACCTGGTATAATTTCAGATCTCTGATTCTAAATTTACCATTCTGGGTATGAACTGGCCGATAAGTTCACTCCTGTTAGTGTATTGGTACAATGCAAGATTACAGTTCTATAAATCAAAGGATTACAATGCTGGTATATAGAGCTGAAACAAATATAAATCGCAAACACTTTGAACCCGAATCAACCGGTGACCAACAAATTCCACTTGATTTGAACTGCACAAAACTGGATTCTGATTCTGACAAATAAAATGCGTCACATCATAAAAATAAAACCAATTTAACATGAATTTCAAATATATTTTCACAACATAACGCTGAGATGACTTGATTTGAACACAACAAACCCCAAACAAGATCTAAAGCCAATGGGAAACTCAGTGAATAAAGGTCTGAAAATTCCAGCATTGTCTTGATCTAACATAACATGCTACAAATGGCTAAAGGCAGAACTGACCTATAAAAAATGATCTGGAACCAGTTCGACCATACCCAAATGAAACTGATCCATTTGGCATCTCAACTAATAGTCTAATACAGTGTAAATATAAAAATGTTTCAAAATTTAAGGTGAATCTACCTCCTACGGCACAAGGTACAAGACCAATATTAGGAGAGGTACAACCGATCTCCTTGAGGAGACGATTGGCGAAGCTCATGCCGGGTCCCACGCCGCAGGTCTTGCTCTTCGACTCAATGTCAATGTGCAGTGGGTCCCGCGCCTCCTCCCAGTCTAAATCTACGGAGAGGCGAAGAATGGAGGGAGAAGGGGCGCACTCATCTGGCACAACGCCGTCCCAATGGTACCGGCCGTGGTACCAGTAGACCCCACCCCGTCCCGACATGTTGCTTTGTCCCGTTAAAATGATCACTTGCTTCTTCATTTTTGTTTGGATTGCTTTCTAGATTTGGTTTTGCTTTCTTTTGTTCGGTTTGAGAAAGAAGTCGCCTTTTATTTTATCCACTTGAAAGTAGGGGAGCTAATGCCTAATGGACGGGTTTTGAGTTCAATCCGGCTCAATTTATAGTCTTCAAATCCCGGCACGAACTCGGCCTGGATTTAAGAAGAGTAACCCCGGACTCGGCCCGTACAATTCATGATCAATATTGAGACCGGATCGGTTTCACTCAACAAGTTCACCAAAAGTAAAGCATAAATTTATTTGAAGTCACCTATGTCCCTTGTACAATTCATGATCATTTTAACTGCTCCTGGTAAATGCATTCTCCATGATATGTCCATGATGGACCAATTCATGATCATTTTAACTGCTCCAGGTAAAGTTGAGTTTGTTAACTCGTGTCTGAGTCGGATTTGCCATCTAAAGCATAAATTTATTTTTGCGCAGCACAACATTTAGTAAATCATGTACAATTTATTTTTCACATCCTAAATATTTTATTATTAATTCTGAATTCAATCCAAATGATTAAATCATCAAAGGTTAAAGTTATACTCCCAGTATAACTTATTACTTCAATTAGAAATGTACAAATGTATTTTTTTTTACACAGCATAACCACTAGTCGTGCAGAAATTACCCATTAAAATATTTATATATTTTTTAGTTAAAGTATATAAGCTATCAATTTATATAGTTTACTCATTATTTGTTAACTATGAAGTGGTAGAAGCATTTGAAAATTTATATTGAAAATAGAAACATTAAAATGGCATGATACACAACGCTTGTTAGTTTAGTCACACAAAAATGCTTTTGCAATGTCGTGTTTCGGTGTATCGTGTTTGAGCGTGTCCGGAGAAAAGCAGGGTCTTGCTTTTCCAATTCCAAATTCGTTGAGATTTGTGCATGAAAAAATTTATTTATCGAGATACGCGAATGAATTTTTTTGAATTGTTGGGAACTTGGGATCAGAAAAACAGAGTTATGCTTTTTTCAGAGTCGGATCCTAGTAGAAATGGAATCAGAGTAGGTCCGATGCCCATCGGACCTACCTTGGTTCGATGGGTGTGATGACCATTCGATCTGCATCAAGATTGTGTGCTCTGTATCAAAATCCGTGCAAATATGTATCAATTCCGTGCACATAGATCTTGATACTAATCGTACGGTCATAAAGCTAATTGAACCTAAATGTAGGTCCGATGCCCATCGGACCTACTCCTATCTCAGTAGAAATGCCTCCGTGTCTAGGTGAGGATTAAAATTTCTCTGATAAGCAGCCATGCGTGTGCGCTCGTTACATTAAAGTTGCTAATTTTTAACAAAACAATTATATCAAAGCAATAACACATCGTTTGGTGCATAAGACAAGAACGAAACAAAAGTTATTTATATGTCATTTGTTGCAAGTCTTATTTATCAATCATATATCATTCATGAAATCACTACTTGGGAAAATTGCATAAATACAACTGCTGATTACCACTTGACACTCATAAAAAAGCAATGGACGTCAACAACTGTGACATTTTGTGTATGGGATTCATGAACACTTAGAATCAATCAAGTAATCAACAACAATAAATATACACAATATACAATAACAAACTACTAACCACAACAAGTGAAATAATACCATGACTACTTTGATATAAACTTGACAAATAATTGTTGAAATATTTGTCACCTTTGTCAGTGGCGCCGGCAAAATATATCTCACTGATACCACATACTGAATCATCTTGGTATATCTCACAAACAAGGTCATTTGCTTTTTGACTCATTGTTAGCTGGTGATTGAACAAAATTGTAGATTTAGATTGTCCCAAAAATTGCATTATGTAAGCCTCAGCTAGCATTTTTCCTAACTTGACCTGAGCTTGGGTTGTGAGGTGCAAATGGTCTGAACTAAGTGGTAACCCCATCGCATCAACACACACCAAATTTGGGAGCTTTAGCCCTAATTGTGCATTTCTTACTTTATCAATGTTTCTCTTTGACCCGGATGCCAGAGCTACCTATAAAGATACAGCATTAGTAAAAAGTAACAAAGAATACTTTCACTAGCAACTCTATATTCCCACCTGGATACAACATCACATATTAACAGTATGACAGAATTTTTTTTCACGAACTACAGTACCTGAATAAAGGGTAAATAAGGCAACCCAAGATCCGATCTCACATTTTCAATAAACTCCTTCAAATTCTCCCCATAAACCTCGGATGCATGATCTGATTCGGCATCACTCTCACCCTGATACCACAATACTGCCTTGATCTCCCCACCGTCACCAATTTCAGCTGCCGCTTTTGCCCTCTGTACCATTTGATTGTACAACTTGGACCCCTTTTTCCATTCCTTGATGGCCGTACCTATTGTACCAATTTTTTAACAAATAATATAGTAATAGGTGAATGCTGTGACTATAAAAAATATCAGGTGGAAACATCTGGTATATATGTACCCCTACAATCTTTATCAGTATTGGTTCTATAATGTGGGGTAGCTGTACCAGCTAAATTTATTTGCAGCTCATGGCAGAATAGGGGCTCATTCTTTCTAACATAAGTAGCAGTCTGCACCACCTGGTATAATTTCAGATCTCTGATTCTAAATTTACCATTCTGGGTATGAACTGGCCAATAAGTTCACTCCTGTTAGCGTATTGGTACAATGCAAGATTACAGTTCTATAAATCAAAGGATTACAATGCTGGTATATAGAGCTGAAACAAATATAAACAGCAAACACTTTGAACCCGAATCAACCGGTGACCAACAAATTCCACTTGATTTGAACTTGACAAAACTGGATTCTGATTCTGACAAATCAAATGCGTCACATCATAAAAATAAAACCAATTTAACATGAATTTCAAATATATTTTCACAAAATAACGCTGAGATGACTTGATTTGAACACAACAAACCCCAAACAAGATCTAAAGCCAATGGGAAACTCAGTGAATAAAGGTCTGAAAATCCCAGCATTGATCTAAAAGGCAGAATTGACCTATAAAAAATGATCTGGAACCAGTTCGACCATACCCAAATGAAACTGATCCATTTGGCATCTCAACTAATAGTCTAATACAGTGTAAATATAAAAATGTTTCAAAATTTAAGGTGAATCTACCTCCTACAGCACAAGGTACAAGGCCAATATTAGGAGAGGTACAACCGATCTCCTTGAGGAGACGATTGGCGAAGCTCATGCCAGGTCCCACGCCGCAGGTCTTGCTCTTCGACTCAATGTCAATGTGAAGTGGGTCCCGCGCCTCCTCCCAGTTTAAATCGACGGAGAGGCGAAGAATGGAGGGAGAAGGGGCGCACTCATCTGGCACAACGCCGTCCCAATGGTACCGGCCGTGGTACCAGTAGACCCCACCCCGTCCCGACATGTTGCTCTGTCCCGCTAAAATGAACACTTGCTTCTTCATTTTTGTTGGGATTGCTTTTTTTTGTTTATTTTGTTGATTTGGGACTCTTTTCGTGGAATTGTTTCTCGGCTTGAGAAAGATAAATGTCGCTCTCTTTGTATTTCAAAGTGTGAAGCCGTGGTAGGTATGCGCATATACAATAATTTTGAGAGCATGTTTTCTAGCTTTAACTCAGAATTTGAATTTGAGAATAGTGCTAACTCAATTTCAAAACACTTGTTTTTGCTAACTCAACTTTTTCGCTAATTTAGTTATTTTTTCATCACCCAAACTTTTAAGACATGTTAGATTTGTCATCAGATTACTTGAGATGAAATTTAACATGAATGAGAATTCACTTTTAAAAATGTGAAAATCCATGGATACATGTACGCGCAGAATTGATTATAGGAATGTGTTGAAAGAGTGTTCAATTGTATTGTGAGATTAGTTGTGAGAAATCTTAATTTATTTTGAAAATATGTATTTCTATTTAAATTTATCGCCTATTAAAAATAAGAACTTTTTTGTCAAATAAATAAATCAATAATGCGTTGTAAATTATGTGTGACTTATTTTTTATTTAAAGAAATAAATAAATTAGTTGTGGAATTAATGTGACCTGTATATTTTAAAAAAAAAATCATTAATGAAAATAAATATTCTTAAAAAATTACAAAACAGACAAATTTTATTGTCAAATATAAAACACAATGTATCTAAATTATAAAAAAGATAATTAATAATTTTAATAATTACCTAAATAATTTGTCAATTATCAAATAAATTTATTGTCAACGTCACTTATCTCTTGATTTATTGTAATTGACAACGTTAATAAGTCACTCTAAAAGAAAAAAAATCTATGTATGGATCTGAACTAGTGTTTAGTTTTAGTCCCACAATGTTTAGTTTTAGCCAAAATCTCATTGAAATCCGGTGCGCCGAACAGGGCCTTATAAGAAGTCTTCAAGTTTTGATTCAATTTTTAAAACAAGATAAATAATATTTAAGAACCAAATTTTTTTTAGTATGTCACATAATCATATTTTTATTATTCTGATTCAATTTTTCTTTATTTATTTGAATGACATTTATATTATATCTTTCTCTTCTTTTTTTGAAAGAAAATTTTAATGTATCTAAAGTGCTGACTCTTACAACACCGAATTTTTTATTTATATCCAAAAAATAAATTAAATTACAAAAACTAACCATGTTGGTGTTGAAATTCGAAATCTACCCAAACCGGAAAAAAAATTTCCGGATTCAACATCTAACTCCGGAAATTTTTTTTCCGGAAACTCAACTCTAATTCCGGAAAAAAAATTTCCGAACTCAACAAATTTTTTTTTTTTTTTTGGAGAAAAATAGCTAAATCAGGAAAAAAAATTTCCGAACTCAACAAATTTTTTTTTTTTTTTTAGAGAAAAATAGCTAAAATACTAAAATCTAACACTAAAAAATCGAATTATTTTTTAAATATTTGTTAGATTACTTTTTTTCATAGCATATTTATACTAAAATACGCTACATTACTTGAAATTATGTTAATTTATGCTGATTGACACTAGATTACTTTAAATTGTTAGTTTGTAATAATCTAGAAGTCAATAATACGATAAATTTGTTATATAAAGCTTTGTTCATGAATTGAATGTTTAATCATTTTGTTACCTTGAGTATTATTGAATTTATGAATCATTTCGAGTTCATGACTGGAATTGTGAAACTTCATAATATAGATAATAATACTCTTAAAAGTCTCTAACCAAGGTAATTATCAGGAACACTAATTACCGCGATAAGGTTAGTGTGTGGATTAAATGATGGTTAAGTTTTACAAACCATAGACAAAGAGTTGTCATTTTAATCACACAGATACATGTTAGAGAACATGATATTTGACAGACCCCAAATGAAACATTAAATGGAATTGTGTTTGTGTCATTAATGTTTTCATTTTAGTGTTAAGTTCTAAAGTATGAGATATTCATTTTTCCTACATAAGAAATGTATATGTGTGATTGCTATCTAACGCTATCCGTAAAAAGTAGCTATAAGGATAGTTCTTCGGTATACATAGCTTATGCGGAGGAAAAGATGGTTTATCAAAAGTACTATTGTCCCTCGTATCTCAATACGAGCTATAGCGTCACTGGGCCCCTTGATAGAATATGATTATCTGGATCCAGTATGATTACAAGAGTAAACATATTTGATAATCTATTCAGGATCAAGAAAAAATTAAGTTTGCAAGGATGACACACACCTACCTTGAAACTAATCTGATAGCTATGAGACAAAAGAATTAACACGAAATAAATCGTTTACTGGATCATGATATTGTACGGTACAGCATCATCTGTGTAATTGGTGTCATAATGTACTTGTCAGGTGCCACCTATGATAAATAGAAGTTAAAATAGTTTTAATTCTATTTGCCAACATAACACAGATCCTATTGGGTCACACCATATAGGAGCTAGTCGGAGAATCTTGTTGATTAATTATAATGATTATAATTACTAATAAGATGGATAAAATTAATTATATATGATATAATTAAATTATAAATGTCATTTAAATGACAAGCAGAAACATTGGTTAATTTATGAACGTGTTTGACACGTTGCATAAAAGTTACCGAACGAACGATCGAGAAAATATGTATTTGATTTGGACTTAAAATATTTAATTATTGGATTTATATTTTGGGCTTAAAACCCATTAAGAATAAATCACTAATTAAAGATTAAAGGCCCAAATCAAAAGTCCAAATCAAAGTCCAAAATTAATCAAGCCTTAATGGGCCAAGGGCAAAATGGTAATTTCATTTTGCTAAATTTCTTGCCGATTGAACTTGGCCGTTGAAATTGCCGACTTTAATTGCCGACTCAAATTTTTGATTGCATATAAATACAAAAATTGATATGACGGTTTAAGAAATGGTTATAAATATGTAATCAAATTCATAAGAGAATTCATTCACTTCTTGAATACCGATTCGATCCGATCGAACGATAATTCTCTCTTTTCTCAGATTCGTTCTAATCAGAGTTTACGGGTTTTAGAAATAATATTTTACGAGAGTCGTAATTATTATTTGCTTTTTCTCGTGAATAGTGTTTTTGTTAGATTCTGCGGTTTACGGTATTTCTGGTAAAAGAAATAAACCGCTCTCTCGATCAATCCTGGTGGATAACCGATATAGGCACTATAATTTTGGTGCTTGCTTAACCGGGTCAGACAGCCGGGTCAGACAGTCGGGTCAGACTGCATTCCAATTTGAATTTGGAAGCAAGGTAAAGAAATGTTATATTAATCTATTTAATTGTTAAATAGATTTAATCTTTTAGAAATCAATCAAAGGAGTAGATCTATAAACTGATTAAAATACAAGTAAATACGGTTTTACTACTTTGGGTCTATACAGGATTAATCTGGTATGTAACTCTCGGTTATTATCCGACATACTACTTAATCTATGATCTGAATGAGTAAAGTTTTACTTACGGTTTTTAATCTAAGAAAAGGATTGAACAGGTATGTAACTCTCGGTAGATTATCCGACATACCACTTCAATCCTTTTTGGCTTAAGTTAGAAGTAAAATTTTTATTTTACGGTCTTTCCGCAGCTTAAGCCTAATGGCTTTGGGTAGCCTCAAAACCCTACATAAATTATGTTAATTTATGCTGATTGACACTAGATTACTTGAAATTATGTTAATTTATGCTGATTGACACTAGATTACTTTAAATTATGCTAACTTTTTTTAAGAGACAAATAGCTAAAATGCTAAAATCTAACACTAAAAAATCGAATTGTTTTTTTACTACGAATAGGGCCGATTTTGTGCTAAAATACGGTAAATTTACTAAAATGCTGAAATTACAATAATTATGTAGAATTATGCTAAAATACAGTAAATTACGCTAAATTACGTATGAATGGGACCTATTTTGTGGCATCTTTCATAAATCATAAAAAATAGTAAAAAAAATTCAAAAAATAATAAAAATTGGTATTCTAAAAGTTCATTATATAACTAATTTACTGAGCTACGTAGATTGAACAATATAAATGAAAATCTTAATCGGAAACTTCAACTGAAGTTTTGAGGCTCTTCCCTTTGTTTTTTGGCGATTCTGAATTTGAAAATTTGGCAAAACAAGTTCGGACGCATGCGCATTTTCACAAGCTTTTCGAAAAGTGGTCATTTGCTAAAATCGGACACTCGAGCGCCGTTTTATGGCCGTTTGAAGTTTCGTCGTCATTTTTCGCTTTCTCAGTGAAGATATCATCCCTATTCATACGTAATTTACCGTAATTTAGTGTATTATAGCATAATTCTACATAATTATTGTAATTTCAAGTAATTTAGTGTAATTCAGCATAAATCAAGTAATTTAGCGTGTTTTAGTATAAATATGCTAATTATATATAAAAAAATGTAATCTAGCAAATATTTAAAACTAAATTCGATTTTTTAGTGTTAGATTTCAGCATTTTAACTATTTGTCTCTTAAAAAAAAGTTAACATAATTTAAAGTAATCTAGTGTCAATCAGCATAAATTAACATAATTTCAAGTAATTTAGCGTATTTTAGTATAAATATGCTATCAAAAAAAGTAATCTAACAAATATTTAAACAAACAATTCGATTTTTTAGTGTTAGATTTTAGTATTTTAGCTATTTTTCTCTAAAAAAAAAAAAAATTGTTGAGTTCGGAAAAAAAATTTCCGAAGTTAGATGTTGAATCCGGAAATTTTTTTTCCGGTTTGGATAGATTTCGAATTTCAACACCAACATGGTTATTTTTTGTAATTTAATTTATTTTTTGGATATAAATAAAAAATTCGGCTTACAACAACATAATTTTGTCTGTTTCTATGTTGACTTATCTCCATTCTTATATTATGCACGTAGTTGTCCTGATCTGCTAACGGTTGAAATTGAAAGATGAATTTTCGAATTGAATATCAGCTCTCCAATCACATAATCTGTCTTCTTTTGATTAAATACATCTATTTTATGTGTAGAAGTCTAAATTTTGTTAAAAACATACTTGCCACACAGATTGCTACATGGTTTGTCACAATTAAAATTGAATGAATCCCTAGCGATATGTTTTCTTATTTCTCCTTACAGCTATCTCCGATTCCTGCAATTAAATTATTTCCTTATTTCTCTGTTTCATTTCTCCTCTTCCTCTATATTTTCGACAATGAAAATGGAAACAATCATATCTTTCCGAATTTTGTTTAGGGCTAATGTATCTTTGTGAATAGATGAAGAGCAAATTTTGCGCTGATGGAAACAATCATATCTTTCCGATCTGGAGAGAAAATAAAGAATATCAAGAATTTTCGTGTAGAGAAATGATCTGTAGAGAAATTTCCATTATTAAAATAATTTCCATCAAAAATATATCTGTAGAAAAAATCCTTATTTGAATCATTTAATTATATTTTTTTCAATTTTATTTCTTTACACATCATTTCTCCTCTAAATCATTTAATGACCTGTCTTATTTGTGGTGAAAATTAGATATTAAATCGTACAATGATACTTCAAGAACTTTTTCATGTTATATTTGATCCGGTTTTTTTTATTTTTTGTTGTTTCTTTTATTGTTATTTATTATTTGGATCTCTGTTTTTTTTTTTTTTTTTTTCATTTGTGTCTTTTATTTTCATTTAAATATATTTGTTTCTTAATTTTGTGTGAATGTCAAACAAAAATGTCTCTTCATATTCTATTCAATTTTATATTATATCTCCGTTGTAACGCACGGCCACGATACTAGTTAAATAGTTAATAGTGTTATTTATAATTACATATGTTTCAATGTTTAAGAAAAGATATTTATCTGTGCTTAAAAGAGAAGTACCAAGTACAAATTGACACAAATCTTAAAGTAACCTGTAAATTTTCAAATTGGTTCCAATTGACTCGGATGTTGATTGAACGATCCAGATTCCAAACTCAATTTTTATGTTGCTTTAGAGCATCTACAATAGTTATTTCTTTTAAATTGCTAATCTGACGTGTTAATTGCTAATATAATTGCTAGGTTGTATGTCGATTTCTAAAAAAACAAACGATTTCTTTTGGACATGCTGGTACTCTCTCTCTTTCTTATTGGCTCTGACCCAATTTCTGAGATGGAGGGGTTAAAAAATTAAAATGAACTTACTTTTTAAACAGTGTTTTACTGCTGTTTTTTATTTTTTACGGATTGCTGGGTTGGAGATGCTGAGGATTCACACGTGATACATGAGGAGAGCAAATTTGAATTTTGTTAAATGCATTGTACTTTGTAATATTAATTGTGCCCCGAATTAACCCACAAAATCAACAGCACTAAATGCATCCAAAGGCCAAAGAATAGTGTGAATCATACAAATTTTGGGTCTTAAAAGAAATTGTCTTCAAATTTATTGTCTTGGTTGCCACAGAAGATCCCAAACAATTTTATTGAAAAACAAAACTTTGGATCGGTAGAACTAATTTACCGAGCATTTTATATATGAGGGGAGATCCAATCACACTCTTTTTTTGATACATCTTGATATTGTTTTTTTTATAAGCTAATTTTGTGATTTCAAAATTCAAACAATCGATCCGAACCGTTCAACATGATCACCATATTAAAATATGCTTGGAGATCAAATTTTACATTTTTTTTAAATTTTTTTACTATTTATTAAGATGGTTACAAAATCGATGTTTTTCAACGGTCTGAAAACAACGATTTTGTAATCATCTTAATAAATAGTAAAAAAATTCAAAAAAATGTAAAATTTGATCTCCAAGCACATTTTAATATATCCATCATGTTGAACGGTTTGGATCGACTATTTGGACTTTGAAAATAGTAGGTGTCAAAGTGTGTCAAAAAAAAGATGTAATCCGATCCCTCCTCTTTATATATAGAAAGACAAAGTTACACTTCATTTTTTTTTATAATATTTTATAATATTTTCTATAAATAAAATATTCTCATGGATAAGCTGCCGCTTTTCTAATTTGTTTTTTACAAAATAAAATAAAATTTGTGGTTTTTAATTGAAACAATTGTTATCACTTACCACAGACGTTGTCATAATTAGCATTTCACAAGGTCACGGTTTTATTTTCTAAATACTGAAAAACAGTTCGTGGTTAAAATTGTTAGAATTTTATAGTTAAAAGTTATTATGAGCCACACTAAGCAAGGAATTTCATAAGTTTAATCAGGGGCGGATTTACAGCTAATTCAGACGGTATTGAAGAGAAATTTAGATATATGCTCATCAACACATATATCTAAATTTTTTTATATTGAATTTCAATTGATTTATTTTTATTAGTTTAGTTCTCTCATAAAATACTAAATATTTGTTTGTATAGTATAATAGTTAAAATTTCACTTTGAGGTTGTGATTGCTTGAGTTCAAATTCAGTAATCACACATTATTATTTTATATTTCAGCTGTCAATTTAATTTTTTTATTCTGCCCCTGAGTTTAATTTAAATAATCTTGGCCGTTTGAATGATAATCACAGGGCTGTTAATTTAGTTGACGAGTCAAACTCTTATGGTTGAAACATATTAGTTCTTCAATTTACTTTGTACGAGATTAAGGAAAAAATGGTTATTTGCCACTCCAAAACCTTCTAATTCTAAAAATGTCATCCCGAAATTTGAAATTGTAAAAATGCCACTCTAAATTTTATTAATTCCTAATTTTGCCATTTATACTGTATTTTTATGCTATTTTTATTAAAAATTAACTGAAAAATACTGTTTTGGCAAATAACCTTGAAATTGTATGAAGGGTATAATCGGAATATAGAAATACGTATACCAAAACAGTATTTTTCAGTTAATTTTTAATAAAAATAGCATAAGAATATAGTATAAATGACAAAATTAGGAATTAATGAAGTTTAGAGTGGCATTTTTATAATTTCAAATTTCAGAATGACATTTTTAAAATTAGAAGGTTTTGGAGTGGCAAATAACCAATTTTCTCTAAAATTAAAATTAAGGGGTAAGGAAATATAACAAGGGAAGATATCATAATAATTATTTAGGCGACGTCTTGATTTTATTCAAGTTAATCATAAATATCATCACATCAGTCTAATGGTACGACAGTGGACATGAATAAAATATATAAGAAACAACACACGTGATTGTCGACTAAGTAACTATTTTGTTCATTTCAATATGTAATAAATCAATTAAAAAAAATCCACTTATTTATTTTAGATGGAGAGAAAACTATTTCTATTAGATGATATAAAATTTCGTCGAAACAACACAAGTGATTGCCGATTAACAACGGCCTTGTAAGCGACACGACACCGACCACATCAAGAAATTAGTTTTGATAAGAGGTACTGCTAGGGCTGCAAACGAACCGAACCGAACCGAATCAAACTTACCTCCAGTTTGAGTTTGGTTTGAATTAATTAATTTCGAACGAATTCAATTTTCAATCGAATTTTTTACAAATTCAATTTCGAACTTTTACGAACTTTGTTACGACTTATGAGTTATGACTTATGACTGGGCCATAGTTCAAAATTACAGCACTTCAATAAAATCTCAAGCATTCTGAATTCTAGTTACACAGTACACCAAAGTTTATATCAAAGTTCATTATAAATATCAAAATTTATATTCAACACCAAAGTTTAGTAAAATCAATCAAATTCCAGTACAATCACAGTATCCAAAGTTTTTCAAATAGTCAACATGAGCAGTATTCAAAGTACAATTTAAGTTAGAACTGAGAGCAATTATGGACTGGGCGGTCCTATATTTTCATCAGCGAACATAAGTTATCAGCAGAAATCAACGGTTCACGTTTGAGTTAATTTCGAACTAAGTTTGGTTTGGAACCTATTTCGAATGAACTAGGTACAGTTTGAGTTTGGTTTGAATTAATTTCGAACGAACTCAATTGCGAATTGAACTTTTTACGAACTTTTTTGAATCGAATTATGAACTACGAATTTTTTGTGCAGTCCTAGGTACTACAAATGGACCAGTTTTATGTCTTTATGAACTCGTTTGAAAATGTACAAAAGAAATATAAAAATTAATTTCGTCGACAGCAGGGTTCGAACCTGCGCGGGCGAAGCCCAACAGATTTCAAGTCTGTCTCCTTAACCACTCGGACATATCGACTATATTGATTAGTGGTTACGAATAATATTATAATAATAAAATATATCTTTCAAAATAGCTTTAGAAACTTAATTGAAGCCCAATTAAAAAGCCCACAATTTTAGTTGTTTGAGTTTTGCAAAGCACTGATCCAATTTTCTATCAATTATTACGACCACAATAAAAGAAAAGAAAATTATCAAGTCTGCCTACTATTTTGTGACCAATTCATCTGTTTAATTATCTTTCTTAGATGAAAATATTTAATTTTAATATCAATTAACAACAAAAGAAAAAAAAAATCGAAGTTCCAACAGGACATTCGTCCCCTACAAGTCATAATAAATTATTCTTTTTTCTAATTTTGTTTCTTGATAAAGATGTGTAAACTCATAGTCAATTCTTAATACAATGTCTAATCGCACTTGTAAATAAGTAGATGCATCTTTTCCCCATATGTATAATGTATGTATGATTTTAAATAACTAATGTAAAACTTTAAATCACTGCCAAATATTAAAGATCAACTCAGTTGTGTGTGACGGTGATAACGCTTCTTCTTGCATTTGGTTTGACTCCTGAATGCCATCGCCTGATCCTCGATCTCTTGACTGTTTTGTATCATGCAAACCCTCACTGGTGGGACCAAAGGGAGGTGTCTCAGAGATATCTACTGAGTTTAGATGTTGGTGCTCAGAATTATCATGGAACCGCAGAAGAATTTGCTGAGCCTCTAGTATGTTTGTCTGACAAAACACAAAATGTATTCAAATTTCAGTTTGGAACTTGGATACAAAGAACAAACATGTATCTCAATTCATATGCTTGTGGAGCTGTGTTTTCATTTTTGTTTTCTTATATAAAAATTTAGTGTTAAATTTTGAGGTTTTAAAACAAGACCAGGGGTTTTAAATTTTACATGTGCTTGACCAATTAATGATTAATAAATTATCAGTTAACACACCAACCTTAGCAATTAAAGAGCTAGTTAATAAATTACAAATGTACACAAAAATACATATCAAAGTGTCAGTCTATTAGTAATAATATGTCTTCATAGATTGGTTATAAATTTCATCCAAGTTGAGATTTGAAAATTGAGGGATAGAGTTATTCATATACAGACTTTTAACTGAATAATAGTGCTTGCCCATATTGAAAAATATTACTAGTATTAACATATTTGGCTTTTGTTATAATTTTAATTTACCGAATAGAGAGCGCATGGAGAACACACTCTTCCTCTATTCCATCATTCCGATGAACAAAGAAAAATATATTCAATGGAATAGGGAGAGAATAAAGTTCAAACGGAGGGCATGACAATAAATTTTCATACCAATTTCACCTTTTTCACTTTTCTACAATTTTGTGCAATTCCAATCAGATTCAACACCTATTCCAACATTTCTCCTGTACAAGCCCCATGTGAACAAGGATGCAGTATGAAATGAAAGAAGAAGAATGTAAAAAGGGTCATCTATGTATCTAACCTATTGTTACAAAATGATCTGACCTGGCCTATTTGCAAATCCTTAGCAAATTAACACTAATTATTAGTTGGAATTGCACTCTCCAATCTTACTATGGAAAATTCTGAAAGTTCAAAAAACAAGATATAATTTAGCTAAGCTTGGGGATTCACATGATTTATAAAAGATGCAAAGTGAATTGTAGTAAATAGATGACTTTAATTCCCTTATTCAAACTGATCAAGAATCTCTAAATTTTCTTCAACACCAACTGGACATGTTGAACGAAACCAATCTTTGATACATATAAGTGTTGTAAATAACAATATGCGCTCGTCGGACAGATAGGATACCGCCAAGCAATTAATTAGAAATAATGGTCAAAATTCAAAATAATAGGCCGATTAGTCGGAAAAATCCGTGACGGTTTGGTCGCCTCCAATGATTAATCAACCGATTAATTAGTCAAAAGAGTCATTTTTTACAACACTGGTATATATGAGAGATTGTACAATTCTTGGGGTCAACAAACTCCTAAATGCATCAAGTATGTGGCCACTTGTACTAAATGTCGACTCAGAATTCAATGTTGAACATGAACAACAAGAACATCACGTGCCATGTGTGACATAATAGGAAATCTTAGGCATTAACCTTCCACCATCCCAAAATATCAAAATCTGATTCATCACCTTCTATATCATCTTTAAGATATTTCTCCAACTCCAACTTGCTCTCTTCTGCTTTCTTTGCATATTTGCGTTTCTTAAACCTTGAAGCCATGTCTTGTGTATCCTTTGTACTGAGAGTCACTTTTGCTGGGTGTTATTCCTGTTTCCTTTGTCATTTAATGTTGAGTCATATAACTTCTTATATTCATCAAATAATAAAACGAAGTCACCTTTCGCCTTCTCCATCAATTTTTCACTCTTTTATTGGTCATATATCATGAGAGCAAACTCCATTAATTCTAATTTTTGTCGAGGGGTCAAGAATATCCACAACATAGATCAAATAATTGGATTTCTCAATATTACCCCTAATACTTGTTGTACTTTTCAGTTATTCTTTCAGCTAGAGAAGGAAATACGTGACACGCCGTGAGGTGACGTGATCAATGTTTTTTTTTCACGTGACGTGACGTGACGTGATCAAAATAGTGGCAGACGATCACGTCACGCGAATGGTCACGTCACGCGTAGTCACGCCGTGACTACACGTGACGTGATATGACGTGACATAAATTAGTCACATTGAACTTCTTTTTTATATTTTAATTTAAATTGTTGAAAATTCAGAAAAAATATATCAAAAAATATGAAAATTATAAAATTTGTAAAATAAGTAAATAATGTTGCAAAAATTAACTAGTAAATAATATTCTAAAAATTGCTAAAATTTTTGGATAAAATATATTTAAGCCCGTTTCATTAAGAAACATAGTTTTTACAAACAACCACAAAAGAAAAGTCTGAATATACTATGAATATACTACAGAAACATAGCCTAATAGTGCTAATAGGAATATACTCTGAATTTACGTGATTACACGTGACAGTACGTGATCACGTGATGTGTTTTATAACGTGACGTGATCACGTGACATGACGTGACGTAATTAGTTTACGTGACGTATAATTTTTGTTAAATACAGTCACATCACGCGAATAGTCACGTCACGCAACACGTGAGTCACGTCACGTAATTGACACACGTGACGTGACGTAACGTGACGTGAACGTGACGTAACGTGACGTGAACGTGACGTTACGTGACGTGACTGATCACGCCGTGACAAATTTCCTTCTCTACTTTCAGCCATTACACTTAATTCCATGTCACATAAAGTGATTTAATGAAACAATCACTCAACATTAGTAATTTAATGGAAATAATATTAGAAGTCACATAAAGTGATCTGAAAATCCGACTAGTCAAATTATAAATATGTTTTAAAAAAAGCTGCAATTTTTCATCATTTTTCCAATCTAATTTGGTAGGTGCACTGATACCACTTACATTTTGTCCCATCTCCTCACATTCTTTCTCACCCTCATTGACAAGATAAAAAATAAAATTATTATTTTGTTTCGCATAAGTTTCAAATACATTTCAGAATTTTAGAGCTACATCCAACATCATATATATATGTAGAGCTCCATCGAGTGGGAACATCTAAACACAATAATGCCTTACTATCGATCTAAACACAATAGTGCCTTACTATCGATATTTTCCATTATCACATATTCTTTGAATTTATGCAACCTTTTTGGGATTGTAAAATTCTAAAGTTTTGTCCAAATTTTGGTCACATATTCTAAAGTTTTTGTGTGATAATGGTTGAACAAAAATGTCTGACGGGATGTGGGCTAGGTTATGATAGGAAATCGGTTGGTTCAGTTATTGCAGTTTTTAGATATTGTAAACTGAACCATTTAAACTAAAATTTTCCAGTTCAGTTAAAAACCAAATAAACTAGTACAGATGAACACCCCTAATAACTTGTTTCACTAGTGGAAAATGTATATTTAGTATCGGCACATCAGGGTCGGACATAGCGTAAAGGCGATACTGATATATATCTGGATCGGGCAAATTTAAAGGCCGACCTTGAAAGTTGGTATCAGGATCGGTCGTTTATAAACAACCATTCTTGATAGTCCAGAACATATCAGGAACGACTGTTATAAAAGACCGTTCTTGATAGTGACTTATCAAGATCGGTTGTTTATAAACGACCGTTCTTGATAGTCGAGGACTATCAGGAACAGCTGTTACAAACGACCGTTCTTGATGTGGCGCTATCAGAATCGGCTATTTAATGTTTACCGATATTGATAGTCCATACTTTATCAGTATCGACTCTTCACGTACGTCCGATCTTGATTGTGCAAATCCAGAACTTAATAAAAATTGCGCCAAAGTTTTGGGTTGCGCCCAAACACAGAAATTACGCGAGTTCTAAAAAGTTCGTCTTCCAATCCAAACCCTAGACCCGTCTTTCCTCTTTGCCTCTCCCTCTTCGCTTCATCTCCGCCTTGCCATCACGCTGTGCTCGTGCCCACCCCCTCTGCCATTTCGTTCGTCCTTTCTCTCTCTACCGAGCACAAGCCCTCCCCCGCTCTCTCTCTCTCTCTTTGAGGATTGATCATCTACCAGTTCGCCACACTCTCTCTAGGTATGTTATTTTGGTTCAATAGTTACTAGATTTTTCTCATGTGAAATTTGTGAAATTTGTAAATTAAGGGCTAGGATTGAGGGTTTCAATTTGAAATTTTGTGAAATTAATTCAATGTTATTCTCGAGTTCTACCAACCCAATTAGTTTTGCTGCCTAGGTTTCAAATATCAACTCTGGCGACAAAGCTTGGTGTGAGAAATATAGCATTGCTTGGAACATGCCTTCTTCTGGCAAATTATGTAGTGGCTATTTCTGAAGCCTTTTATATGCCTTAGGTATCAATTATTATACCTGAATATCATAAATTTGTGTCAACGGGCATATTGATGCAGTGTACCAAACCAGCCAAATATCAAGCTATAATCTGGCATGCGACCAGGTACATGTACTGTAAAGGGGAATCAAGTACCAGAGAGCAAAATCAACACACAAAGAGAGAAATCTAGAGAGAAATCAAAGCAATCAAACACCAGAAATTTTACGTGGGAAACCCTCTAAGGGGAGAAAACCCACGGCCGTCGCCAAATCGCGCAAATCCACTATGTTTTAGAGTTAGGTTACAACCACACATAATAACAAGGAGATCGCTAATGTATACGAAGAAGAAAAACAAGCCAACAGTAAAAGGCCTAAACAGAGATCAATCTGGGCTGTACATACAGATCACAAATTAGGCTAATCTGGGCCGTCGGACAAAAGAATTCATATGTAATTGACTTCTCGAAAATAATTTTCGTAACCTCAGACACCGCTCGCAGGGGGCTGCCGCCCCCCTGCCACCCCCCGCATAATCCTAGAATCAGGCCCACATACATAACAGGTACAACTCTTATAAACTCACCTGTTATATGTTTTTTAGGCATTTAGGTGGAGAATAATGGTCCCTGCACATGCTTTCTTAGCATTTGGTCTTGTCTTCCAGGTTGCCTCTATATATCTTTTCTCATCTCTTTCTTTCATTGGTATTTATATATTATGTAATTGTAGTTACTTTGTGCTAATGTTGCATTTCATGCAAAATGTCAGGCATGGATCTTGGAGCAAGCTAACTATACAATTGAAAATTGCATCTTTCAATTCAATCTTTTTTAGTAATCAGAATTGTTCTTCTAGCTTGTACTAGCAACAGGCCGCAACAGGTCGTGTTGTTACTTGTGAGTTGATAATGACCAAAAACCACATTTATATTTGCTGCTGTTACATTTGCATTGTGCATGAAGAAAGATTGCAATTCTATCAGTAGCTATATGCGGTACAACCGGTTCTGGTTAAAATCAACTGTTTTTAAATTAAAAAAAGGTCAACTGCTGTTAAAATCATTCTATTTGTACTTTGTATCACGGCCTCTGATGTTTTTCTTTTATTTATTTTCAACCCTTTTGCTTGCAGATGTAGCACAAGAGAGGAGGTTTTTAGTTCTGTCTCTCTGAAGACTACTGGTAAAATAAACCCTAATTTCACAAATTAATAATATAGTTCATCAATCTGTATAATTATTCTGTTAGTTCTCTCTCATTCTTTGGCACGAGTATGTTGCTTGTCTATATAGAACTGAATCAGAATTTTGCTGTATAGATTGTGGACATAAGCTGATCGGTCATTTTATTGTTAATTTGCAAAATTATTACTTTGTTAGTTTTCATCAATACCTCATAATTTTTTTTATATATTAGTTTATAAATTTTGTATATATACATAGATAAATAGCAGTAACTTGAGATTGAACATTCAATGCAAAAGCTTTATATATAATAGTTGAAGTATCACATAGAAAGTATTTTCCTTAACGGTAACGATCATGCATATTGCAAGAGTGCTAGCACCAAACAAATGACTATATGTTTTCATTCTTTAATATCACTTTTAAGTTTTAAGTTTAACTATTCATTTGCATGCAATATGAAACCAAACAAGCATGTATGTAAGAAGGAAATAAATCTGCTGCGATTCCAGATCTCACCATTCATTTGTTGGAATGCACAAATTTCAAGAGAAGTTGTTTTATTTACACGAATTTTAAAACAAATAAATGGGTGGATGTGGAATCGCAAGGTCCTGCAATTCTTTGGAATCGCAGCAGATTTGGATCCATGTAAGAAAGTATCCACACCAATGTGATGACAACATGCAAAATATTAATATTTTTTGCTCTTTTGATTTACGCATCATTATCTTCCAAGCGATCTAGAATAATAGTGCCACTATGTGCTCAATGATATTAATTTTTAAGACTAGTTCCGTTTTACAAAACATATGTGAACTGAGGGGATATGAAATATTTGTGAATATATTTAAAATGAAAATAAAAGGGACATAGAATTATGTACACTAGCCACGCATAAATTACCTAGATTATATATAATCCTATCACACTTCACACAGAAAGCCACACGTGAGTTGGAAAATATTTACAAGTAGAAGACGAAGATCCTATTATATTTTATTATATAATGAAACGCACATTTCAAATTTCTAACAGTATCCATGGTACCTTTTGTACAGATGGTGCCGACATTTTTATTAATATCCAAAGTTAATTACAAATTAATAAATATATCACTAATGTTGGGAATTTATAAAAATATCTATACCGGTCATTTTTTGGCCTGTTTAATTTTTTTCGATACCGGTCAGAAAATAACTGGTACTAATTTTTTTTTTTTAGAGACACTATGAATAACAAGATGCTGAAATCTAACAATAAAAATTCGAATTTGTTTTTTAAATATTTATTAGATTATTCTTTTGATATATAATTAGCATATTTATACTAAAATACACTATATTACTTGAAATTATGTTAAATTACGCTGAATTACACAAAATTATGCTAAATAATATTAAATTATGCTAAAATACGGTAAATTACGCTAAATTACATATGAATAGGGATGATATCTTCACTGAGAAGGCGAAAAAACGATGACGAAACTTCAAACGACCATAAAACGGCGCTCGAGTGTCCGATTTCAGCAAATAACCACTTTTCGGAAAGCTTGCGAAAATACGCATGCGTCAGTGCTCGCTTTGTCAAATTTCAAAATTCATAATTGCCGAAAAACAAAGAGAAGAGAGGCTCAAAACTTGAGTTAAAGTTTCTGCTAAAGATTTTCATTTCTATTATTCAATCTACGTAGCTCAGTAAATTAGTTATATAATGAACTTGTAGAATACTAATTTTTATTATTTTTGAAATTATTTTTTCTATTTTTTATGATTTGTGAAAGATGACACAAAATTGACTTAATTTAGCGTAATTTAGCGTAATTTACCGTATTTTAGCATAATTTAACATAATTATTGTAATTTAGTGTAATTGAGTGTAATTCAGCGTAATTTAACATAATTTCAAGTAATTTAGCGTATTTTAGTATAAATATGCTAATTATATATAAAAATAATAATCTAACAAATATTTAAAAAAAAAAATTAGTACCGGCTATTTTCTGACTGATACCGAAAAAATTAAAACCGGCCAGAAAATAACCAATATGGATATTTTTATAAATTCTCAACATCAGTGGGTATATTTATTAATTTGTTAACTCTGGATATTAATAAAAATGTCGGCAGATGGTGCATGCTTTTGCCCATTTACAATTCTACCAGCATGTTATTTGTTGTCCATTAGCCAATATAACATAACAATGACCTCCAGAATAATCAGCAATCCGTACATCAAATAAACCCCTTGGCTAAGGGCAAATAAAAACCACAGCAAACTACATCATGCCACAACTACCAACTTTACATACAAAACTAAATAAATATTACTAAACTAAATAATTAGTTCTACAAGTACGATCTAATCCAGAACTTACAATCTAAAATAAAATTAACCCAATGACGGTCTCTTCTTCTTGCTCCTCTGATTCTTTGCCAGTAAAACTGAGAACCCAACACCAACAAACCCGAACTTCTTTCTCTTCTTGGTAGCACTCCATGCACGCACCGACTCATCCAATGCCAAAGGTCGATACTTCCTATTCAGCATCTGGCCCAGAGATACCTTAGGGCTCTCAGTCCGTTTCTCCCATACCTGTTTACCATACACATCTGGACCTGTTAACTTCATACTCAGTATCTGCCCGATTGACAGAGTCGGTTCACCCTCGTTGCTGTCTTGTCCCGACCCGTTAACATCTGCCACCTTAGACTTGGAATCCCTGCTGCCATGGTATGGGCCGTGTTTCTTGAATTTATCAGCAATTTGAAACCCGTGCGGAACTTTTTTCTGACAGCGCCAGTTGCTGAGGCTTTCTTCGATGGCAAGTTTCCCCTCGTTGGCTGCCTCGACCCGTTTTAGGGCTTCTTCGAGAGCTTGACGGCATGCCTTCGCCTCTAAACGGGCCTCTTCAAGCCTCTCCAGAGACTCTAATTTTGATCGATTCGCCTCGTCGACCTCACACATGGCAGCTTCGACCTTGTTTCTAGACCCTTCTTCAGCTTCTCGTGCTTTCTGGTTTAACATGTCATATTCCTCCAAACTCAGGGTTACACCATCCTCTACGTTTTCCAAATTATAGCTGCTGACTAATGCCTTAATTTCAATTAATGCAATGGCTTCAGCTTCCTTTGCTGCCTCTTCCACTTTTCTAGCTGCGGTACACCTTATTTCAGCTGTTATTATGCTAGCTTTTGTTTGTTCAATCTCAGCTGTCAGATTCACGATTTCAGATTGAGCCGAGTTTGTCACCTCTTTGATCCGTTCGATTTCTAAGGTCATCTCGTTTACCTCGCTGGATGATTCTAGAGACTTCTCCTCGTCAATATTTTTCTCCTCTCCTTTTTGATTGGTGAGAAGTTTGAGTTTTTCGGTTGCAATGTTAAGTTCTTTTTCAAGGGATGAAATCACAGTTGTGTTGTTAGATAGCTTGTCTTTTATTTTCTCCAACAGGGTTTTCTCTTTTTCAATGCTACTGTTTAACAAATCGATTGAGGCGCGAATTGATGCTAGGTCAGAGGTTGTTCGATTTAGGTTCAGTTTGGCTTGTTTGAGTTCATTTAGTACAATGAAGCACTGTGTCTCCTGAGGGATTGATTCGGATTCGGATTCAGGTTCGTTTAAGGGGTGTACCTTTCTAGGATTTGGTTCTTCGCATGAAATTTCTTTCTGGATTTTCGACTTTAAGCCTGCAACAATTTTCTTGGCTGATTCAAGCTCTTTTAGCACTTCAAGTGTTTCCTTTTCTTTGATTATGAGGTCCTTCTCCAGTTGTGTCGTTTGGTCGTGCAGAATAGAGACCTCTACTTCCTCTTGCTCGTTTTTCTGTTTAAGAAAAGAGATATACTAATTTCAGTTCAATTTTAGAATTTTTAGGTGGAGTTTTACTATGAACCACAGTGGCAGTGGCACTGCATATTTCATCTATAGATTTCCAAAAAATAATGTGGGACTCAGATCACTCTCTGGTTTGATACTTGCATAAAAGGATGCAAAGTAAGTCACCATGATACTGCTCATTAAAAGGCATTGCCAGAAGAAATTACAGAATTTATCAACTTAATTTGAATTTTGAAGCAATAATTGCAGCTTTACATACTAACTCGTATTAATCGGCTAAACACAACAGATTCAATACAATAGGAACACAATAGGCAGGTTGTGAGGCTTAATTGAAAGTACAAAAGGAGACACAACAATCAGCAGTGAAATAAAATGAGAAATTAAAATGTACATGTACCTTAGAAGAAAAAAGCTTTTTAAGCTGGGATTTCCACACAGCACTTCCCCCAAATCGATCAACAGCCTCCTTCACGGACTCGAACGGCGCTGACGTGTCAATCTCTACCCTACCGTTAACCCAAACCTCCTCACACTCAGGAGCTAGGGTTTCGGACGGCGGCGCTACGGTTTCAGGCGGGGGAGGTAGGGTTTCAAGCGGTGGGTTGCCACCGCCATTACTAACTGGAGCCTCAGTTAGAATTTCTTCCATAAGACGATTTCTGTTTTGCCTTTTGTATTTCTTTCTCCCTCTATCAATCTTTTCTTCTCTCTCTCTTCCAATTAGCTCTTTTCTGCAAATGTGAGGGGATTTTTTTTCTTGGGGTTGTGGGGGTTTATGGGTTAAAGAGATAAACCTCGATAATGCTCAAATAGAAGCGAAAGGTAAAAGGAGGGAAAGTAACGTTACAATTGTTATATGCGCCTGGTGCTCCGTAAAAAAAGAGAACGTTACAATTGCTGGATGCGCCTGGTGCTCCAGAAAGCACCCCATTATTAATTTAGCATAGTGCATTTCTAGCTACTCTGCTATTCATACGGTTATACACCAGGTGTTCTATTAATTATGGAGGAACAATTTTCTAGTTTATTTTTCTTTAGTAATAGCCGTTAAAGCGATAACCAATTATTACTTTTTTTTTAATTACAGAGGAATAGTTTGTAATTTTATTTCTGTTAGAAATAGCCGTTAAGCGACGGTAGCCGTTTAAGGACGGAGGTCGCAATTGACTTTGATATACACACGCTGAGTTCTGGAGTCGTTCGGTCCGCAAAAGCCTTTCTTCTCTAGTTCTGTTTGGTTCTTCCATATTACCGAGCGTGATATTTGGTGAAATTCGACGTGAACATAGAAAAAGCGCATGGTTTAGAAGTACGACTGGTCAGAGAGACGGAGAGAGAATATGCAATAAATGATGCGAGCAGAGGCCCCGCACGCACCCAGCACGAGGGACAAAAGAGGCCGTTGGGCTGCGTGATAAGTACTGGGTACAGTAAAAGACCGGGGTAAAAACTAGACAAAATTGTGAAAATGCCACTCCAAAATTTTCAAATTGTGAAAATGCTATTTCGAACTTTGAAATTGTAAAAATGCCACTCTAAACTTCATTAATTTGTAAATCTGCTACTCCAAATAATTAATGACTAAAATGCCCTCCCTTCTTCTTCTCCTGCCTCCTCTTCTCAGACGTCACACATGCAAAGAAAAGAGGAATGCCGATAGGCAGGCCGGGGATCATGGGAAGCCGGGCCCACTTCCCAGTTTCGGGGTGGAAGAGCGACAGGTGATAGGAGATGGTACCTGAGGCAGTGTAGGATTTGGGGTTGTTCTGCTCGGAGGTGGAAATCAGAGACGGCTCCGACTGGGCCCCGATGACTACAGTCTGGGCCATGCCAGACGCCTTTCTGAGCGAGTGGAAAGGGTTGGATTCGACTTCTTGCTTCCATTGGCGGCAGACATGGCGCACCAACGGCAAGGAGTCGTAAAGGAGAAGAAGAAGGGAGGGCATTTTAGTCATTAATTATTTGGAGTGGCAAATTTACAAATTAATGAAGTATAGAGTGGCATTTTTACAATTTCAAAGTTCGGGATGACATTTTCATAATTTGAAGATTTTGGAGTGGCATTTTCACAATTTTCCCTAAAAACTACTATTTCCTACCACTAATGATTCTGTAGTGAAGTTCTGTCTAGGGCTCTAATAAGTAACTAATATCGTGCCCGTGCTTTGTAACGGAATATATGATAAAATAACAAAAATAAATTCTCATACAAAATGACAAATTAAAAAAAAAACAAAATTAGAAATATATTCTACATTTATCACAGTAATATGTATAGAAATAAGGAAGTAAATAAATAAAGAAGTAAACAAAAAATTAATTTGCATTGTGATCCACCGTATAGAAAATTTCAATTGGAGAGAGAGAAATAAAAAAATAAAATAAAGAAACAGATAATTATATCGCTAAATTTTAGAGTCTATTTAATTTTAATTGTAACGCATTATGTGGCAGTATGTGTGGCGAGTATGTTTGTAGCTAAATTTATACTTCTACACATAAAACAGATGCATTTAATCAAAAGAAGATATATTATGTGATTGAAGAGCTGAAATTAAATCTAAAAATTAATCTTTCAATCGTAGCCGTTAGTGGATCGGACACCCAACGTGCTTAATAATGGAATGAAGATAAGCCTATAACTATAAGCCTCGTTTTTCTTTTTTATTAATTATTGTTTTCAAGGAGTAAAGGCAGTACAAGGGGTCAACAACGATTTTGTTAAATATCAGATTGATTTCAATATTTCAATAATTAATTTAAATTGTTAATTTTGATCGATTCGTAGTACATCACGTAACAGAATAAATTGTGCTTCAAATTAAAAACGAACTAGAAAAACAATATAATGATTGAAAAATGTTCAAATTAATTATTAAAAGGTTGTTTCAATCGATTGATGTTGAACTTAAGGTTTTTTTAATATGCTCGAGCAAGTAGAACATAAAAAATAACAAGTACAGCATGAAAGACAACTAATACAAGATTAAAAACCAGTACAAGAAAAAAGATAAAATACAACAAAAATAAAATAAAATACAACCAGTAGTAAATGAAAGACAACCAGTCGAACGTGAAATATAACTAGTAGAACAAGAAAGAAACCAGTAGAACATGAAAGACAACCATTACAACATGAAAAACAACTAGAAAACGATGAAATACAACGAGAAGAACATGAAATACAACAATTAGTAGATGAAAGACAACCAGTAGAACACAGAAGGCAACCAGTACAAAATAAAAGACAACCAGAAGAAGATGAAAAACAACTACTAGAAAATGAAAAACAATCAGTAGAAGAGAAAAGACAAATAGAAGAAAATAAAATATAACAAGTAAAACATGAAAGACAACCAGTTAAGATGAAAAATAACTAGAAAAAAATAAAATACAATCAATAGTAAATGAAAGACGACCAATAGAACATTAAATACAACCAGTAGAACATGAAAAGACAATCAGTAGAAAATGCAAGACAACCAGTACAAGATGAAAGACAACTAAAAGCAGATGAAAACAACTAATAGAAGATGCAAAACTGTAGGGTTATCGTATAACATTTGATTAGGCTTAAGCTGCGGAAAGATTGTAAAATAAAAATTTTACTTCTAATTTAAGCTGAGGATTAAAAGAGGTACGTCGAAAAGACCACCGAAAGTTCATTTTTCAGTCTTTCCCTTGACATAACATTTTAATCCTACGAGGATCTACTCCGTGATTGATTTCTAAAAACTTAATCTATTTAACAATTAAATAAATTAAGATAACATTTATACCTTAATCCAAATTCGAATTGGATTGAAATCTGATTCGCCTCGGAGCACCAGACGTCTGATGCCTCTATAGGTTATCCACCAGGAACTACCAGAGAGCGGTTATTTCTTTTGCCAGAAATACTGAAACCGCAGTATTCGCAAAAACACTATTCACGAGAGGCGTGAAAATACTATTCACGAGATGCAGATAAAATGATTCACGATCAGCAGGTAAAGATACCGCGTTTTTCGCAAAAACATAAATACCGCGATCTTCGCAAAAACACTATTCACGAGAATAACTATTTTATTCTCGCAAGAATATATATTTATGGATTACCGAATTTTCTGCAAATCACTATTTGGGAGAAAATTAAAGTACGAATCGAATCGGATTCTGATTCGAACTTTGCTCGGATTGTTATGATTTTTCCTCTACCCCTCCACCCCTATTTATAGGGTTTTGTGGCAGCTTGGTATTTACAAAAATACCCCTATAGGTCGGTTTCAAAGAGGAAATGTCAAAAATGCCCTTGGCCCATTTTTAATCAATTTAATTTGGGCTTTTCTAATTTAATTTGATTTGGGCTTTTAATTAAATTCTAAATTTAATTAAGGCCTAAATTCAAATTGGGCTTTTGGCCCAAAATATTAATTCATAATTAATATTTTAATCCATATAATATATATATACAATTATTCTGAATAATTGTATTTCTAGCGTTTGCGATAAATTTATACGACGTGTCATACATGTTATAAATTTAATCTTGTTTAAGCTTGTCATCTCCATGACATTTATTTTATTATTAATTATAATACTTTATAATTAAATCATAAAATTTCTATGATTACTTTCCAATTGGTGTGACCCGATAGGATATGTGCTATGTTGGCAATAGAATTAAACTCCTTTTAATTCTATAAATCATAAGAGACATCTGACATATACATTACGACTACCCAATTGACACAGATGATTTTTTACATTGCAATATCACGATCCAGTAAACAATTTACTCGTGTTAATTCTTTTGTCTCATAGTATCAGATCAGTTTCAAGGTAGGTAGTGTCATTCTTGCAAACTTAATCTTTTCTCGATCTTAAATAGTTTTATCAAATATGATTAACTCTTTAATCATACCGCATGCAGATAATCCTATTTCATCAAGAGGCCTAGTGATACCATCACTCGTATAATAATACGAGGGACAATAGTAGTCTTGGTGAACATCTTCCTTCCGCATAAGTTATGCATACTGAAATGTTATCTGTATAACTATTTTTTACGGATTGCATTGGACCCACTCACAAATACACACTTCCTATGTAGGAAAGACGAATACCTCATACTTTAGAACTTAACACTGAATGAAAACATTAATGACACGAACACAATCCATTTAACGTTTAATTTAGGGTCTGTCAAATACCATGTTCTCTAACATGTATCTGTGTGATTAAAATGACAACTCTTTGTCTATGGTTTGTAAAACTTAACCATCATTTAATCCACACACTAACCTTTAATTGGTCAATTAGTGTTTTTTGCTAATTACCACGGTTAGAGACTTTTAAGAGTATTTATCATCTATATTACGGAATCTTACAATTTCAAGTCATGAACTCGAAATGATTCATAAATTCGATAAATTCTCAAAGAACAAAATGATATATTTATTAATCATCCATTACATGAACAAAATATATAGAATAAAAATTATTCTATGATTGACTTCTAGATTATTACACTAACAAAAACAACCAGTACAAAATTAAAGATTACCATTACAAAATTAAAGACAACTAGAAAAAGATGAAAACAACTAGTAGAAGATTAAAGAGAACTAGAAAAAAATGAAATACAACCGGTAGTAGATGAAAGACAACTAGTAGAACATGAAAGACAACCAGTAGAACATTAAAGAAAACAAGAAGAAGATGAAATACAACAAGAAGAAAACGAAATACAACTAGAAGAATGTGCAATACAACGAGTAGTAGATGAAAGACAACTAGTAGAATAGTTAAGACAACTAGAAGAAGATTACAGACAAGCAGTAGAACATTAAAGACAACCAATACAAGATGAAATGCAAATAGAAAAAGATGAAATACAACGAGAAGATGAAATACATGTAGGGCGAATTTGTCGCTAAATTCTGTTTTACTTAGAATTTATCGCTAAATTATGTTTAGACTTATGGTGCAGAAAGAACGCAAAATAAAAAATTTTACTTCTACCATAAGTCAAGGATCTACTCCTCGATTGATTTCTAAACATATATTTATTTAACACTTAAATAAATTAAAACAACGATTGTACCTTAATCCAAATTCGAATTGGATTTGCAGTCTGACTCGGTTTCGTAGCACCAGAAATCTAGTGCCTCTATCAGTATCCACCAGGAACTACCAGAGAGTTGGTATTTCTTTTGCCAGAAATACTATACCAACGGTATTCGAAAAAGCCGCTATTTTCGGTAAATCACTATTCACCGTAAATACGATTAATTCTGCGAAAACACTATTCACAATAATAACTATTTTATTCTCACAAGAATATATATATATGGATTATCGGATTTTCTGCAATCACTATTTAGGAGAAAATTAAAGTTCGAATCGAATCGGATTCTGATTCAAACTTGGATTGGATTGTTATATCTTTCTCTCCACCCCTCCACCCTTTATATAGGTGTAGACACCCAAAATTGTATAATCTTGAAAGCAAGTAATATATTTGCACTGAACACGAGTTCTAAAATCAATGATGTAACATTCATGCTTATACAAAAATGTATGATTTACGGTTCAATTTTTCAATTAATATTATTTAAATGCTTATTTTCAAGTTGAATATGCACACACCAAGTCGAATATTATTGGGTTAAGCCTAAAAATTTCATGTTATGCCAAAATTGCATGATTTTTTATGCTTTATTTTAAAAGATAAATTACGACAATGCATTTTAATACTTGAAATTAAGAAAGAAAATATTGTAACATATATTTCTCAAATAATTCTATCCACGGGAATACTTATCACGTCAGTCATTTTTGTTCGTCTGAGATGAATTCTAGTAGTATATATATCATCTCATAAAGATAAAATCTAATAATATAAATAGGATAATATATTTCTAAAGTATATTATCTCATAAAATTAAGATAAAATCTAATGGGAAAAATATATTTAGTTTTTGTGGTAATTGACTTTCTGATACCACGATACATACTTTATTTAACTATAGTAATATCGTACTATATTATTGCTACAAAAAATCACTAGTTTGAACTATAATAATATTATACTATAGTCACCTTAATTCTTCCATGCACTAAATTACACCACAAATAATTCAAAGCAAACAAAAGTGTGTTAAAATTGATTATCAAGTTTCAACTATGATGCAAAATTGGAAACTTGATAAGTGACTACCGCATAAAAAAATTTCTACCATGGTAACTATCAATATTTATGCAGTAGCCAAAATATGTGAACTGCAATGGTTTAGGCAAAATCCACACGGCACCTATTATCATCTTTTACAATCCATATGGTTGAAGTATGTGAAATTATTTACCTACTAATCTACAATAAATGGAGCCATGCATTTGGTCCGTGTAAGGCTATCAAATTTTGCATTTATGAGAATTATGATATTTTGATCACGCAGCTGTATTGGAATCTTAGAATGTGCTGACATAAGCAGTAGGGGTGTCAATGGCACCCGTTTACCCGTTTATCCTACCCGTATCGTATTCAATAAGACGGGTATGAGTAAGGTTTTTTTTTTATTAGCTTATTGGGTATGGGTATGGGTAAAGATTTTTTTCATTAGATAAACGGCTATGGGTACGGATAAAGATTATTTCGTACCCATTGGGTAACGGGTAATTATATGAAATAAATTATATATATATATATATCAATATTATGTTCAATTTATTTATTTTCCTATTTTTCATATTGCTGAATGTTTTGTTATTTAGTTAACGAATTGAATTTGTTAGAAGAAATATTTGTGATTTTTATTTTATTTTTGCTTTATAAAAAACTATTTGTTAGAATTGATTGCATATTTGTATTTTCATTTTTATATTAGTAATTGTGATGGCATATGTATGACATGATGAATTTAGATGGTTTATTTGTAAAAATAGTAAAACCATTATATTAGTATTTTCGTTATTCGTCCATTACCGTTTCGTTACTCATTAATCATAACGGGTATGGGTAGGGTAGGGTAAGACAAATTCTTAACGGGTATGGATAGGGTATGGGTAGATCAATTCTTAGTGGGTATGGGTATGAAAATGGTTCCACCCTACCCGTATCGTACCCATTGACACCCCTAATAAGCAGCGATTATCTCTTTTTGTTGGTGCAATAATTCAAGCACTATAAGTTGTTCTGATAGTAACATCTCCTAGTGAAGGATAATAGCTTTAATAGAATCTGTTTCCTTAAAAAAATCCACACGGTTTGTATGATCTTCAGAAAAGTTATTTTTCATCACAATCTTAACATTTTTATTAGTTCATATTAGACGAATTTCTAGTTATTGGTCAGTCAAAGTTTTACATCGACTTAAATATTCTATACTCCCTATATGAATCATGAGAATATTTATATATCTACAATTTTAAACGTTGATCAGTTTGAGGAGCTTATTAATATGTCACATAAATATGTCCTAAAGATCAACATAAATCATCATAAATATATAGCTTATTTAAAGCCTTATATTGTATATACTAGCTTATTTGTGACCTTCCGTTTACACCCATATGCATCATGGATATATTATGGTCCAGCACTTTACGTGTCACACCATATAATACTATTTCAACTAGTTTTTGTCATACTATATATTTTCAACTACATGTAAGAAGCCATGCAATTATTCTTTAATTAGAAACCTATGTGAGACATATCATTTAGAAATATGAGATTTGCACAAGAAATAGGAGCCTAATATATATGTACCATGTTCTGACGTTACTTGCACCATATTTAGAAATATGCAATAGTGGCCAACTATAGACTTCAATTAATACCTTGTCGTTGCCTGGTACACTAGTCCCAAATTTGCACTCTATGGAAATACTATTCAAATACTATATCAAAACTATAGGAGAATCTATATAGATATTAAGTCCAAAGCATTGCAACCATGTCAGGGCTTGAGTAAAGCTTTAGGAAAGGTGAATTTTTGACCCTATAGCAAGTAAAAATATTTTTACCTACTTGGCATTTACCCCTAATGAAAGTAAAAAAACATATGGATGGTAGTAAAAACATGAAAATATACTACTTTGGTCTGATTGCATAAACGTATACTAAAAAGAAAGTTAAGTATATTTTAATTAAATTTTTGACAACATTGATGGTCAAAATAAGAAATTAAATTTTCTAATACCGTGTTTAAATTTTCTAATCTAATTTGATTTTGCTTCTTTGTATTGGGGTCAATAGTAGAATCCTTCACTGCTGCTTAATGCATCACGTGGGACAGTATATGATATATGATGATGCCATTTGTTTTTATTAACATGTTTACATTCCTTCTAATCCTTGATTCTATGATATGTTTTCTTATACTTTGGATTTTGAAATATGCAAGGGATGTGCTCTTTCTTTAAAAATACAAAATAAAAAATAAAAAATAAAAAATAAATATATATAAAGAAGCGTGTAAAGCTCAAAAAGGAGTTAAGACTTGCTAAAAGAGGAAAACTCAAGTCAAAGAACGGTACTAGAAGAAGATGAAATATAACCAATAGGGGATAAAAGACAACCAGTAGAACATGAAAGACGACTAGTACAAAATGAAAGACAACTAGAAAAAGATGGAATACAACTAGTAATAGATAAAAGACAACCTATAGAACATGAAAAAACAACTAGTACGAGATAAAAGACAACCAGTATAAGATGATAGACAACTAGAATAAGATGAAAGACAACTAGTAGATGGTGAAAGACAACTAGAAGAACAAGAAATACAACTAGAGGTAGATGAAAGAAAGCCAATAGAACAAGAAAAACAACCAGTACAAGATGAAAAACAATTAGTAGAAGATGAAAGACAATTTGAAGAAGATAAAATACAACTAGAAGAATGTAAAATACAACGATTAGTAGATGACAGACAACCAGTAGAACATGAAAGACAACTAGAAGAAATTGAAATACAACTAGAAGAATATTACAATCAGTAGTAGATGAAGGACAACTAGTACAAGATGATAGACAGCTAGAAGAAGATGAAATACAACTAGGAGAAGATGAATGACAACTAGAAGAAAATGAAATACAACTTGTAGTAGATGAAAGACAAACAGTACAATATAAAAGACAACTAAAAGAAGATGATATACAGCGAGAAGAAAATGAAATACAACGATTAGTAGATGAAAGACAACCAGTAGAACATGAAAGACAACCTAAAGAATATGAAATACAACTAAAAGAATATGAAATGCTACAAGTAGTAGATGAAAGAAAACCAATACAAGATGAAAAACAAACAGTAGAACTGGAAAAACAACTAGTATAAGATGAAAGAAAATTAGAAAAAAAAATGAAATACAACTTGTAGAAGATAAAAAAACAACTAGAAGAAGATGAAATAAAACTTGTCTTTGATCTACTAATCGCTGCATTTCTTATTATTCTAGTCGTATTTAATCTTCTTCTACTTGTATTTCATCTTCTGCAAGTTCTCATGCTTTATTGTTGTCTATCGTGTTCTACTTGTTGTATTTCATCTTCTTGTAGTTGTCTTTCATTTTCTACTAGTTGTTTTTCATCTTTTTCTAGTTGTCTTTCATCTTGTACTGGTTGTCTTTGATGTTCGACTAGTTTTCTTATATATTCTACTGGATGTATTTCGTGTTCTACTGGTTGTCTTTCTTCTTCTTCTATTCTTTCCCTTTTCTACAAGTTTTTTTTTCATCTTGTACTTAGGTGTTCTTCATCTTCTTCAAGTTGTATTACATCTTCTACTAGGTGTCTTTCATGTTGTACTAGTTGTTTATCATCTTGTACCGGTTGTCTTTCATGTCCTAGTAGTTGTCTTTCATCTACTACTAGTTGTATTTGATCTTCTTCTAGTTGTCTTTCATCTTCTACTAATTTTCTTTCATTTTCTACCAGTTGTTTTTAATCTTCTTCTGGTTATCTTCCATCTTGTACTGTTTGTCTTTCATCTACTTCAAGTTGTATTTCATCTTCTAGTTGTCTTTCATGTTCTACTGGTTGTCCTTCATCTTGTACTAGTTGTTTTTCATGTTCTACTGGATGTCTTTCAAGTTCTACCGGTTGTTTTCATCAACTACTCGTTGTATTTCATATTCTTCTAGTTGTATTTCATCTTTTTCAAGTTGTATTTCATTTTCTTCTTTGTTGTCTTTCATGTTACTGGTTGTCTTTCATCTACTAATCGTTGTATTTCATATTCTAATACTTGTCTTTCATCTACTACATGTTGTATTTCATATTCTTCTACTTGTCTTTCATCTACTAATCGTTGTATTTCATAATCTTCTACTTGTCTTTCATCTTCTAGTAGTTGTATTTCAGCTACTTCTAGTTGTCTTTCATGTTCTACTAGTTGTCTCTCAAGTTCTACAGGTTGTCTTTCATCTAACACTCGCTGTATTTCATATTCTTCTAGTTGTATTTCGTCCTTTTCAAGTTGTATTTCGTATTCTAATGGTGGACTTTCATGTTCTATCGGTTGTGATTCATGTACTAATCGTTGTATTTCATCTTCTTCTCATTGTATTTCATCTTCTTCTAGTTGTCTTTCATCTAAATTTCATCTTCTTCTAGTTGTCTTTCATCTTCTACTAGTTGTATTTCATTTTGTACTAGTTGTCTTTCTTGTTCTAATGGTTGTCTTTCATCTTGCACTGATTGTATTTCATATTTTTCTAGTTGTATCTCATTTTTTTCTAGTTGTCTTTCATTTTCTAGTACTTGTCTTTCATCTACTACTAGTTGTATTTCATCTTCTTCTAGTTGGCTTTTATCTTCTACTAGTTGTCTTTCATCTTTCACTAGTTGTTTTTAATCTTCTTCTGGTTATCTTCCATCTTGTACTGGTTGTCTTTTATGTTCAACTGACTTTCTTTCATCCACTACTGGTTGTCTTTCATCTTCTCCTAGTTGTCTTTCATCTTGTACTATGTCTATCATGTTCTACTAGTTGTATTTCATCTCCTTGTAGTTGTCTTTCATCTTCTACAAGTTGTTTTTTGTCATCTTCTTCAAATTGTCTTTCATCTTCTACTAGGTGTCTTTCTTCATGTACTAGTTGCTTTTCATCTTGTATCAGTTGTCTTTCATGTTCTAGTAGCTGTCTTTCATGTTCTAGTAGCTGTCTTTCATCTACTACTAGTTGTATTTGATCTGCTTTTAGTTGTATTTCACCTTCTTCTAGTTGTCTTTCATCTTCTTCTAGTTGGCTTTCATCTTCTACTAGTTGTCTTTTATCTTCCACTAGTTGTTTTTAATCTTGTTCTGGTTATCTTCAATCTTGTATTGGTTGTCTTTCATCTACTACAAGTTGTATTTCATCTTCTTCTAGTTGCTGTTAATCTTCTACTGGTTGTTTTTCATCTTCTTCTAGTTGTCTTTCAACTTGTACTGGTTGTCTTTCATGTTGTACTAGTTGTTATTCATCTTGTACTGGTTGTCTTTCAAGTTCTACCGGTTGTCTTTCATCTACTACTCGTTGTATTTCATATTCTTCTAGTTTTATTTCATCTTCTTCATGTTGTATTTCATCTTCTTCTTGTTGTCTTTCATGTTGTACTGGTTGTATTTCATCCACAAATCGTTATATTTCATATTCTTCTAGTTGTATTTCATTTTCTTCTAGTTGTCTTTCACCTTTTACTGGTTATTTTTAATCTACTACTTGTTGTATTTGATATACTATTGATTGTGTTTCATTTTCTCCTAGTTGTCTTTAATCTTGTACTAGTTGTCAATCTATGTAGTAATCCTCACACCATGGATGAATCATGTACTCATTAATAATTTTTTTTATCCTAAAAATATCAAAGCCCAAGAAGGAGTATGGACGTTAGCGGAGTAGTGAATTTGCTCTTGTTATCTTTCATCTTCTTCTAGTTGTCTTTCATCTTCTAATAGTCGTTTTTCATCTTTTTCGGGTTATCTTTCATCTTGTACTATTGTCTTTCATCAACTACAGGTTGTATTTCATCTTTTTCTAGTTGTCTTTCATCTTCTACTAGTTGTATTTCATCTTTCTCTAGATTTCATCTTCTACTAGTTGTCTTTCAAGTTCTACTTGTTGTCTTTCATCTTTTACTGGTTGTCTTTCTTGTTCTACTAGTTGTCTTTCAAGTTCTGCTGGCTGTCTTTCATCTACTACTCGTTGTATTTCATATGCTTCTAGTTGTATTTCATCTTCTTCTAGTTGTCTTTCATCTACTAGTCATTGTATTTCATATTCTTCTAGTTGTATTTCATCTTCTTCCAGTTGTATTTCATTTGCTAGTTGTCTTTCATCTTGTACTGGTTTCCTTTCATGTTCTACTGCCTTCTTAAATCTACTACCAGTTGTATTTCTTCGACTACTGGTTGTCTTTCATCTTGTACTAGTTGTCTTTCATCTTGTACTGGTTGTCTATCATGTTCTACTATTTGTATTTCATCTTATACTAGTTGTCTTTCATCTTGTACTGGTTGCATTTCATGTTTTATTGTTGTCTTTCATGTTCTACTTGTTGTATTTCATCTTCTTCAAGTTGTCTTTCGTCTTCTACTAGTTGTCTTTCATCTTCTACTAGTTGCTTATCTTCTCCTAGTTGTTTAACTTCTTCGGATTGTCTTTCATCTTGTACTTGTTATGCTAGTTGTCTTTCATGTTCAATTTGTTGTCTTTTATTTACTACAATTTTTTTCATCTTATTCTAGCTGTTTTCATCTTGTACTGGTTGTCTTTCATTTCGCACTAGTTGTCTTTCATCTTCTTCAAGTTGTCTTTCATCTTGTATTGGTTGTATTTCATGTTTTATCGTAGTATTTTAAGTTCTATAGGTTGTCTTTCATGTTCTACTAGTTATCTTTCGTCTTCTACTAGTTGTCTTTCATCTTCTACAAGTTGTTTTCATCTTCTTTGGGTTGTCTTTCATCTTGTACTGGTTGTCTTTTCTTTACTACAGGTTGTATTTCATCTTCATGCAGATGTCTTTCATCTTCTACCAGTTGTACTTCATCTTTTTCTAGTTGTCTTTCATGTTCTACTGGATGTCATTCTTCTTGTAATGTTTGTTGTTCATGTTCTACTTGTTGTCTTTCATCTACTACTCGTTGTATTTCATATTCTTCTAGTTGTCTTCCATCTTGTACATATTGTCTTTCATGTTTTATTGTTATCTTTCATCTACTAGTTGTATTTCATCTTCCTCCAGTTGTCTTTCATCTTCTACAAGTTGTTTTTAATTGTCTTCTAGTTGTCTTTCATATAATACTGGTTGTCTTTCATGTTTTACTGGTTATCATACGCGTTTTAGTGGAGGTATTTAATTTCTACTAGTTGTTTTTCATCTTCCTTTGGTTGTCTTTCACGTTCTACTTATTGTCTTTCATATTTTTCTTGTTGTCTTTCCTCTTCTACTTGTTGTTCTTCTGGTAGTATTTCATGTTTTACTCGTTGTCTTTCTTGTGTTACTAGTTGTCTTTCATCTACTACAGGTTGTATTTCATCTATTTCTAGTAGTCTTTTATCTTGTAATGGTTGTCTTTCAAGTTTTATTGTTGTCTTTCATCTTCTACTTGTTGTCTTTCATTTTCTACTTGTTGTCTTTCATGTTCTACTTGTAGTCTTTTACCAACTACTCGTTGTATTTCATCTTCTTCAAGTTGTATTTCATCTTATTCTGGTTGTATTTCAACTTGTTCCAGTTGTCTTTCATGTTGTACTGATTGTCTTTCCATCTACTAATCATTGTATTTCAAATTCTTCTAGTTCTATTTCATTTTTTTCTCGTTGTCTTTTATCTTTCATGTTCTACTAGTTGTCTTTCACGTTCTTCTAGTTGTCTTTCATCTTCTATTTATTGATTTTCATCTTGTTCTAATGGTTTATGATCTTCATCTGGTTGTATTTAATCTTCTTCAAATTTTCTTTCATCTTCAACTTGTTGTCTTTTATCATGTACTGGTTGTGTTTCATGTTCTACTAGTTATCTTTTAGGTTCTTCTAGGTGTCTTTCCTCTTGTACTAGTTGTTTTCATCTTGTTCTTGTTGTTATTCATCTTCATCTGGTTGTCTTTCATCTTCATGTTGTCTATCATGTTCTTCATATTGTCTTTCATCTTCTACTTGTTGTCTTTCATCTACTTCAATTTGTATTTCATTTTCTTCTATTTGTTTTTCATTTTCTACTAGTTGTTTTTCATCTTCTTATAGTTGTCTTTCCTCTTCTACTAGTTGTTTTTCATGTTGTACTAGTTGTTTTTTATCTTCTTCTGGTTGTCTTTCTTCTTCTACTAATTTTATTTCATCTTATACTAGTTTTTTTCATCTTCTTCTGGTTATCTTTCATCTTGTACAAGTTGTCTTTCATGTTCTACTACTTGTCTTTTATCTACTACAAGTTGTATTACATCTTCTTTGAGTTGTCTTTCATCTTGTACTAGTTTTGTTTCATGTTCTACTGGTTGTCTTTCATGTTGTACTGGTTGTATTTCATGTTCTACTGGTTGTCTTTTATCTACTAAACGTTGTACTTCATATTCTTATAGTTGTATTTGATCTTCTTTTGGTTATATTTCATCTTCTTCTAATTGTTTGTCATGTTCTACTAGTTGTCTTTCATATTCTACTAATTGTCTTTCATCTACTAATTGTTGTCTTTCATATTCTTCTAATTGTATTTCATCTGTTTCTAGTTGTCTTTCATCCTGTATTGGTTTTCCTTCATCTACTACTCGTTGAATTTCATATTCTTCTATTTGTCTTTCATCTTCTACTAGTTATATTTCATCTTCTTCTAGTTGTCTATCATCTTGTACTGGTTGTATTTCATGTTTTATTGTAATATTTTAAGTTATACTGGTTGTCTTTCATGTTCTACTAGTTATCTTTCGTCTTCTACTAGTTGTCTTTCATTTTCTACAAGTTATTTTTCATCTTCTTTGGGTTGTCTTTCATCTTGTACTGGTTGTCTTTCATTTACTACAGGTTGTATTTCATCTTCTTCCAAATGTCTTTCATCTTCTACTAGTTGTACTTCATCTATTTCAAGTTGTCTTTCATCTTGTACTGTCTTTCATGTTCTACTGGATGTCATTCATCTTGTAATGTTTGTCGTTCATGTTCTACTTGTTGTCTTTCATGTAATACTCGTTGTATTTCATATTCTTCTAGTTGTCTTCCATCTTGTATAGGTTGTCTTTCATGTTTTATTGTTGTCATTCTTGTTGTATTTCATCTTCTTCCATATGTCTTTCATCTTCTACCAGTTGTTTTTAATTGTCTTCTAGTTGTCTTTCATATAGTACTGGTTGTCTTTCATGTTTTACTGGTTATCATACTAGTTTTAGTGGATGTATTTAATTTCTACTAGTTGTCTTTCATCTTCTTCTAATTGTTTTTTCTTTTCTAGTAGTTGTTTTTTTTCTTGTACTAGTTGTTTTTCATTTTCTTTTGGATGTCTTTAACGTTCTACTTGTTGTCTTTCATCTTCTTCTAGTGGTCTTTCATCTTCTACTAGTTGTTCTTTTGGTAGTATTTCATGTTTTACTAGTTGTCTTTCATCTACTACTGGTTGTATTTCATCTATTTCTATTAGTCTATTATCTTGTAATGGTTGTCTTTCAAGTTTTATTGTTGTCTTTCATCTTCTACTTGTTGTCTTTCATGTTCTACTAGTTGTCTTTCATGTTCTACTAGTTTTCCTTCATCAACTACTAGTTGTCTTTCATCTTCTTCAAGTTGTCTTTCTTCTTGTACGGGTTGTATATCATGTTTTATTGTAGACTTTCATATTCTACTGGTTGTCGTTCATGTTCCACTAGTTGTCTTTCATCTTCTACTAGTTGTCTTTCATCTTCTTTGTGTTGTCTTTCATCTTGTACTGGTTGTCTTCCATTTACTACAGGTTGTATTTCATCTTCTTCAAAATGTTTTTCATCTTCTACAAATTGTCATCTTCTTCTAGTTGTTTTTCATCTTGTATTAGTTGTCTTTCATGTTGTACTAGATGTCTTTCATCTTGTAATGTTTGTCTTTTATGTTCTACTGGTTGTCTTTCATCTACTACACGTTGTACTTCATATTCTTCTAGTTGTATTTCATCTTCTTCTGGTTATATTTCATCATCTTCTTATTGTCTTTCATCAACTAATTGTTTTCTTTCATATTCTTCTAATTTTATTTCATCTGTTTCTAGATGTCTTTCATCTAGTACTGGTTGTTTTTCATGTTCTACTACTTGTCTTTCATCTTCTTCAAGTTGTTTTTTCTCTTCTACTAGTTTCTCATCTTGTAATAGCTATTTTTCATCTTCTTCGGGTTGTCTTTTATCTTCTTCAAGTTGTCATTCATCTTCTTCAAATTGTCTTTCATCTTCTATTAGTTGTTTTATAATTTATTCTGGTTATCTTTCATTTCCTTGTCTTTTATCTATTACAAGTTGTATTTCATCCTCTTCTAGTTGTTTTTCATCTTCTACAAGTTATATTTCATCTTTTTCTAGCTGTCTTTCATGATGTACTAGTTGTCTTTCCACTTCTAATGTTTATCTTTCATCTTGTATTGGTTGTCTTTCATCTACTACTCGTTGAATTTAATAATCTTCTAGTTTTATTTATTCTTCAAGTTGTATTTCATATTCTTTTGGTGGTCTTTCATGTTCTACTTGTTGTCTTTCATGTTCTACTATTGTCTTTCATCCACTAATCATTTATTTCATTTTATTCTAGATGTATTTCATCTTCTACTAGTTGTCTTTCATCTTATTCTAGCTGTCCATCATCTTCTACTAGTTATTTTTCATGTTCTACTAGTTGTCCTTTATCTACTACTCGTTATTTTTTGTCTTCTTCAAGTTGTATTTCATATTCATCTAGTTGTCTTTCATGTTCAACTGGTTGTCTATTAATCGTTGTATTTCACATTCTTCTAGTTGTATTTCATCTTTTTCAAATTGTATTTCATCATCTTCTAGTTGTGTTTCATCATGTATTGGTTTTCTTTCATGTACTACGGGTTGTCTTTCATGTTTGACTAGGTTTCTTTCATCTACTACAGGGTGTATTTCATCTACTACTGGTCGTCTTTTATCTTCTCTTAGTTGTTTTTCGTCTTCTACCGGTTGTGTTTCATGTTCTACTGGTTATATTTCATTTTCTTCTAGTTGTATTTCATCTTCTTCTAGTTGTCTTCCATCTTGTACATGTTGTGTTTCAAATTTTATTGTTGTCTTTCATCTACTACTAGTTGTATTTTATCTTCTTCCAGTTGTCTTTCATCTACTACCAGTTGTTGTTCATCGTCTTCTAGTTGTCTCTCATATAGTACTGGTTGTTTTTCATGTTCTACTGGTTATCATACCTGTTTTGGTGGATGTATTTCATTTCTACTTGTTGTCTTTCATCTTCAAGTTGTCTTTCACCTTCTTTTTGGTTGTCTTTCACGTTCTACTTGTTGTCTTTCATCTTCTTCCAGTTGTCTTTCCATTTCTACTGGTTGTTTTTCTCGTTATTTCTCATGTTTTACAGGTTGTCTTTCTTGTGTTACTAGTTGTCTTTAATCTACTATTGGTTGTATTTCATCTATTTCTACTAGTCTTTCATATTGTACATGTTGTCTTTCACGTTTTATTAGTCTTTCATCTTCTACTTGTTGTCTTTCATCTTCTACTAGTTGTATTTAATACTTGTCCTTCATCTACTACTCGTTGTCTTTCATCTTGTACTGGTTGTGTATCATGTTTTATTGTTGTCTTTCATGTTCTACTAGTTGTATTTCATCTTCTATTAGTTGTTTTTCATCTTCTTTGGGTTGTCTTTCATCTTGTACAAGTTGTCTTTCATTTACTATAGGTTGTATTTCATCTTCAACTAGTTCTATTTGATCTTATTCTTGTTGTTTTTTCTCTTCTACTAGTTTCTCATCTTGTACTAGCTATTTTTTCATTTTCTTCTTGTTGTCTTTAATCTTCTTCAAGTTGTCATTCATCTTCTTCAAATTGTCTTCCATCTTCTAATAGTTGTTTTACAATTTCTTTTGGTTATCTTTCATCTTGTACTGCTTGTCTTTCATCTACCGCAAGTAGTATTTCATCCTCTTCTAGTTGTCTTTCATCTTCTACAAGTTGTATGTTATCTTCTTCTAGATGTCTTTCATCTTGTACGTTGTCATTCCAGTTCTACTGTTTATCTTTCATCTTGTATATTGGTTATTTCATATTCAAGTTGTATTTCATATTCTGCTGGTGGTCTTTCATGTTCTACTGGTTGTCTTTCATCTTCTTCTGGTTGTCTTTCATCTTTTTCTAGTTGTCTATCATCTTTCACTAGTTGTCTTTTATCTCATACTGATTGTTTTTCATGTTATACAGGTTGTCTTATCTACTACTAGTTGTATTTCATATTCTTCTAGTTGTCTTTCATGTTCAACTGGTTGTCTGTCATCTACTAATCGTTGTATTTCACATTCTTCTAGTTCTATTTCATCTTTTTCAAGTTGTATTTCATCATCTTCTAGTTGTGTTTCATCATGTATTGGTTTTCTTTCATGTACTACGGGTTGTCTTTAATGTTTTACTAGGTTTCTTTCATCTACTATAGGGTGTATTTCATCTACTACTGGTCGTCTTTTATCTTCTCTTAGTTGTCTTTGATCTTGTACCGGTTGTCTTTCATGTTCTACTGGTTGTATTTCATTTTCTTCTAGTTGTATCTTCTAGTTGTCTTCCATCTTGTAGATGTTGTCTTTCATATTTTATTGTTGTCTTTCATCTACTACTGGTTGTATTTCATCTTCTTTGTCTTTTATCTATTACAAGTTTTATTTCATCTTCTTCTAGTTGTCTTTCATCTTCTACAAGTTGTATTTCATTTTTTTTTTCTAATTTTCTTTCATCTTATACTTTCCAGTTTTACTGTTTATTTTTCATCTAGTTGTCTTTCCAGTTGTCATTCAACTTCTTCAAATACAAGTAGAAGAAGATGAAATACAACTAGAAGAATATGAAATACAACGATTAGTAGATGAGAGACAACCAGTAGAACATGAAAGACAACCAGAAGAAGATGAAATACGAAGATGAGATACAACTAGAAGAATTTGAAATACAACCAGTACAAGATGAAAGACAACAGTATAACATGAAAGACAACTAGTACAAGATGAAAAACAACTAGAAAAAGATGAAATATAACTAGTAGAAGATGAAAGACAATTAGAAGACGATGAAATACAACTTGTAGTAGATGAAAGACAAACAGTACAAGATAAAAGACAATTAGAAGATGATGAAATACATCGGGAAGAATATGACATAACGATCAGTAGAACATGAAAGACAACCAGAAGAAGATGAAATACAACTTGAAGAAGATGAGATACAACTAGAAAAATATGAAATACAACCAGTGTAAAAAGAAAGACAACCAGTATAACATGAAAGACAACCAGTATAAAATGAAATACAACGAGAAGAATATGAAATACAACGATTAGTACATGAAGCACCACCAGTAGAATCTGAAAGACAACCAGTAGAACATGAAAGTCCACCATTAGAATAGGAATACATCTTGAAAAGGACGAAATACAACTAGAAGAAGAAAGACAACTAGTAGAAGATTAAAAACAACTAGTAGAAGATGAAATACAACTTGTTGTGGATGATACACGACCAGTAGAACATGAAAGAGAACCAGTATAAGATGAAAGATAATAAAAAAAATATTAAAAACTTCTAGTTGAAGATGAAAGACAACCAGTACAAGATGAAAGACTACAAGAAGAAGATGAAATACAACCAGTAGAACATGATTGACAACCAGTACAAGATGAAAGACAACTAGGAGAAAATGAAACACAACCAATAATATATCAAATACAACTAGTAGATTAAAAACAATCAGTAAAAGATGAAAGACAACTAGAAGAAGATGAAATACAACTAGAAGAATATAAAATATAACGATTTGTAGATGAAATACAACCAGTATAACTTGAAAGACAACAAGAATAAGATGAATTACAACATGAAGAAGATGAAATACAACTAGAAGAATATGAAATACAACGAGTAGTAGATGAAAGACAACCTATAGAACTTGAAAGACAACTAGTACAAGATGAAAGACAACTAGGAGAAGATGAAAGACAACGAGTAGTGGATGAAAGAAAGCGAGTTGAACATAAAAGACAACCAGTACAAGATGGAAGATAACCAGAAGAACATTAAAAACAACTAGTGGAAGATGAAAGACAACTAGTAGAAGATGAAAGCCAACTAAAAAAGATGAAAGACAACTAGTAGTAGATGAAAGACAACTATAGAACATGAAAGACAACTAGAAGAAGATGAAATACAACCTAAAGAAGATGAGATACAACTAGAAAAATATGAAAGACAACTAGTGCAAGATGAAAGACAATTAGTACAAGATGAAAGACAACTAGTAGAAGATGAAATACAATGAGAATAATATGAAATACAACGATTAGTACATGAAGCACAACCAGTAGAATCTGAAAGACAACCAGTAGAACATGAAAGTCCACCATTAGAATACAACTTGAAAAGGACGAAATACAACTAGAAGAATATGAAATACAACAAGTAGTATATGAAAGACTACCTGTAGAACTTGAGAGACAACGAGTAGAACATAAGAGACAACTAGAAGAAGCTGAAATACAACTACTAGAAGATGAAAGACAAAGTAGAAGAATATGAAATACAACGAGTAGTAGATGAAAGACAAGTAGAAGAATATGAAATACAACGATTAGTCGATGAATGACAACTAGTAACATGAAAGACAACAAGAAGAAAATGAAATACAACTTGAAAAAGATGAAATGGAAAAAATATGAAATACAACGAGTAGTAGATGAAAGACAACCGGTAGAACTTGAAAGACAAGTACCACAACATGAAAAATAACGAGTACAAGTTGAAAGATAACTAGAAGTAGATGAAAGAAAACTTGTAGTAGATGAAATACAACTTAAAATAGATGAAAGACAACCATTGCAAGATGGAAGATAACTTGAATAAGATTAAAAACAACTAGTGGAAGATGAAAGACAACTAGTTGAAGATGAAAGTCAACTAGAAGAAGATGAAAGACAACTAGTAGTTGATGAAAGATAACTACTAGAACATGAAAGACAATCAGAAGAAGATGAAATACAACACTACGACATGTAAGACAACCGATACAAGATGATAAAGAACTAGTACAAGATGAAAGACACCTAGTAGAAGATGTAATACAACTTGAAGAAGATGAGGAACACCTAGTACAAGATGAAATAGAAGAAGATGAAGAAGAAAAATAGAAGAACACCTAGTACACCTGGAACGACAAATAGATGAAGAAGAAAGACAACCAGTAGAACACGAAATACATCTAGTAGAATATGTAAGAAAACCAGTAGAACATGAAAGACAACCAGTACAACATGAAAGACAACCAGTACAACATGAAAGACAACTAGAAGAAGATGGAGAACAACTAGTAGAAGATGAAAGACAACTACAAGAAGATGAAATTAAACAAGAAGAACATGATAGACAACAATAAAACATGAAAAACAACTAGTACAAGATGAATGACACTTGTAGAAGATGAAATACAAATAAAAGAAGATGAAATACTACTAGAAGAATATGAAATACAACGATAAGTAGATCAAAGAGAACCAGTTGAACATGAAAGACAACCAGAAGAATATGAAATACGAAGAGGAGATACAACTAGAAGAATTTGAAATACAACCAGTACAAGATGAAAGACAACCAGTAGAACATGAAAGACAACTAGAATATTATGAAATACAACTAGTAGAAGATGAAAGACAACTAGAAGAAGATGAAATACAACTTGTAGTAGATGAAAGAGTACAAGATATAGGACAATTAGAAGATGATGAAATACATCGGGAAGAATATGACGCAACGATTAGTAGATGAAAGACAACCAAAAGACTATGAAATACAACTTGAAGAAGACGAAATCCACCTAGAAGAATATGAAATGTAATGAGTAGTAGATGAAAGACAACTAGTAGAACATGAAAGACAACTAGAAAAGGTTGAAATACAACTAGTAGAAGATGAAAGACAACTAGATGAATATGAAATACAACATGTAGTAGATGAAAGACAACCAGTACCAGTTGAAAGATAATTCGGAGATGATGAAAAACAACCAGTAGAAGATGAAAAATAACTTGACGAAGATGAAAGACAAGTTTAAGAAGGTGAAAGACAACTACAAAAAGATGAAATACAACCAATAATAAATTAAAGACAACTAGTAGAACATGAAAGACAACAGGTACAAGATGAAAAACAACTAGTACAACATGAAAGATACCGAGTAGAAGACGAAAAACGAGTAGTAGAACGTGAAATATATCAAATAGAACATGTAAGACAAACAGTAGAACTTGAAAGACAACCAGTACAAGATGAAAAACAACTAGAAGAAGGTAAAAAACAACCAATAAAACATGAAAGACAATTAGAAGAAAATGAAAGAAAACAAGTAAAACATGAAAGACAATCAGTATAAGATGAAAGACACCTTGAAGAAGATGAAATACAACTACAAAAAGATGAAATACAACTCGTAGAACATGATAGCAACCAGTACAAGATGAAAGTCAACTAGGAGAAGATGAAAGACAACCAGTAGTAAATGAAAGAGAACCAGTAAAACATGAAGGATAACAATTACAAGATGAAAGACAACAAGAAGAAGATGAAATACAACTAGAAGAATGTGAAGTACAACTAGTAGTAAATGAAAAACAACTAGTAGAACTTGAAAGACAACTAGTAGAATATGAAAAACAACCAGTACAAGATGAAAGATACAATAGAACATGAAAGACAAGTACAAGATGAAAGACAACTAGAAGAAGATGAAATACAACCTCCAGTAGATGAATGACAATTAGTACAAGATGATAGATAACCCGAAGAAGATGAAAAACAACTTGTAGGAGATGAAAGACAACTAGTAGAACATGATATATAACAAGAATAATATGAACAACGATTAGAGATAAAAGACAACCAGTACAACATAAAGACAACTAGTAGAAGATGAAAAACAACTTGTAGAAGATTAAAGACAACTAGTAGAATATGAAATACAACAAGAAGAATATGAAATACAACAATTAGTAGATGAAAGACAACCAGTACAACATGAAAGACAACAAGAAGAAGATGAAATACAACTTGAAGAAAATGAAATACAACTTGAAGAAGATGAAATACAACCGGTCGAACTTGAAGGACAACCAGTAGAAATGAAAAACAACCAGTAGAAGATGAAAGACAACTAGAAGAAGATGAATTACAACTTGTAGTAGATGAAAGACAAACAGTACAAGATGTAAGATAACTAGAAGAAGATTAAAACCAACTAGTAAAAGATAAAATACTATTAGAATATGAAAGCGAATTTGAAGATGATGAAAGTACAAGGTGATAGACAACTAGAAGAAGATCAAATACAACTAGTAGTAGATGGAAGACAACTACTTGAACATGAAAGACAACCGGTACGAGATGAAAAATAACTAGTACAAGATGAAAGACACCTAATAGAAGATGAAAGACAACTTGAAGAAGATGGAATACAACTAGAAGAAGAAGAAAAACAAATTGTTGAAAAGGAAAGAAAAATAGAAGAAGAAGAAAGACAACTAGTAGAACACGAAATACATCCAGTAGAATATGTAAGACAGCCAGTAGAACATGAAAGACAACCAGTACAAGATGAAATACAACTAGAGTGAAAAAGAACCAGTAGATGATGAAAGACAACCAGAAGAAGAGTAAATACAACTAGTAGAAATGAGAGACAAGAACGAAACATGAAAGACAACCAATACAAGATGAAAGAGAACTAGAAGAAGATGAAATACAACCAGTAGAACATGATAGACAACCAGTACTGATTGTACAAGATGAAAGACAACTAGTAGAACATGAAATAAAACTTGTACAAGATGAAAGAGAACTAGAAGAAAATGAAATGCAAGTAGTAAAAGATGAAAGACGATTAGAAGAAGATGAAATACAACTTCTAGTAGATGAAAGACAACCAGTACCAGATGAAAGATAATCAGAAAAAAATGAAAGACAAACTTGAAGAAGATGAAAGACAACTAGTAGAACATGAAAGACAACCGGTACAAGATGATAGACAACATGAAGCAGATGAAAGACAACCAATACGAAATGAAAGACAACTAGTACAAGATGAAAAACAACTAGAAGAAGATGAATACAACTTGTAGTGGATGAAATACAACCAATAGAACTTTTAGAAAATGAAAGACAGCTAGTAGAAGATGAAAGACAATTTGTAGAAGTTTAAAGACAACAGGAAGAAGATGAAATACAACTTGTAGTAGATGAATGAGTACTAGTATAACATGAAAAACAATCAGTACGAGATGAAAGATAACAAGAAGAAATTCAAAAATATTTAGTAGAAGATGAAAGACAACTAGTAGAAGATGAAAGTCAACGGGAAGAAGATGAAAGACAACTTGAAGAAGATGAAAAGACAACTAGAAAAATATTAAAAACAACTATTATAAGATGAACAAGTAGGAGAGGAAAAATAACTAGAAGATGATGAAATACAACTAGTAAAACATGAAAGACAACCATTACATGATAAAAGATAACTAGAAAAAGATGAAATACAACGAGAAGTAGATGAAATACAACCAGTAGTAGATAAAAGACAACCAGTAGAACATGATATACAACCTGTACAACATGAAAGATGATCAGGGTAAAAACGACCCTTATTTATGTGGGTTTTGGCTTATGTTTTGCCTTATTTTTTCACCTTTATGTTTAGTTATTATGAGAAATCGATTACGGTTACTCTTCTTTATGTTTTATTGCAGGAACCATGTTTTGGGGCTATTTTACATCAATTAGAGCAAGAATCAGATCAATCGGAATAGCGGAGCACTGAAGTTAAGTCTCTGGTATGGTCCGTACCAGCTAGTACGGACCAGAGGCTCAATACGGACCAAACAAGGAGGAATACACATTAACTCCTGGAGCACCCAACTTTTGCACTGGGGTGAAACGGTCCGCACCAGCCAATACAGTCCGTATTGGAGGCAACATTTTGTTAGATTTCGTGACAGCTCCAAATCAGATTACTTGGCCTCCAATCATCTCCAGACGCCCCTACACTCCTATAAAAGACTCCTGGACAGAGGAAGAACATATCTTTGATACTTTTGGCATTTTAGATCTATATTTTACCAAGTAAGAAGAGTGGAGTGTGTAGAGACTAAGTAGGAGGGTACTTCTTGAATGATTGTATTTTTATCTTATTTCTCAATTGTAAACATGTTATTTTGCGGCTAAGTTTAGATTATTATGGCTTGGCAGTAAACCTTGTTACTCATGATGTTTGATATATTATATTTGATCATTATTTAGTCTTTTGTTGTTCAATTACTTTTGTGCTTTATGTTCATTCTTACTTTATTTTGTTTGTTAGTCTAGATCGCCATGTGATGGCCACACATGGAAAGAGAGTCCATTAGGCTAACCGAGTTAGAATGAGGAGAATAAAAATACTAGACTAGTGGAGGAGACCTTAGCCGGAGATACCATTAGTTGGACCAACAAAAGTATACATGGGAGTCTTGGCATTCGCAGCCGAATGTCGCATTGTCTTGCCTCACCATGGGGACACTAAATAGAACCAAGAAAGTAGGGCGATGAACCTAATAAGTGAAATATGAAATCTTTTGGGCTAATCACAAAACTCCTTGCACCAATTAAGGCAAGCCTTAACCGGATCTCTTGATAGGGTAGGGTGGCTGTGTCGATGCGAAAGCGACAGTCACTAAATTAGATTAGAAACCCCAAACAACATCTTAAAACCAACATCAAATAAGATTAAACCCAAAACAATTTAAGTAACAATGGTAGGCCAAAACCCTAGGAATTCACATCACTATCTTATTTATTTTACTTACTTTTAATTTTCGCCAAATACAAAGATCAAAACCAATAACTCTCAATTTTCATATTTTGTCTAGCCTTTTGAAATGTTGTGATTTAATTATTCAAGACCTTAAATCTTATTCCCTGCGAATCGACACTCGATTATACTATTCGATATGATTATGCGCTTGTAATCTGACTCGATAGGAAACTGAGTTATAAATTTTATTAGCCTGATCACGATTTCACTCATCATACTTACTTTTAATTTTTGCCAAATACAAAGATCAAAACCAACAACTCTCAATGTCCAGATTTTGTCTAGCCTTTCGAAAGGTTGAGATTTAATTGTTCAAAACCTTAAACCTCCCTATGGATCGACACTCGATTATACTACTCGACAGGATTATGCGCTTATAATCTGATTTGATAGAAAACTGGGTTATAAATTTTATTAGCTATCTGTATTTTGTCCATTAAAAGACGACCAATACAAGATGAAAAACGACTAGAAGAAGATGAAAAACTAGTAGAAAATGAAAAACAACTAGAAGAAGATGAAAAACAACTAGTAGAAAGTGAAAGATAACCAGAAGAAGATGAAATACAACTTGTAGTAAATGAAAAAAAGTGACGTGCTGTGATTAACACGCCGTGACTTTGGTCTCGTGCCGTGACCAAGTTAATGTTTCAGCTTACTCAGATTTCATCTTTTGCCCGTCCTACAAATAGTTGCTAGGTCAATCCTAAATTATCACAAAATTGCTCCTGGCCGTTTGCCTGAAACGATAATAGCTGAACATGGATGAATTTAAACAAATGTAACACACCGCTTGATAGTTTATCCTTGCTATTTTGCAAGTATAAATCATGGTCACTATTTATCCTATCATAATCAATTTGTGGAATGATCAAATTAATTTTCCATTGAATAGGAATTGAGGGCAAAGTGGTCATTTTCCACAAAAAAATTCAGTTAATTTGAGGGTGTAGTGTAGGGGGTGCGCCAAATATACCACAAACAAAAATCATGGGTGAGTTTTGTAGATAATTCTAACCTAAATAGATAAATAGATCTAACCTAATCAAGGGTGCGGCAAATACAACAGAATGCTGATTTCATAAATAGATCTAACCTCATCTCACTAAAGTAAGGGTTTAATTTTACAACACAGTTAGCCTCGCAAATGTTAGGTAACCAGTGTGGCCCCTTGCAGTGTTGCATGGCTTAGCCATGACAGATATATTGCTGTCTATTTTTTCTGATTTTGTCGCAGTTAGAGCAGATTGTTTTCTCTTTTGAGGCGGGGGTCCTACAGGAGAGCCATCTTCTTCGGGTACACTTTTAGCAAAATGCTGTTCTCGAATTTCATATGAGCGCACAAGAACTTCAAATGTTCTTATATCTGCACATTTGCAAAAGAATAGACAAGTTACAAATTTGCAAACTGAAGTTCCCTCTACTAACAAAAAATATTTTGCAAATGCAAAAAATAAGCCCTCAAAGAGATCCATACAAATTAAAAAATTTAATTCTAAGAGAAATGAATTTTATTTTACTGATGGGTATTTATTCCAGAAGGCTAAATGAATTTTATTATACTGATAAGTATTTAAGTTACAAGATGCCACTTTCCCTGAAAACTGTATCCAAATTGCATAAATCATGAGCAAAATTCAATTGCCAGAGAAAGCAAACAAAAGCATTTCCTGGAATGCCTAAAAGTAAATATGCAAATGTTAGGCCTGCTCTCTTTGCTTTGGACCAAAAAAAAGGTATATTAATGTCTGTCCCAAATTTGAATATTGCTTGTGGTGAACTTGACAGTAAAGATCGTTACAGCGAAGTTTTGGCATCTTATCTCATATTTTATTCCAAAAGCAAAATGCGATCATTTACCAACTAAAATGAACTGTCAGATCAAATATGGACTAGTCCTATGACTACGGGTTGCTTTTAAAAAAAAATATATATAGAAATAGATAAAAGAGAGACCTGAAAAAGATTGTCTGAGAGTCTCGCACGTGTGTTGCACTTGCTCGATACATGGTGAAAAGGAGCACAAAACCGCATCTGGCTTCAGGCACTTACTGGCCGAAGGCACAGCAAGCCATGGTTGAGGCAGGTCTAGAAACACCGCATCAACTCGCCCCTCGTGCTCTTCTGGGAAGCCTTCACCTTGGATGTCTCTCACTGAAACCGTAATCAGGCTGCTCAGGCCATTTCTCTCAAAATCGGCTCTGTCACGAAGAAAAAAAGGCATGATGGGAAAATCAATGGCTATTGATATCACAGTACGAGGTGAGTCAGGTCTTGCCCGAAACAACAGTACCAAAGACTTGAGTATAAATAATTGTATTGCAAAGTAGGTTTACAGATAGCAAAAATACAATGATTGTATTGGCCTCGTAGCGAACCCGTATCAACATGTCAGAAATTGTGTAACTTCTCATTCAATTTTGCAGAGTTTATGTACTAAGATCTAAAATCAGTCAAATACCAAATAACCTAAACTACTTTATAGAATGTAGCTTAATTTCTCATTAAAAATAAACATATGTTCCTTCAAGAGTCCACATCACCAGAGTAAAAAATACAAAACACCAAACAGAACATTTGCCGATGTTGCTGCCTCATCCCTACTTCTCTCAATTATTCACTTTTGTGGATTAACCTCTTTGGTGATACTTATTTTGATTTAACCCCTTTGGAATGACCAGATCATCAATCCATTGCACATTAAATAAATATTTTATCGAACTCACTGTAAAAAGAGGCCTTGAACTGAGATGAATACCAAGTATTATTCAAATAAAATTTGGCACAACATTGTTTGGAATAAAGCTTTGCTCTAACAAACTTAAAATAATTACATAACACATGGCCAGAAGGCGAACTTAAATTTGAGAATTGAAGAAAAATATATCCAACAACTCCCACTGAATTTAAATTTGAGAAGTAAACCTTAGGTCTTTACCTAGCCGAAGAGGCCCGCTGCTCATGAAAATCAAAGGTGAACACATGACCAGAAGGCGCCACGGCCCGGGCGAGAGAAGTACTCAGCGACCCGCTACCCGTACCCGACTCCAGCACAACGCAACCCGGCACGATCTCCAGATAAGAAATCAGGAAACTAATGTCAGGCAAGTACAAAATCTGGGTGCGATGACTCAGCACGAGCGTCCAGAGTTCGGGCGTAGGCGCGAGGAGGAAAACGAACCCGCGTTTGTTGCTAAAAACCTTCGACCCGAAAGGCTTCCCAATCCAGTCGGAGTGCTTAAAGAGTCCGAAACGGTTTTGGAGGTCGGATCCGGGTGTGACCTTTACGGCGCGCATGGAATCGTGGCGCTCGTAGACGATCACCGTGTCACCGTCTGAGATCGGACGGTTGAAGGAGATTTTGTTCGCCGGGTCGAGAGGAACCATCATGCCCATACTGATGTGTCTATGGCGTAGGAATTAGGAATTAGGAGGATAGAGGGGGAGAAGAGAATATGAATCCGAATTGCGAGAGGCGGCCGAAGAAGAACAGCCGGACCAGAAAGGACACTAGCGGTAGTCTTCTTTAAAATAGGGCTGTTGGTGGATCCGAATTCCAGACAATTTGAATCCAACCCATTACCATTTTAGAAGTTTCGGGTGCAGATTATGTACTTGTAATTTTAGAATCTAAAAACGGATTTTTATATTTTTATTATGAGGAGAGAAGGGTTCAAATGCTTCTAATTTTTATGCTTTCATCGTGTTTTTATTTTTAAAAACTTTAATAATTCAAAATTTAAAATTTAAAAGTCAAAATAAAATAATTGGATATGATCTATATAATTTTATCTATGTACTCATAAAATTTTATTACATTTCGATTTTGTTTTTATGTGAATCAATAAGTTGAAAAATCAACGTCTAGAAATTATCCACATTAGTATGTTTTTTACAAGCTCTTAATGACAATCAAAACAAAATTGAAATATCATAATTTTTACACGTGCATAAATAAGATGATGTAGATCATATCTAACGGTTTTATTTTGACTTTTACGTTTTAAATTTGAGTTATTAAAGTTTTTAAAAATGAAGGCATGGTGGAGTTATTTGAACCCTCCTCATTTATCATAATATCTATGGATTAACTAAAATATTTTTAAAAGGTAAAATGTAAATGAGCATAGTTATTTTATTTTACACATAGAAAGTGAAAACAGGAATGCAATGAATTGAGCTAATTTACAAGACTGATTTAGACTGAAATTTCATCTGATCATATATGTCATATAGCTCTGAAATTAGATCAAATATATTTCGTATATTAGATTAGAGTTTTGCTAATGTACTAATATGAGTATATAATCCAATATGCTAACTGTCCAATTTTAGTGTTTCGTATTTGAACGGCTCGATCCGACTAGCTTTGTGTGATTTAATATCAAAAATTACAGAATACAAGATTTTAACATTTTATTATATTTTATGAATTCCTTTTTTTTTTCAAAGTTGATTTTATACAAGAGCGGAGTCAGATTTTCAACTTACGAGGATCAAATGTGAATAGTGATCAATAATATAAAAATTTTATACTGCAAATGTGGGTCAACTCTACATTTACTCTGAATAATATAAAAAAATATGCATAAATACAAACATTTTGAAATAAAATGGGGCTCAATTAACCCCATTCAATCTACATGGCTTCGCCTCTGATCCTATATGATGTGCAAAGACTTATATTTTTTTAAACTATTTTATGACCATCTTTTAATTTATTTTAATTTATTAAATAGTAAATTTTAGTATTTTATAAATTTTGATATGTAGGTTTTATTGAGTAATTGGAATTGACTGTTCAGATATTAAAATAATTTACTTGTTATACGAGTTTATTATCCTAACGTTTTTTAGATTAATATTATTTAGCAGATTTTTAAAATATTTTTATATTCGGATCGTACTGGAAGCAAATGGTGAATATTGGGTCATGATCTACATACAGATTTAACAAGTTATTAGATAATTTATTTAAAATTTACGCATATATCAATTCTTATAGATTGGAATTAGATGATCAAATTATGAATATCTTTTAATTTACGAGGTGTGTGGGACGTTTGTACTCAATATGGTGTTTTTATTTTAGATGGAACGATACGACCACAAAGCCGGGTTCTATAATCTAGATGAGAATAGCAAAAACACACTCGTAGATGTTCATATATCCATCAATTTTTTTAAAATTTATTTTAAATTAAAGGGGGAATTTCACGTATACCTCTCGAAAACTTTAAAATTACGTATTTCCCCTCTAAACTTTAAAAATCACAAATTTATCTATTTTATTGTCTTTTATATTAAAACTCATTCTAAAATTTTAAAATACCCATTTAACCCTTTATTAAAAGCATATAAAAGCCCATCAGACTCCAATTTGAATCTGAAGGGTTCAAATACACCATAACTTTTGTGCTCAAATATGCTCCACATTCTTTATCTCAATTTTCAAAGTCCGAACAGTCGATCCGAACCACTTAACATGATCTTCATAATAAAATATACTTGGAGACCAAATTTTATATTTTTTAGAATTTTTTTAATATTTTTTTACATAGGCACAATATCACTTTATTAGATAGTTCAGAATCTCCTTAAAAAAATGATTTTGTACCTATCTAAAAAAATAGTAAAAAATATAAAATTTGGTCTCCAAGCATATTTTATTATGAAGATCATGTTGAGCGGATCGGATCGACTGTTCGAACTTTGAAAATGGAGATAAAGGATGTGGAGCATATTGGAGCACAAAAATTATGGTGCATTTGAACCCTTCTCTTGTTTCTTATTCTGTGATAAAAATGAAATGACATAGAATGTTTAGTCAGATGAGACAAAATTTTAGAGCGAGCTAATTTATAATTATTTTAAATATTAAATATTTTATATTGTATTCTGAAAAAACATAGAATAAAAGTATTATTTTTGCAAAAAAAATTAGGATGAGGCATAAATTTAATTGTTGATATTTTAAGTATAATTTAATATTTTTTTGAAGAGGAGGGTCAAGTCCTCCCTCTGACAAAATGATTCAACACTTTTAATCTCTTTTAGTAAGTAAGCTCTCTTTGCTGTTTGTTTTATGTGCCGCACAAAAAGTATTTTGGCCAAGTTTCGCTGAAGTATAAATATAAAAAAAGTGAAGAAAGAACATTTCCACTAAATACAGCGAAATAACTACACACTGTTTTTATTCTACCAACCATGCAACTATTAAAACGAATATAATCATACTTGCTTTGTGCTTTTTTATTCTTCATAATTAAAGCCTAACAATCGATATACATGTTAATTGACCACTCTGCAATTCTTTCTGATCTCTCCTTGTGAACCAGTGAGGGGGCTGATATCTCCCATTTTAATCATTGCTGCTGCAAAATCTGAGCTGAACGTGTTGGCATTGTTACTATATGTCTTGACAAGTGAATCAGTCGAACCGTTGTTATACAACTCCTGGTCTGAGTGTAGAAGGCCTTCAAACTTTTGAAGATTTTTGAAGTAGTTGTTGTCAAATTTGGTGGGAGTTTGAAAGTCGAGACGCGATAAATTGTCGTCCCCAGAACCTGAGGTGCTCGGGCAGTTCGACTGCAATTGACTGGCGTAAGAACCGTAAATGTTGGTGTCGCTGTAAATACGCGAACGGAAGCTGGTGCACCTTGCTTGACCTACTGTATGTGCTCCTGTTGGAAGGAATAAATTAATTAACCTTGTCATGAACGTAGAATTAATTAAGGCAATCCAATGGAAGTATAGTATTTCTGGTAATTTCCCAGAGAATCAGTCAAAGAGAGAAAGCAGAAATTTAAAGCACTGTAGATCGAGCTGATTATTTCTCAATACATTTACGTGTTGTCTACATCACAAAATATCTTTAATCTTTTGATTTTCACGGTCAATAGCAAAGAAAAATCTCATCTGAACACAAGAAAATTGGTATGGTACGGTGCTGCTTTATCAGTAAGACTTGTAATTATCTTTTAGAGTAAGATTTTCTAAGTACCTGAGAGTGCAACCATTTCATCTGCAGAGAGGCCTTGATTGCTGAAGCTCGAGATGAGATTTTGAAGGCTTGAGGAGGAGCCTGGAATGTTACTATTTGCCCCCGAAAAACTTGCCGTTGTCGAGTCACGCCTCCCCAGTTTCACATCCCAGCTAGGTCCCCCGAGCTGTGTATTGCACCAAGTAAAATTTAAAGAACTAGATTGAATATATAGCACTTATGGTCTCATAAAATATGATTCTATATTCAATGAAATATCATGTTATATAATGTGAATTAATTATATGTGGACCACCAATTGATCATTTTTTTTATAGATTGTATTAGTTAGCAGCTACTTACAATTGACACAGAATCCATTGCTGCTAGTGACACTATGTCGGCACACGACACAATACCCGAACAAGCATTCTCGACTGCAGTCTTTATATCATCAACAACTTGGAACACCTTTGTTGTCAGTGAGTCCTTGTTCGGCCCTGCGGTTTTTTCACCGGTAAATGTTGACGTGTCATCCAAGAGTATTGATCCATCACACCCCTGCACACAAAGAGTATTGATCCATCACACATCAAATTTGATTTTGCTTGTAGTTGTTGTTGTATGGACCCATTCAAAATTTAAAATTGCATGCTATAGCTACATGCATGCTGTTTTTTGATAAGAACAATTAAGCTACTTTTAATTAGAACATTTGGTGCCATACATTTACGAAGCAGTCGTGGTAGAAGAGACGGATGAGAGTGGCTCCGACACGTGCATCTTGCGATATGGCAGATTGTAAGACTGATTGCACCGTCGATGAGAGATTAGGACATGTGTTTGAGTAGTAAGTAGTGGAGAGTTGTGCATTGGAGCTTGTCCCCAGATAAAGGAGAATAGCAATAACAGCAAAATGAACCATGATTTGGTAATTATTTGAATGTGCGTTTATTTTTGGGTTGGTCTTGAGAAATGATGTGGTGAATATATGGTCGATGGAAGTTTATATAGACATGGGATCCTATATTTCATATCCTTATATTTTAATATTTTATCTTTTCTTTTCTAGAAGTTAGTAAAAAATACATGTTAGGTGGTTAATATTTCAATTTCACCAGCTTAGAGCTGGCTGGAGATGCCCACTTTGTCAAAATAGATTGCTTTCCTCTGTGACTCATTAATATCCAGGTACTGACTATCCTGGCAGGTACCTGATTGAGTAAAATTAGCTCTCATTAAATCTCAGCCGAGCGATTGGAATTCAGTGTCTATTTAAACATAGGGCTCCGTTTTGAGATTTGTGCCAAGTTAAAACAAACGACTCAAATCTAATTGTACTAATTGAATTGGATACGAATCCTGAGAAAGTACCCCCTTATCATCAACTGTTGATGCTATGAACATTTCTTGCATATTACTCGGTCATAGCTATTAACTCGGAAAATTGATAAAGAAATTTCAAATATTTGATAAGTCTCAATTATATATATTTTCGGTTAGAGTTTTACCTCTAAATTTGCATCAAATTTCTTGTATTTTAGCTTAGTTTAGTATAAAATACATTCAAGAATTAAGTTACTGCTTTTGCCTTTTCTAAATTGTAGGAATCAAGCAAAATGAGCAATTATGTGGATTTATGCGGGCCGCACAAAATTAATTCAGTCGAAAAATAAAATTCAGAATTTACAAGTTTGCTCCAACCGAGTCAGAGAGCTTTGCGGATCCTCATGCGAGCCGCACAAACAAACGACTCAAATATAATTGTACTAATTGCATTGGATACGAATCCTGAGGAAGTGACCCCCCTTATCATCAACTGTTGATGCTATGAACATTTCTTGCATATTACTCGGTCATAACTATTAACTCGGAAAATTGATAAAGAAATTTCAAATATTGAGTTGTGGACAAAGTGCTAAGATAGATAGACCAATTCAAGCTATATGCATGGCAACTTCATGGAAAATACAAGAAAGACTTGCTTTGCGTTCTTGTGATCTTCTGTGGTGTCCACAGTGTGATTAGTGAATACTGGGTATGCATTGTCGGCAATCCAACAATTAAAAAAGGCACCGCGACAATGGACAGTGACATCTCTTTTCAGGGCGGACTCAGAGTGTTCCAAGGGATAGATGCCTCCCCTGGATTTTGAGTTTTAGTGGAGATTTATCGGTCTCGACCGACTTTGCCTCCCTGAAATTTTTTTTGCTTTCCTCTGGACTTTTGATTTGTAATTCGTGTTAAATTTAAAGTTAAAATTGAAATAAATTTGTTGAATTTTGATTGATATTAGAATTATAAGTTAGAACATCAGAAATTATAAGTCAAAGAATTGGAAATTATAAGTTAAAACATTGTTTTTTATCGAGTACCCAATTGGTTAATAGATTTAAATCCGATTCGATATTTTTTTGCCCCCCCCGACGAAAATCCTGAATCCGCCCGAGTCTCTTTTGCTCAGAAGATAGTAACCTCAATATATCGGCTCGCTACACAAAATGCAACACAGAAACTGCTTGCATCGAAAAATATAGACTCGTAATCTAGTTCAATTAAAAGCCTTAAAAAGCCCATGGAACGTCTTTAATTTTTTTTTAATATATCAAAGCAACACAAATTTATAGAAGCAAATTCTGGGCCGCACTTTACTTAAAGCCCACCATGAAATTATTTCTCCTGGCACGTACAGCTTTTACTCACTGAGCTTCAAAGATATTTCAAAGAATATTTCTACAGGCTTCAACAAACCAGATATTTAAGTTTTATCATTAATTTGGAAGCTAGTTAGTTATAATTTGGTAAGCAAAATATTTTATACTGCATTTTTATGTTATTATTCTATAATTTTCAAGTACAGATGTTAAATAGCACCGCTGTGGTTGCTCAACCCTGTGGTCTTGAGAGTCATTTTGGAAAATTTATAGTCAAAAGGGAAATTTTTAAAATGGCCTTTAAGATCCATAAGATTGAATAATATAATATAAAATGAGGACGGTTTAAATGCCTCCATTTTTTGTCTCTATCATACATTTATTTTTAAAAACTTTAATAACTCAAAATTTAAAACATAAAATTCAAAATAAAACTGTTGGATATGAACTACATTTTATCTATGCATGTATAAAAAATTATGACATTTTAATTTTGTTTTGGTTGTCATCTTGAGCTTGTAAAAATGTATACTAATATGGATAATTTCTAAACGTTGATTTTTCAACTTATTGATTCACATAAAAGCAAAATCAAAATGTGATAATGTTTTATGAGTACATAGAAAAAATAACATATATCGCATCTAATAGTTTTATTTGACGTTTAAGTTTTAAACTTTGAGTTATTAAATTTTTTAAAAATAAAGGTATGATTGAGGCACAAAAAATGAAAGCATTTGAACCGTCCTCATATAAAATTTAAGTTAGTTTGTTCTATTTTTTTTTTGTCAAACTTAAGTACAAGTCATTTAATTCCTCATATTCTAAAGGATATATTGAGCTAAATTTCATGAACACATTGATCTATGAATTTGTCATCTCTTTTTGTTAGAGTTTGTGCGAAGATGAAGAAAAAGGAGAGAGACATACGTACCGAAGTAAATTGAATTTTTAGTTTTTTTTTCTCTCTCTCATCAAGTCTAAATTACAAGTACATATAAGTAAGAAATATAGCTCAATGAGTCCAAATAGCAATTTGAATCAACACATAACACTTTCTATCCAAAAAAGTACATAAATTGGAATAAGAGGAACGGCACCATTTTTTCTTGGTAATTTCCTAATTACCACTACTTAATTAATATATATAGTTCATAATCCAACCTTGATGTACAAAAGTTACCAAGCAAAAGTAAAGTATTGGTGTGATAAAGCAATCTCCTGCAGCTTAACAACTAAGTCAATGTAGGCATTTGTTCAAAATTAAATACTTCTTTTTTGGTGAAAGTAGTACTTCTTTTGATTAGTATATACAGGAACTTTCGTCATTACCCTTATAATTAATCAATTACCGAACTTCCAATATTATTCATGTACCTTTAGAAGTTTTCTTACCTAATAGTTTGACATAGTGCATCCTGATACCAAGTGAAGGCATGATTTACGCGCTAGCTCCTACAAAATTAATAAATCTCAACTAAACATAGCACCACAACTAGCTATATATATATACCCCTCTTAACACAATTCCTTCATCCAACAATTAAACTTCAGTATCTAATCTCACAAGTGCAACCATTCATATTTATATACATGGCATTTTTTAGCCTTCTATCAACATATCTCCTTTTGCTTGTGACTTCCTCTGGAGTCCTAGCAAAGGCACAACTCGACCCCTATTTCTATGACAAGGTGTGCCCACAAGCTCTCCCTACCATCAAGTCGATCATAGAAGATACGGTCAAACAAGAAGCACGAATGGGTGCATCGCTTCTCAGGCTGCATTTCCATGACTGCTTTGTCAATGTAAATTTCTTTATGTTTCCCTATATCAATTAAGGCTGTTGTTTCATGTTCTGGTACCTGCTACTGTATGTGAGTAGTAGTCAACACATGTTCTCAGTGCAATTATGTGTATATGATTTTTGAATAACGAGTAAATATTTGTTGTAGGGTTGTGATGGCTCCATCTTGTTAGATGACACACCGATATTCATCGGGGAGAAAAATGCGGCACCGAATAAGAACTCGGCAAGGGGTTTTGAGGTGATAGACAGGATAAAGTCTGCTGTTAACAATGTTTGTAAAGGAAATATCGTCTCTTGTGCTGACATCGTGGCTGTGGCAGCTCGTGACTCTGTTGTCGCTGTATGTATATTTATTATTTTTCCTTCACTAAAATACTAAATGCATGGTTGAATATGAATTTTTTAGCAGGAAAAATATATATGAAGAAGATCTCTGTTCAGAAAGAAACTACGTATATAACAAAATTAAAATTGGTATCACAATATAAAGAGCACATAATTAATAATATATGTCACACTCACACAATTATATATTGTCTAAAGTTAACTCATCTTTCTCAGCTTGCTATCACTTTGACTTTTTGCCATCGTTTAAGAGAGCTTTGCTAGTTTGACCATTTATATTTTAGAATTCTCAGACAAGGAAGAAGTCCACTATTCTGCTTTTACTTGTAGGATGAGTTATTTATAGAACCTTTCAAATCCCACTAGAAAGCTAATCAACCAGTAAAAAGAAGAATACAAAAATTAATGCATGACCTTTTTGTTTACATATTGGATCTTCATTATTAATTAGTGATCTAGACATGTCTTAGTACAAGAAATTTCTGACAATCTCTTATAATAATAACTGTTCAGCTCGGTGGGCCATCGTACCAGGTGCAGCTAGGCCGCAGGGACGCCAGATCAGCCAGCCAAGCTGCAGCCAACAACAGTATCCCGGCTCCAACTTTCGACTTCTCCAGACTCCTCTCCAATTTCGCATCTCACGGTCTCACTATGCAAGACCTAGTCCTCCTCTCTGGGGCCCACACACTTGGTTTCGCTAGGTGCACCACCTTCAGAGACAGGTTATACAATGAATCCTGCACTCTCGATGCCAGCTTGGCTAGCTCGCTCAAATCCATCTGTCCATTACAAAGTGGTAATGGAGATGATAATCTCTCGCCACTGGATGCTACACCGGCAAAATTTGACACAGTGTACTATGATTGGTTGTTGCAAAGGAAAGGTTTGCTTCATTCGGATCAACAACTGTACAAAGGGGATGGAAGCGGCAGTGACGGGCTTGTGAAATTTTATAGCACAAATGCAGGGGCATTTTGGAAAGATTTTGGCGGTGCTATGCTTAGAATGGGGGCTATGAGTCCCTTGACTGGGTCCAATGGAGAGATAAGGATGGACTGCAGGAAGGTGAATTAAAATTTGTAAACTGGATTTACTGCTTGCATGTTGAAATTGAGTGAGTAAAATGTTGATAGTTTCTAGTTTTCTTAAATTTCTTTTGGAGAGATTATATGTTATATTATTTGGTAAGTTGATTATGTTTGTTATATGTTAAGATGTTTTGTGTCTAGCTAGTTTGTTGTATCTAAGTGATTTGCAACTAGTTTCACTATTTTGGTTATTAATGGTTTCTTGTTTTCCCTTCATATTTAGTAAATTGTTTAATTTTGTGTTCATATGAAACCAGAGCAGATCTTATGTTCATAAGCTTTTCCGTGCAATGGATCCATTGCTAATTCATTTAGATAAGATTTGGTAATATCCTAGTGTTCTTCTCCTTAGCAAATTTGTATTTCATGCAAATTTAGATATGATAATTTCTCTCCTTAGCAAAGACAACGCTAGCTCGCAAAAGCACCAGTCCATTTAATGATGTACGTATAATTGGTTAATCGGTAATCGGCAACAATGAAAATATGCTACCTGTTTATTACTGAAATGTATTGAAGATATTAAAGATATTGATCAGGATCTCTGACAATCTATAGATTTATCAGGATCAGTATGTAAGATAATAGAAATCTTGTAATATTTGTAAAATAGGAAACTGCAATCTGTAGATTGATTGTATATTGATTAGATTAGATTATAACTGAAATTAGTAGGTACAGCTATATTGTAATTTAGGAAGGTATAACGGCTATATTGCAATCTAGCCTATATAAATACATGTATAGACTGTAATTATACAATTCAATTCAATACAAATCATTTAATCTTTTCTGTCTCAAAACACAATATGGTATCAGAGAACTAATCTAGACCCACCTAGAGAAACAACTCCCAATCTGAGGTGATGGCTGAGACACCACCGTCGACAGTATAAGAGGAGATTTCTGAGATGTCTAGCAAATCGATTCAACCACCAATTTCTGATGGCAACTCATCTATTCGCCTCACCACGCTCCTCAATGGCAACAATTATTTGGCTTGGTCGAGAGCAATCATTATTGCACTAGAAGGCAAAGGTAAAGAAGGTTATATAGATGGTTCAATTCAATCCCCTGCAAAAACAGACCTTAACTACCCTAATTGGAAAATGAATGATCGTCAAATTCTATCTGGGCTGTTAAACTCTATGGAACCCGAGATTTCAAACTTATTCTTTCTTTCTGATTCCTCTTTGAATTTGTGGAATTCTGTAAGAGAAATGTTTGGACAACAACATAATTATTCTCATGTTTTTAAATTGAAACAAGAAATCACACAATTTTTTTTTTTTTTTTTTTTTTTTAAAAAGGCAGATGCCCGTTTCAATATATTTGAAACTGTTAGCTTACAAGACTCCTTAAAAACCACAGATAAATCAGTCCATTGTATCAACTAACATCCCTAACACATACCTAATAGCACTGAAATAGTTTAAAAGAGCATCAGAAAAGTTCAACCACAGAAGAGTGTTCAAAGGCACAACAAAAGCATAAGAAATACACACTCGACCACAGCTAGCGGAATCAGTTTCCAGGAAGCTAATGAACATAAAAGGAGTGTGATAAAAAGAAAGTAAAGGATCAAGCTTCATCAGCATTGCCAGTGACCCATTCCAGCAACAAGGTATCGGCTGGGTCCACTACTTGCAGGGGAATCGCATCAAGCTCGTCGGGAAGCCATTCCTGGAGTGCATCCTTGACATCAGTCCGAATTGTACCTGACCAATAAGAAACCAGAGACAAGATTTGTAAGATGATGTTCCGAGCAGTATATATACGAGTATTATTAAAACACAAGTCATTGCGATGTTTCCAAATGCTCCAAATAACGGCACACACTACAATTAGAAAGGCAAGTCTATTGGTGGATGACAAAGTGAAAGAAAATTGGATAACATCTGTAATAGAAGACCAAGAGTGATAGTGAGTAGTGCAAGCTCCCATCCATCTCCAAACCTGTTGTGCATAAAAACATCTAAAGAATAAATGGTTAGAGCTTTCAACACACGTACAAAACTGACATGTAATATCACCAGTCCAACCTTTTTGCTGTAGGTTTTTCTTGGTCAGAATTCGATGTTTAGTAACTAACCACATAAAAGCTTGAATTTTGGGTGGCACTGGTAGTTTCCACCAAATCATTGGGTATGAAGGCTTAACCCCTTTGAAATTGAGGAAAGAGTATAAGGATCGAAATCACACAAATTAGACAGGGGGAAATATCAGTCACTGAAATACTCGGAGCAATCAAAGAGAAATTTGATGAATTGAACCTCTATATGCCTCATACTACATATTTGCACACAATTCAATTAAGAAACGAGCAAGAAAAAACCTTTGCTTTCTTGGCAGCTCTTAATCCTAACTATCACTACTAGAATATGAGTTTATTGCATGGGCCAGAAAATGGCTTGTTGCATGGAGATAGCCATGCAACAAGCCCGAAAAAACTTGTTGCATGCAAATAGCCATGCAACAACTGCCCATGCAACAAGCTTCGATACAAATACTAAGTATTTGCATGGGCGCCCATGCAACAACTCTGTTCTGACTTGTTGCATGAGATTAGCCATGCAACAACGGCCCATGCAACAACTTTCAGAGTTGGCCCCTTTTGGAGTATTTGCATGGGGAGACAACGTGGGCCCCATCAGGTTATTTGCATGGGGAGCAAGGGGGGGTCCCACCAGACTATTTGCATGGCTAGAGAACGTGGGTCCTACATGACTATTTGCAAGGCTAACACATGTGGGTCCCACCAGACTATTTGCAAGGCTAACACACGAGGGTCCCACCTGAGTATTTGCAAGGCTAAATATTGTGGGTCCCACCAGAGTATTAGCATGGGAAGACTGTTTGCGTTATTGCATGGGTGATTATTTGCAAGGATATGAATTACATTTTTTGCATGCACTGCAGTTGTAACTATTTGCGTGGATGTACCCAAGGTAATAATAAGAAATGGGTGCAAATTAGCATGCTTTAATTGTACAATCCTCCCTCCCTGTACCAATGTGGTACGAGCCCAGTGCTGTTTTAAAATTCCCAGTTCCCATTCAACCAGAATTACATAAATCACATTTGAGAAATTTGTAGAAAGCAACTAATAAACAAGAGAGCAACTAATAAACATTAACCAACATAGTATATATAATCGTCATACATAGAACCAAAATTATAAAAGCATTAAAACAACATTAATAATTAAAGACTTAACTTGTAAATATACCCAAAATGTAACATCCCAAAGAAGCATTCACAAAATAAACTCAACCCCATGAGTTAACAAAGTATACCCAAAATATAACAAAAAAACTTTACCCTAAATATTGACATCCACACTAGACCCCTGGGGTTTAGGCCGAAGTTTGATTGCCCCACCAATCTGTCATTGCGGCCTCATTCCCTGCCATTTCTTGTCCAACCTGAGTACTCAACAGTGCTTGGAATGACCCTTCCCAATTTGGTTGAAAAGAACCAGCGACATCCTATGTAGACCAATTTATAATGTTAGAACATGTTATTGTTATAAAAATTAATTATGTAGTTGAAGCCTTGAAATAACTTGTTTGTTGATCATACAGTACTATTACCCATTATTATTGTACACTTAACTTGAGTTTGTTTTTTCAATAAAAATGAGGTAGTAATAGTTGGCCGAAAAACATATGATGGTACTTCATGAGATATTAAATAAAAGAATGGACAATCAGTAAGCATGCCAAAATGACCATTATTTACAATTAATCTAATTTCATATTATACTTAAAACCAAGGAAAGAGATTTCATAGCCTATGAGCATATATATTTCTGTAGCATCCATATTCAGATGCTCTTCTAGATATTTATTAATTTGGTACCCTCGCAAACTAAGCTGGAGCTACAGCTTGTACCTTCAAATGTTTAATAAGGTTAATATAACACCCCTAACTGTACAACTATAGAAACAGTGTAAATATGCATACGATGTACAATTCAGACAATACAAATAAGTTAGAAATGCAATATGCAGAAATGACTGTTATTTGATTCCATGTATGAACTTACAAACACACAGAAATTCTGCACCTGATAATATGGCCCACGAGAACAAGAGTCACGGATAGTCTGCAGCTCTGAGAAATCCCGTCTCGTCCGGTATCTCGGTGCTCGCCTCTAAATCATCTGAACAACGGATGTCGATTATTATTTATAAGTTTCCTGTAATGCAACAATTACCTTATCCCAATAAATAAGTTCCTATTTATTATTATTTATCTAAGCCCAGCTCTTTTTATTCTAGATTGCAAGCTGTCCAAAAAGATTGATTCAAAATCAACTAAATGAAATTAAAGTCTTAAATCAAAGCACCCAAGTTCATATCAATTTTAGTTTCTTCTTTAGCTACCGTAAACCCAACCATTTATTTCCTATCTAAATTTTTTTGATTTCCACAGAGTCCATTCCAACTAATAATAGCAACTTGTGCTTAAACCCCTCTGACAAGAAGTAATTTACTCCAGTTTTGAAATTTATAAAGATAGACCTTCTAATATAGAAAATTCACAATTAAGTTGATGGAATTTGTATCAGTAAATACCAGAAACCTAAAATGCTTTATAATAGTAAAAATATGATGCTAGTACAAGGCCTTGTAAATCAATGCCATATTAAAAGAAAAGTGATGTGGTGGAGAGTAGAAAAGTAGAGTCCAGAATTTAATAAAGAAAAATCCCAGAAGTTCCTTGCATATCAGTTATACCCTATCCAAACTCTCAAATAAGGAACTAGGAATTAAATTAAGTTGAAATTTTACTCAAAGACAACACAACCCAAATTATCAAGCCCAATTATAGTGTATTGACTGCCAACCGCAATCGGGTTCAAACTCGTTATAGCATCAATAGAGAAAAAGAGGAATATTCATAATTTATGTGACATTACTCCATCTCAACTTGTTTTCCTTTTTAGTTCCACAATTTAGATATAAATTTCAGTTTCATTTGGAATCTTACTGAAATAAAAAGGAGAACAAGTTCGCATCGATCGAATGAGGAGTAATTACAAAGGCCGAATTCATAACCACAAACTTGCAATTCTTCTTTTAGTAACTATGTTATCTACATCTGTTGTAAAGTGTGTTAGATGAACTCATGAATATATGAAAGTTGCAATTTGAGAAGACAATTGTAATTTTATGTTAATGAGTCTTCACTGAACAAGTAAGCTTGGAAAAAAGAGAGAATTTGCTCAGTGTTGGTCTCAGAACCCGCCTACTTGGTAATATGGTATCATACTTGAATAACTTTCCTTAATTGTTTCGATTTGAAGAATTACTGGTTTCTTGTTCTTTTTGGTGATTAAGCATTAGCTGCACTAGTAAGCTTAACATCCTAAAGGAGGAATTAAGAAGCAAGGGAAACTAATTTCAAACTCATAACCACAACACTGTACAATCTGATGCCAGCAAAGAAAGAGGGTTGTGCATGCAAAATTGGAAAGAACAGAATAGAGTAAGGGAGATAAACCTTGAAGAGTTCTTCTCAGCTCTAATTGCAGGCAGCTCGCGTGGAGTAAGCGTGTTCGTTCCAGCGCAGTTAAGTGGAACCTAAAAGCATAGTAACAGATAAAATTTTACTAAAGAAAAATAACTAAGAAATTATTAATACATGCAATAGAACCCTTGATCTTACATTATTTCCCAGAGTAGGCTCCAAAGTGTTCACCATCCCAGAAACTGAAAAACAGAAATAAATCTAGTCGGATCAGAAATTTGAATTCCAATACAAGTTGAAGAGAAAGAAATTTGAAATATCTTGCTCTATGAATTGCAAGTGATCGAGGAAACAGAACTCCTACACACGAGGAGCACATGTCTTTTCATATTTACTGAAAAAGAACAAGTTTTATTTAGCAAATTATGATTTCATTCATGCATATATACACATACAAGTAATATATTAAATCAACATCATAGAAGATAATGAGTTATAAGTCAATGAAAATGATAAGCTTACTATTATATAAAATTGTATAGATCATTTAGTCAAATAGCGAATAATAAATGGAATTAGAAAAACATAAACCTGCTACACTTGTTTGTTTTATATGGAATTAGAAAAGAATAATAAATGTGATTACATTGGTAAGGGCGTAAACCTGCTACCCCCAGTACTGATACATCAAACTCTAATTGCCAAAAATAAAAATAGTATTAGTCAAATAGCGAATGTGATAAACCTAAACCTAAACTCAACAAAACATGTTCATTTACAATTCAGCACACACATTAGTACTAGAAGTCAAAATACATGCCTAATTCATGTAACATTTAGCAACAACTAATTAATTTAACAACTCCGATATCATCATAAACAAGACAAAATGTACAAAATTAATGGTCTATTTTAATCCAATTTGTGGTCTAATTTAAAACTAAAATAATTGAAACCTAATCATTTGGCATCAACCAAAAACAGTTCAAGAGTTCTATGTGTTCAAAACCCTAACTCACTGGAACCCTCAAAACCCTAAACAAAAAAACCCTAACTAAAAAAAAAACTAACCTTTAGCTTTGAGATAGGTGGAGAACAGCGGGGCCAGGTGGTACGAAAGATGCTACTGCGGCGGGGGAGGTGCTACGGCAGCCGGGAGATGTTACGGCAGCGGGGAAGGTGCTACGACAGCCGGGAGATGTCATGGCAGCGGGGGAGGTGCTACGGCAGCTGGGAGATGTTACGGCAGCGGGGGAGGTGCTACGGCGGAGTTGGAAGAGAAAAAGAGAGGAAGGAGAGTAAAGTGAGAGAGAGAGAGAGAGACGTGTTCCTGATCCCCTCTAAGTAACCCAAAAATTTGGGGATTTGGCGAAATTTTTTGGAGGGAACACGGGTCCTATAGCGAAATTTTTTTGGGGGAATTCGACAGGACTTTTGATTCCCTCCAGTAACCCAAAATTGAGTTTTAATCCGGATTATCCGAACAAAATCTGGCGCATTTAATATTCGTGTTAAAACAGATGGACGGTCCGGATCTAAAATCAAATTTGGGTTATCTTAGTGGATCCGAGATCAAATGAAAATTTCTATCTGGGAATAAGGTGTTCATCGGTACAGAGCATTTTTAGCTTCATGCATAGTACTAAACAAAATGAATGCTCTTTTAAATCTAAAGATTGTGCGTTGTATCAGGTCTTAACTGCTCTGTTCAGAGTGGAATTAACTTCATCTGTAAGTTGTAACTTTAACACTAATTTATTAGGGTCGAATTCATTTAAGAATTATAATTTCTTCATTGTTGGAATTAAAAGGAATAGAAAATGCAAAGATATAGTCAAATATTATAATTAATGATACATATGTGTTTAAATGTTTATGAGTAATATTTGATGTTGGTTTTGTTTATTATAAATTTAACTAGTTCAATATTTTTACTATCAGATTGTTAAAATGGCAATTATTAAAATGACAGTAATTTAAAATGATATTGATAAAATTTACATAAAAATATAATGCTAGAACATTTTTATTGCATTATTAAATAATTTTGACAAATTAAATTGTATAGTTGTGCATGCATGTTGCATCAATGACTTATGTATAACATGCATGACCATAGAACATCAACTCCTGTTGGGTGAGTTAATGAAGGAACAAAGACAAACGTCGCCCGTTGGTCGATCGAAACCGTTCAAATTAAATATTATTACCTTAATTTTATCGTAGGAAAGTTTGATGAAAATTTACGTTGATTTACCTATCCATCCCGCTGACGGAATATTGCGTCATCGAATGGCTAGAAACACTTCACGTTGGATCAAAGCTCAGACATAACCAAACTCGAAAACTTTTATGTTGTTTATGTTCAGAGTTTTCCCTTGATCATTTCAAAACAAATTTAGAATTATTTCATTACAGATCGACCGTCGATGGATAATGTGAAAATGAACGGTCCATAATTATTGGCTTAATTTTAAGAGGGATATAACAATGAAATTCTATGAAATTGACATTTATAAGTATGATTTGGCCATTGAAGATGTAATAAAGTAGAAAATATTTTTTTTGAAATTTTTTCGTATTGTTTGCTGTACAATTATTACCTAATTTGTATATTTATAAATCAGAGCCGTTGGATGGGTGATGAAGTGTCTTGATTTCAAAGGAGGTCTCCATTTTAGAAGTTGTGGGTGGGAGTCCATATTCACTGTGGTAACATAATAGTTCTGTTTAGATCCGCCCTAGTTAAAATGTAATGGATCCTTCAATATTCGTGCAAAATCTGATCAGACGACCCAAATCTAAAATGGAGAAATTACGTTACCTCACTGTCTTCCTTCTCTGGAGAGTTTCTCTTCTCTTCCCACTTTTCACTCCTCTGGATGCAAAGCGAGCCAAAACCAAAACAAAATTCACTAACTTCCGCTCGTCATTTACAGATGGGTCCCACTCGTCATTTCCGACATCTCTCTGAAAAATTAGCCTAAGTACCCTACTTTTCATTTCCCTCTAAAACCCCAAACAACAGAACCCTCCGGCGCTCTTTAACCCTCCAGTGCTCCTTCTCCAAACCCAACCCCGATCACTTCCTCTCCAGCGCTCTCTGTCCCGCTCCCACCCCACCCTGTCAACTCCCGCCAGAAGTGTGCATGCGTGCTGTTCTTCTTTGCTCGGAATTGCAAAATTAAAAGTTAAGTGTCTTATCTTATGATATATTTTTTGGTTCACTTTTTGCTTTTCAATCAAGCTGGATTTGTGGTCTCTCTACCTCTATATTTGCTTACAACTAATGTAGTGATTTTGGACCCTGATTTTGGATTAAAATGTTGATTGGTAAAAGTTGTGAAAAAAATTGGCCTAAATTAAATTTCTACTATGGTACTTTCCTTCTTACATTAGCCTGAATTTTAATGCAAATTTCCACTTGGTACTTTCCTTCTTACATTATTTGAGAAATTGAGTCTGATATTCTGGCATGCCCATGGTTTGAACAAAAAAAAAATGCTTGATGTCAGCTTAATGATATTGCTTTAATGTAATCAGCTTGATGCCATAAATTAGCTTGATGTGTTGTTAAATTATCTGGTTTTTAGTAAATGTTTAGGGTGTTTTTTTTTCTTATCATTCCATGGCACTCTGATTTATCAGGTATGCTGGTGCCGCATGGATTCTATCTCAGAACCAGTACTTTGTGCTTTGCAAGCTGACACCTTGTCATTTTATACAGCTCAAGGTAGTCTATTGTTTAACTTTTCTGCATTTTAATCAATTTAGGAACTAACAATGTGTTGCATAGAAAGTATTTCTGAAAATGCTTAAATGGGAAGAAGTGTTTTGTATGCATTTAAAAATAAATATAGGTTGAATATAACTACAACAAACAAATCGAAGCTGACATTTTTGCTTAGTATTGCTTAATATTGAGAGTTCCTTGTTGTACATTTTTTTAGTTTTTTTAGTTGTATACCGGTGTTTGATTATGTGCACACAAAGTGTTTGATGAAATGACATAAGTGCACAGTTGATTATTTATATCTTTTAAAAAGTTAGCAAGAAGAAATAACTAATACCTTTGCATCTATGCTACTGGATTGAGTGTGAGACTCATATTAAGTTCATGTCAATACACAGTGCAAAAGCAACATATACTATGGGTCAGTTTATAGTCTCCTTGATGCTCAATTTGATGATTTTATCACAAAAACGTATGCAAAACTTACCCAAAGACCTTCATACAACCTGTGTGCATGTTTTCCTTATTTTTGCAATATTTCTAACAATTTATTTCATCACTTTTCAGTTTGTGAGGTGCAGTTTGGATCATTCTGACATGCTGTTTTGTTATTTTTGTGTAGAACAAATCATAGATCCAAATTGGATGTTTTTTGTATCTAAAATTTCAGGAAGTCATAATCTGCACCCACAATTAATTTCAACTCATTGTTTTGCCTAGAGCTATGCCAAACTTAAGTTTTTCTCAAGATCAGTTTTGTTCTAGTTTTGGTTCTGTACCAGTTTTTTATTTTCTGACAACCAGTTTTGTATAATTTACACAGGACAAACTACAACTCCAAATTGAGTGTTCTTGGTACCAAAATTCTCAGGATATTAAGATCTTTCATCATTATTTATTTCACATTTTTATGGATTTTTTAACTGAGTTGAATTTGAGGTTTTGTACAGGGAAGTTCTGCACCAGCAGCACTATTGTACCAGTTTTCGCATTTCCTGAGGCCAAACTTTGAGAATTCATTATAAATCGTAGTAACTATAATGTCATATGTTTTATTTGGTATAGAAAAAAAGCAAGTTTAGAAAATATATCATCTCTTTAATTGTTTAGAATTCCTCTTCTGGTCAAATACCAAAAAACCCATTAAGTGCTCAGCTCTTTTATAATTGAGAATAGAGTTGTTTCTTTGTCATGTCTGGAGCAGTATATATGTTAATATATATTGGATGATTATTTTGTTGTTTAATTTTTTAGTACTCAGCTCTTTTATAATTGAGAATATAGTTGTTCCTCACATAATTAGGAAATATGCTGTTGGACAAATTTTGTATGGATAAGAGTTGCATGTGATTATTTTGCTTGGATTTTTTTTTCTTTTGTTATTATCAAATGTAAATTTGAATGATATATATTAATGTTTTGTTGAATCAATAGTTGTATGTGTCTTGTGTAACAAAGGTTATACAATTATTTTTGTTTCTAAATGCAAAAATTTTAGTTATTTAAGTATTGAATTCTTATATACTACTATTATTCATATTGTTGTGATTTATACTAAAAATCATCACTAAAAGGAGATATCAAATAAACAGAAATGAATGTCTCCAGTAAGCAAACAATTGCATGGGTAGGAATTAAACTAGTTGCATGGGCAAACCCATGCAATTAATGAGAACCGTCAGTTCAGACTATTTGCATGGGCAAGTAGTGGACTATTTGCATGGACCTTCAATAAAATATAATATAAACAGAGGGTTAAGTAGTTGCATGGGCATGGGGTTGAGTTGTTGCATGGACCTTTAATAAAATATAATATCTAAGATGTGATTAAGTAATTGCATGGGCATGGGGTTGAGTTGTTGCATGGACCTCCAATTAATTATAATATCTGACTTTCAAAATGTATTTGCATGAGGAGATAGAAAACAGTTGCATGGTTGCACATTACACATTTACATGGGATACTTGTTGCATGGGCTTTGCCTTGCAACAAGTTTTACGAATTCAAAAATGTCATTTCTTTTGCATGGGCCGTCCTTGCCATGCAACAAACTAGTGCTGCCCATGCAATAAACTCATATTCTAGTAGTGTGTTGACCAAAAACCGCAAACCTTAGGATTTTTATTGTTGAGTGAATTAATTTTTGCAAAGTCCTTTAAATCTGAGTGTTCGAGAATACCCATTTATTATAGATAGACCCCTAGCGAAACTATGCAATAATTCCTTGTATGAATGAATACTTGAAATTGTGTGTAATTATGCTACTTGTGACACAAAAAATATTTACTTGTGTAATTTTTAATTTTCAGAAAATACAAAAATACAAAAAATCAGAAATGAGAAAAATCTAAAAAAATAGAAAAATTCAGAAAAAGAAAAAATAGAATAAGATGGAGAATAAAAAGAGTACGGGTGCCTATGCAAGATTGGTTACCAATAGGCTCAACAGAACCTCCCAAGTTTTAATTTTGTACATATTTAATTTTTCAAAAATTGTTACAAGTATCAACACACTTAGTTGTCATACTTTGCTCCAATTAATTAGGAAAGAAAATCAAAATTTATATCATTAGAATTCCTATTGATTGAGAGGGATCCGTTTATAATCAAAGGGGAAATTAATACTCTCGAATTTAGGGATATTTGTGAAGTGAATTGTTCGATAATAATTTTTTTTCTAAGGAATGCACAATGAGGTTAATCATGGGGTGAATAAATTGTTCAAGGGAGAGGTCATGAATATTTTTGAAGTTCTAATTTTTAATGTCATGACAATTGTACCAAGCCCAAGTTCTAGCTTAATTTTAAGACAAGTCCTTGAGATTGTATGGTTTAACTTAGACCAGATCTTTGACTAGCTGGGATACTGTTGCTTGAGGACAAGCAACAATTCAAGTTGGGAGGTGTGATCAGAGTCAAAATGATGATGAATTACGTAGGGTTTTGGCTTAGGTTTTGTATATTATCTCACACTTATGTTTATTTAATTAGAGAAAAATGTTACTGTCACCCTTCTTTATGTTTTATTGCAGAAAACAGGTTTTGGGACTATTTCACATCCAAGGAGCAAGAATCAGGTCAATCGGACAAGCGACGCTCATCGACTAAGGCCCTGTTACGGTCCGTACCAGTTGATACAGACCTAGTCGGATACGGACCAGGAGATGGTGTGATACGTATTAAACCCCTCAGCGACAAGGTGTGAATACAGACTGTATCACCTGATACGGTCCGTAACCAAGGCGCCCTTTGGGGAATAACTGCCACAAGTGTTACACCAAAAAGGTATAGTACAAAGTTTCAGTACAGTAAACTGTACTTTTTAACCTTAAACACACTTTTCGGTTCAGACTGCAAGTATACAATCCTATCGAGCAGTATATTATCGGGTATCGATCACAGGGACGGTTCAGATTTAATCTAGAATTTCACCTAAATTAAATAAAGACTAGAAGTTGGAAAAGGTTGGTTTTGGTTTCTAAAATTCCTAACAGTTCAATGACAATAATAAAATGCAAGAAGTAAATGAACTTGGTTTAAATCAGATATAAAGGCGTTTCCAGGGTTATGACTTCATCTAAGTTTTGCCTCGAGGTGCCCGGTCCGTGTAGTGTCCTACACGGGCCGTGTCAGTGTACACGGGCCGTATACTGTCGTACACGGTCCGTGTGGCCCTCGAGTGAATGCAGCAGTTATTGTTTTCTTTGTGTTGTTCCTTTGTGTAGGGTTCTACTGACCAGACCTAATGTCTCTAAACCTCAACTATCGTCTGTTGGCTTATTAACCTGGTATGGAATTGCAATATATGCCCTCGTCGGGTTCTAGACCTCAACTGTCGTATGTTGGTCTGAATTACCTAGTTGCTTGGTTGGAATACTAAAGGTAACCTCATTCCGTCGATATGAGGAAATGTTCACCTGTCGGTTACTACTTGGTTTCACCTTTCGGATCACTAATCCTACCTCATGTACTTAGTTTGGTTAAGAGATTATAAGGGCCAAAGTACCTTCTAGATGTGATCATTCATCTAGTGGTAAACCAATAAAAATCAAATAACTTACACTAAGCAATTAAAGTCAATCACAATCAATGCAAACACAAATTTCAACAAAAGAATTCAATAACTAACATACAAAACAAATTATTCGATTACATCACAACCCTAGAAACTAAGAAATCTAATCAGACATGGTTCTAAAACAAATAAAAGAAATAATATAAAGATTAGCCATGACAAAACCCGAAGAATAAAGAAGATCCGTCGAAAACTTACGTCTTTCGCTTCTCAACTTCGTCTCCAAGCTTAGCCGTCAAGACCAAACCCTAGAAAATGCTCCTCTGCTCCAGAATTACCTCTCTGGTGCAAGAAATCTCGCTTATATAGTTGTTTTGCCGACCTTCCATTCCTTAGCTTTCTTTCCAAATTCTGGATTTGTTTCCAAAATTGCTTGACACGGCCCATGTGGAATTCTACACGGACCGTGTGCCTGTGTTCTTCATGCGGTCGAGTCAGCGGTCTTCATGCGGTCGTGTCATCGGTCGAGTCGAGATTGACACGGCCCGTGTGGAATGTTACACGGACCGTGTAGAGACTTCTAAATTCCAGATTTCTTCTCGATTTCGCCCGATTCCTGCAGAATAAGAATAACTTGCAACAGTACCACATTCTATATATATTCAATGAATTATAACCGAATTTATAGATTAAAACACAGGTTTTTGGTACGATTTTAAGGTCAAAATATAGATATGAATACGAGATATCAAATTCCCCCAAGCTAAAATCTTGCTTGTCCTCAAGCAAAAATCCTAACTTAGGTAAAGGGCTGGCCTAATGATTACCTAAATGCAAAAGTAAATTCTAATGCGAACAGTTTACGTGATCTTGCTATTGTTAAAAATCTTCGAGAGTCCTTTTGAATAACAATTTGGATTTCTTTGACAAATTTTGATTCACCCCACTAATCAACTAATCAAATGTCATAATTTGAGATGTTCTAATGTTTGCTAAAACTAATTGTTCGAATTGATTGATCTTTCATTCTTACATCAAACTTATGCCCTCATTTGTGGTGATTTTGCTTTTTACCCCCCCAAGCTTGGAACAAGCTTAGGTTAGAAAGTTGAAGACTTCGCGTGTTGACATATGCATAAGTTTTAATTATGGTTTTTCTCGAGCTCAAAGGCATCCATTAGGATTGTGCCAGTACTCATTGTTTTCTTTCTAAGTGTGGGAGATGAGCTCAAAGGCGCCCTGTAGGACTTATTGCCAGTACTCTTATTTTCTCCATCTTTTCGTTTGTTTTAAGTACTTTGCATATATCATGAATACACACATCCAATGGTATTCTTTCATACCAATGGATATCCCAATCTTTCGTTTATTGAAAACCCCAGTTCTTTGTTTTAAAAGGCACAGTTTGGTTTCAAAATGATTTCTCAATTCAATTTGACTTTCGTTTTTTCAAATGTTCGAACTATCCCATCCTATGCAATTCTTTGATCGACTTATGGGGTTATTTCTAACTTCTCAAAGTCATCATAATTGTAACTCAAAATTTCTCTCAAAGGTTCCTAATTCTAGCAATTCACGCAAATATATCGCCTAAAAGTGCAATAAAAAGTAAACATGACCTAGAAATAAAAGAAAAAAAAAGTAAACATGAACTAAATGATAAAGTTCTCCCCCCCCAAGCTAAGTCCGAGCATTGTCCTCAATGCTTCAAGACAGATATAAGATAAAAGCTGGGGAAAAGAAAGCAAACCTGATCAGTGGTCAGCAGGATCATCAAGGCGCCAGTAGCGCATCTCAGCCTCGATCGCCTCAATCCGCCCGCCATAGTCTGTCACCTGCTGCTGAATGTCGCGGAGAAGAACACCGTGCTCGCGCTGAGTGGTGCACATGCCATGCATGAGGCGGTACACATCCTGAATGGTAGGATCAGCAATGGGCGAGCCGGTCTCAGCAGGGAAAGGGATGTGGGGAGGGTGTGAGGAGCCAGGCGCATCAGTCATCGGCACATCATCATCAGGAGGAGGTGGTGGTGATGCCGGAGCAGCTGGTAGGGGCGCAGTGAAAAGCCATGTGGAGCGGTCCTCGAATGAGAGAGGGGCCGAGAAGGGCATCAGGTACTGAGTGCGGCCATCCGGCATGCGCCAGAGATATCGAGTGCTGCCGCCAGAGCTCCTCTGAATCCTGATGAAGGTCGCCAATCGAAAGGCGTCGGCGTCCAGAGTGCGTGGGCCTCGACAGAGCGTGTCTCCATCAGTGGAGAGCCTCAGTCTCTCGGCAATGTGGGTGACATAGGCACCCATAGTGATAGCACCCCCCGTCCTCGTGGAGCGCTGAAGACCAAGCCAGTGGTGGATCATGATGAGCATCAGATCGGGCCGCTCTATCTCCGCGTCTGGGCGGAGCATGTGATCCAGAAGCTGGAGGTCCTCAATGTTAGCACGGGAGACTGTCTCTCCACGTGCAAAAATAGTGACGGCAAGGGCGCGCTGGATGCAGCGCAAGACTGGGTGGGCGATGTTGAGGCCCTTGAACTCCTTGTTGTGAATGGCCCCAGGTGTCATGCCAGAAATGAGATTCCAGAAGTGGTCTTTGTCGAGACCTACTCGGAAATGGAGGGAATCGGTCTGGGGGTCCGAGTGGAAGCCAAACCACCGACGAAGCTGAGGGAGCCAGAGACGGTGAGTCTGGTAACGGAGCTGGAACTTGATGTAGTGATCGCCCTGTCGATCCGTCTTGAGTTGGAGAGAAGAGAGGAATTCGTGCGTGAGCAACTCATAGGCATTATGGTCAGTGGCCCATAAGGCAGGGGTAATCCCAATCCTGCCGGTGAGAAAGAGGAACGGCGTCTCGATGCCGAAAGCACGAAGGGCGTCGAAGTCAACCCGGCGAGTGTTCTCGAACTTGCGCAACCGCAAAGTATCGAAATGTGTGAACATACGGCGGGTGGGGAGAGGGAAGTAGTCATCCTGGTACTCCTCTGCTCGATCAGTGTACTCCCCAGAGAGGCGGTCGGACTCGTCAGAGATGTAATCGGAGTCCTCAGGGGAAGAAGAGTGGCGAGAGAGAGGACCTGGTGGTAAGGAGGTAGAAGGAGGTGGAGAAGGTGGGCGCGCAGGTGGTGGTGTCTGGGCACTGAGAGCCTGCTGCCGACGCTCCTGGGCGTACTTCGAGCGGCGTTCGCGATGCATGATGTCCTCTGGTTAGGGCTGACACGGGCCGTGTGGATTATGACACGGGTCGTGTGAGATTACACGGACCGTGTAAGATGGGGTGCGGGCCGTGTAGGATCTAGGGTTTCGGTGGGATGAAGGAGGTGGCGGAGGAAAAGGAAGAGAGAGAGAGAGAAGGAGGTCACGGCCAGGTATGGTGCACAGGTGACCGGAGAGGAAGTAAGGAGATGAAGAAAAACCGAAAGAGGAGAGAAAGAGAAACTTACCTGAACGGAGGAGACCCGTGGTGCGGTGGTGGCGCACGGTGGGAGGTGGAGAAATCGCCGGCCGAGAGGAAGAAGAGAGGAGGTGGAGAGGGTAAGAATGGCGGCTACACGGCGGCGCGCTGAGGTCGGGTCGGTCCGAGAGAGGGGTCGGGTGCACTGTGGGAAGAGGTGGAGTGCCCGTGTGGATAGAGGGGTATTTAACAGAAACGAAAGGGCGTAACTGATGCGGAGCGGACGCGACTTTCCATATGCGTCGTTTGGCGGTTACACGGGCCGTGTAGGGGTCTGTACGGGCCGTGTGGTATCACCCTCTGGTATTGTACGGGCCGTGTAGGAGTCTGCACGGGCCGTGTGAAGGGATCCTGGCCGTGTAGAAATCGCAGGGGTCGTGCGGTCTCACTCTCCTGATGTTGTACGGGCCGTGTTATATGCTGTGCGGCCCGTGTGAGATGCTCTCCTTGGAACTTCCTAAATGCAAATGAATGGAAAACAAATATGCATGCAAATAACAGTATGATGCAGAAAGACAAAAATTTAAAAATGCAAGAAATTTAAAAAGGGCTTGGGTTGCCTCCCAAGAAGCGCTTGTTTTAGGTCTCGAGCTTGACCACCTGCTTTAAGTTTCTGCTGGAGCGGGATCAGAGAGATCTTGATCGAACCGCTCGGTCTGGGGATGGTCAGCAATGTAGTATTTGAGACGCTGACCGTTGACTTTGAAAGTCCTGCTCTCGTGATTCCCAATCTCAAACACACCGAATGGGTACACTTTCTTCACATGGAATGGGCCTGACCATCTTGACTTCAGCTTACCTGGAAACAGTCGCAATCTAGAATTAAATAGGAGTACAAGATCACCTACCTTGAATTCGCGAGGCGCAATGCGCTGGTCATGAACTCGCTTGGTTCGCTCCTTATAGATTCTGGCATTCTCGTAAGCATGCAGGCGCATTTCCTCCAATTCGTGTAGATCAAGAATGCGCTTCTCGCCAGCTGCGAGCATGTCCATGTTGATGGTGCGCGTGGCCCAGAATGCTTTGTGCTCGATCTCCACAGGTAAGTGGCAGGGCTTGCCATACACTAGCTTGAACGGACTCATTCCAATCGGTGTCTTGAAAGCAGTTCGGTATGCCCAGAGTGCGTCATTGAGCTTGAGCGACCAATCCTTTCGGGTCCGTGCCACCGTCTTTTCCAAGATGGACTTTATTTCCCTTGGTGGCTGTCTTCGAGAAGGAAGCGTGCCCTCCATAAGCAGATGAGTGACAATGCTCGAGAATGGAGTGTGTCTCCTCATACGGTACGCATCGACGGAAGATTCCATCAATACCTACTTTGAAGAGAAAAGGTTCATCCCAAAAGTAATACCTGGCATCTGAGCGGAGCTTCTTTCTCTGCTGGTAAGTCATAGAAGCGGGATGTACTCCAGAAGCAAGGAAGTTGGCGATGTCTGCATACCATGGGGTTGATTGGGCAGCTACACGGTCCGTGTGTCCAGTCGTGTGGCCTTGGTGTTGCAGTGCACGGGCCGTGTGAGAGCTGGTGCGGTCCGTATGGCTTTGGTGTGGTAGTACACGGGCCGTGTGAGCTTTTGTACGGTCCGTGTCAAGGTAAGTCAGGACAGAAGCTGAGAAGAGCTGTTCATCAGGGAACGAATCATTGATTGGCAATTGGTCAGAGTCATCATCGCCCCAACGAAGTCGAGATAGATGGTCTGCTACAGTGTTTTCGACTCCTTTCTTGTCCCTTATTTCAATATCAAATTCCTGCAAAAGAAGGACCCATCTAATCAGACGAGGTTTTGCATCTTGTTTACTTAGCAAGTACCTGAGTGCGGCATGGTCTGTGTAGACGATTATCTTCGAACCAACCAAGTAGGAGCGGAACTTGTCGAGAGCGAATACTATGGCTAGAAGCTCCTTCTCGGTTGTTGTGTAGTTCATTTGGGCTGGGTCAAGCACTTTGCTTGCATAGTAGATAGCGCACGGCTTCTTGTCTTTCTTCTGCCCTAGAACTGCTCCTACAGCATAATCGCTTGCATCGCACATCAGCTCGAATGGAAGGGACCAGTCGGGTGGTTGCAAGATAGGTGCCGAAATAAGAGCTTCCTTCAAACTACAAAAGGACTTAACACAATCATCAGTAAAATCAAAATCAGAATCTTTAATGAGGAGATTGGTTAGTGGTTTAGCAATTTTAGAAAAGTCCTTAATGAAGCGGCGGTAGAATCCTGCATGACCTAGAAAGCTGCGAACGTCTTTAACACAAGTTGGGATTGCAAGCTTTTCAATGACCTCAATCTTTGCTTTGTCAACCTCAATACCTTTAGAAGTCACAACATGACCTAGAACTACACCTTCTTGGACCATGAAGTGACACTTTTCCCAGTTCAAAATCAGATTGACTTCTTCACATCTCTGCAAAATCTTACAAAGATTGGTCAAACAAGAGTCAAAACAAGCACCATATACAGAAAAGTCATCCATAAAGATTTCAACCTCATTTTCAATAAAGTCAGAAAAGATGGCCATCATGGCCCTTTGAAAGGTTGCTGGTGCATTACAAAGACCAAAGGGCATCCTACGATATGCATATGTACCATATGGACAGGTAAAAGTGGTCTTTTCTTGGTCTTGTGGATGGATGGGTATCTGAAAGAAACCAGAATAACCATCTAGATAACAGAAATAAGAGTGATTAGCAAGCCTTTCTAGGAGTTGGTCGACAAATGGCAATGGAAAGTGGTCCTTGCGTGTGGCAGCATTGAGCTTTCTGTAGTCAATGCACATCCTGTAGCCACTGACGACACGCGTTTGGATCAGTTCATTCTTCTCATTCTTCACCACCGTCGCTCCTCCCTTCTTTGGCACCACATGGATAGGACTCACCCACTTGCTATCAGAAATCGGATAGATAATACCTGCATCAAGTAATTTTAAAATTTCTTTCTTTACTACCTCTTTCAAGTTCGGGTTGAGCCGTCGCTGGTGTTCAACAGAGGGCTTGTGATCATCTTCCAGTAAAATCCGGTGCGAGCAGATAGAGGGGCTGATTCCCTTTAGGTCCTTGATTGAATACCCGATTGCGCCTTGGTGATCTTTCAGCTTCTCCAAGAGTTTGGCGGTCTGATCGGGGTTTAATCCTGCATTTACAATCACTGGATAGGATTTATCTGGACCTAAGAACTCATACCTGAGGTTGGATGGAAGAGGTTTGAGTTCAGGAGTTGGCTTCTCTGCCTGGGTCGTTGCACGGTCCGTGTCAGGTGCATGCGGTCCGTGTACGGCCCTCGTGTCAGCCTTGTCCGACCCGAGTGCCTTGTCCTCCAGCTTGTCAGATTCTTCTGCACGGTCCGTGTAAGATCTGTCCGGGCCGTGTCCATGTTCCTCTGGTATGTCATCATGAGCATCTGCTGCACAAATTGATTCCAACTCGCCTTTTTCAACCTGCAACTCAGATAGAAAGTCAGAATGATACCTTAGCGAGTTGTTGACTTGTTCGAGAAAGTAGTCGTCGGCCAAATCCGTTAAGCACTCTTCGACTGCATCTATTCGGAAGCAAGATTCGTTCGGCGAAGGGTACTTCATGGCTCGATCGATCTGGAATCGCACCTTCTCCTCTCCAATGTTCAAGGTCAGTGTCCCTTTGAAAACATCGATTATCGCACCTGCAGTTCTTAGAAAAGGTCGTCCCAGAATAATAGGGACTTCCTTATCTTCTTCCATTTCCATAACAACAAAATCAGCAGGTACATAAAATTTACCAACCTGAACCGGTACATCCTCCACGATGCCAAGTGGTAGTCTTACCGAGGAGTCTGCTAGCTGCAAAGTCATTCGTGTAGGTCGGAGCTCTCCAACACCCATTCGATCAAAGATGGTGCGTGGCATGAGACTCACGCTAGCTCCTAAGTCGCATAGAGCCTTCTTGATCGTCGCTTTCCCTATAGTGCAAGGGATAGAAAACTTACCAGGGTCTTCCAGTTTGGGTGGTAGCTCGCTTCTCAGAATGGCACTGCACTGTTCTGTTAGTTTCACCGTCTCGTGCCCTCCCAAGCTTCGTTTGTTGGAAAGAATGTCTTTGAGGAACTTGGCGTAGGTGGGCATTTGAGTCAGAGCCTCGGTGAATGGAATAGTGATCTGCAGTTGCTTGAGAACATCTATGAATTTGGAGAATTGCTCGTTCAATTTGGTTTCAGCTAGCCTCTGAGGGAACGGTACAGGTGGCCGGTATGGTGGTGGTTTCTCAGCTCCTGTCTTTTTCTGGCCCTCAGGTTCTCTTTGTACGGGCCGTGTGGATTCTGTACGGTCCGTGTGAACAGTTGTCTCCGTGTTTCCTGTTGGTCGTGTGAACTTTGCACGGTCTGGATGATCAGTTTTCTCAGAGGATGGAGTTTGCACGGGCCGTGTGGAATCGGTACGGTCCGTGTCATTGGCAGGAGAATTGGTGGAGTTGTCCGGTCGTGTGAGATCGACTCGGTCAGGATTCTGCACGGGCCGTGTGAGATTTGCACGGGCCGTGTCAGCTGAGATTTGGTTGGGCATGGCAGGTCCTTCATACTGGGTCCCACTCCTCAGTGTCACCGCCTTAGCTTCCCCTCTGGGGTTTACCTCAGGTTGGCTAGGTAGTCTTCCTGGTGGTGTAAGGTTAGAGTTGACTTGGTGACTGATTTGCTCGATCAACTTGTTCTGAGCAGCCAGTTGAGCATTCATTTGAGCGTTCATGGTTTGCATTTGCTCAAACATCATCTGGTTCATTTTACCTTGCTCATGCATGAAGTCATTATATGGCTTAGGTGGACCGGATTGAGCTACTCGGTTGTTTGAGTTGTTGAAAGAGGCATTTTGGTAGAAGTTCCGGTTGTTGTTACTGCCAGAGGGATTGTTGAAGGAGTTGTTGAAAGAGGGATTTGGAGCATTGTTGTATGGCGCAGAGTTGTTCTGTTTCCACTTCCAGTTTTGTTGTTCAACCGGGTCCTTGGAGTAGGATCGGTTGAAAGGCGGTTTTGGAAAGTAGGATGGTTCATTGTTGAGAGAGTTGACTTGCTCGGTGTCTTCATCCCTTTGCGCTAGAGGACATTGCTCGTAAGCGTGGCTTTCATCTCCACACATCACACATGGTTGTGGTTGTTGATTGACTGCCTTCACACTCATCTTGTCGAAGGCTTTCTGCATAGCATCAAGCTTGGCGGTTAGAGCAGTGATTTGATCAACCTCAAATCGGCCGCCTCCTCCAGCACGAGTGTTGTCGCGGCCGGACCATTGTTGGTTTTGAGCCATGTTGTCAATCAAATTCATGGCTTCAAGGGGTTCCCTTGACATAAGTGCTCCACCTGCAACAGCATCAATAGAGGTGCGAGTACTATCAGTTAAACCATCATAAAATGTCTGAATTAACAACCAATCTGGTATACCATGGTGTGGACAAGAGTATTGCAATTCCCTAAACCTTTCCCATGCCTCATTCAATGGTTCATCAGGTCTTTGTTTAAAGCTGGTTAACTGGGTCCTAACCTTAGCAGTTCTTTTGTGAGGGAAAAATCTAGTGAGAAACAGTTTAGACAATTCCCTCCAAGTGGTTACCGAATCCCTTGGTAAAGACCCTAACCATTTCTTGGCTTTATCCCTAAGAGTAAAAGGGAATAGTGCAAGTTTAATGTAATCAGCAGTTGCGCCATTGGTTTTAATGGTTGTGCAACACTCAAGAAATGTTTGGAGATGAGCATGTGGATCTTCATGATCCAAGCCATGAAAGGTGTTCTGTTGGACTATGTTGACAACTCCCGGATTGAAGTTCGGTTGTTGTCCCACAATTCGCGGCAGTCTGATGGCACCCCTCACATCTCCAGCGCGTGGTACATTGAATTCGCGCAAGGTTCTTGGCACAAAGTCGGCCATGTCATCATCAGAGAGGCCATCAACCTCGTCATCTTCCCTGTCTTGTCCGTTGTTGCTCATCTCTCCTCTGCTGGGATTTTCGGAGTGTACGGACCGTGTATCGTTTGCACGGGCCGTGTGCAGAGGTGGTTGAGCAGGATCAGCTGTGTCTGTGTCGGGAAGCGGTCCTTTACTCCTCAGATTGTAGTCTCCCTTGGGTGGAGGTAAGGATGCCAGTTTTTCTGAAAGAGAGAGGAAAATAAAAGGAAAATGATACAGGTTAAAATCTAGATTAAATAAAGTAAGCAAAAATCTAGAAAATAAATGATGCCGTCCCCGGCAACGGCGCCAAAAACTTGTTACACCAAAAAGGTATAGTACAAAGTTTCAGTACAGTAAACTGTACTTTTTAACCTTAAACACACTTTTCGGTTCAGACTGCAAGTATACAATCCTATCGAGCAGTATATTATCGGGTATCGATCACAGGGACGGTTCAGATTTAATCTAGAATTTCACCTAAATTAAATAAAGACTAGAAGTTGGAAAAGGTTGGTTTTGGTTTCTAAAATTCCTAACAGTTCAATGACAATAATAAAATGCAAGAAGTAAATGAACTTGGTTTAAATCAGATATAAAAAGGCGTTTCCAGGGTTATGACTTCATCTAAGTTTTGCCTCGAGGTGCCCGGTCCGTGTAGTGTCCTACACGGGCCGTGTCAGTGTACACGGGCCGTATACTGTCGTACACGGTCCGTGTGGCCCTCGAGTGAATGCAGCAGTTATTGTTTTCTTTGTGTTGTTCCTTTGTGTAGGGTTCTACTGACCAGACCTAATGTCTCTAAACCTCAACTATCGTCTGTTGGCTTATTAACCTGGTATGGAATTGCAATATATGCCCTCGTCGGGTTCTAGACCTCAACTGTCGTATGTTGGTCTGAATTACCTAGTTGCTTGGTTGGAATACTAAAGGTAACCTCATTCCGTCGATATGAGGAAATGTTCACCTGTCGGTTACTACTTGGTTTCACCTTTCGGATCACTAATCCTACCTCATGTACTTAGTTTGGTTAAGAGATTATAAGGGCCAAAGTACCTTCTAGATGTGATCATTCATCTAGTGGTAAACCAATAAAAATCAAATAACTTACACTAAGCAATTAAAGTCAATCACAATCAATGCAAACACAAATTTCAACAAAAGAATTCAATAACTAACATACAAAACAAATCATTCGATTACATCACAACCCTAGAAACTAAGAAATCTACTCAGACATGGTTCTAAAACAAATAAAAGAAATAATATAAAGATTAGCCATGACAAAACCCGAAGAATAAAGAAGATCCGTCGAAAACTTGCGTCTTTCGCTTCTCAACTTCGTCTCCAAGCTTAGCCGTCAAGACCAAACCCTAGAAAATGCTCCTCTGCTCCAGAATTACCTCTCTGGTGCAAGAAATCTCGCTTATATAGTTGTTTTGCCGACCTTCCATTCCTTAGCTTTCTTTCCAAATTCTGGATTTGTTTCCAAAATTGCTTGACACGGCCCATGTGGAATTCTACACGGACCGTGTGCCTGTGTTCTTCATGCGGTCGAGTCAGCGGTCTTCATGCGGTCGTGTCATCGGTCGAGTCGAGATTGACACGGCCCGTGTGGAATGTTACACGGACCGTGTAGAGACTTCTAAATTCCAGATTTCTTCTCGATTTCGCCCGATTCCTGCAGAATAAGAATAACTTGCAACAGTACCACATTCTATATATATTCAATGAATTATAACCGAATTTATAGATTAAAACACAGGTTTTTGGTACGATTTTAAGGTCAAAATATAGATATGAATACGAGATATCAACAAGCATGTCCAGACCGTGTTTCTTGGCCTCCACTCATCTCCAGACGCCCCCACTCCTTATAAAGCCCCTGGACAGAAGAGAAAACCATCTTTGTAATTTTGGTGATTAGGGTTAGAATTAATTGAAGTGAGAAAGAGAGGAGTGTTGTAATGATGCCGTTTCGCGGCAAAGTTCTTTTCTTAGGGGCTAGGCAGTAAACCTTGTTACTCATGATGTTTTGATATATATATTTTCTGTTGATTATGATTTCTTGTTGTTGATTGAAATGCTTTTGCAATTTATTCTCTCTTCACCTGATTTCGATGATCTAGTTTAATTCTAGGGTAGTGACAGTACTTTATTGGTAGAAAAACTATGATGGACGAGTTAGCCTCGTTAGGAGCCATTAGATTTATGTGAAGAAAATCTTCACGGGGAAACCATAAATCAGAGCCACAAAACGCAAACAAAGTTATGTCATTTGCGTAAGATAACTCGCAGTGTCCTATGTAGTAACTTGTGTATTTAAGAGATCTGTCATTTGCGTAAGATAACTCGCAGTGTCCTATATAGTATCTCGGTGGAAGTCCCGTCATTTGCGTAAGTGACTCGCAGTGTCCTATGTAGTGTCTTCCATTAACAACAACAGGAAATCAGACCCGACAGAAGTAGAATATCAAAGTGGATTAAGTAGCAATGGTGTGCCGAAACCCTAGTAATTCTCATCTCTATCTTTATTTTATTTACTTTTAATTGTTGCCAGATTTACATTGATTACAATTCCAACTCTTAATTTTCAGATTTTGTCTAGCCTTTCGAAAGATTGTGATTTGATCGCTCAAGCCTGTAGACCAATATTCCCTGTGGATTGACCTCGATTATACTACTCAATAAGGATTGTGCGCTTGCGATTCGAACCGATAGCATATCTGAGTTTATAAATTTTAAAAGAAACATCGCTCTCTTTTGAGTGATCAGGTATATATTCTAATTGCTCCATCACAACGCACTAAAATGGGACATCAAAGAAAGTTGGGAATTTATGTTGAATTTGAATCTCCATATATAATAGAGTATATAGAACCATTGATGGTAGAATTTTTCACGGCTAGTTTTGCCGATTGTCATTTTGATGAATCAATATTTCCAAACTTAGGGGGAGAAAACAATCAGCTGGGAAAAGATATTAGTTGGAATGAATTATCATTGTCTAATTTAGATCCTCATAAATAATGTGAACTAGATGTTTAAAAGATAATTCATTTAGAAATGTTAGTTAATCAATTGCCAGACGCATTTACAAAGAAAGTGACCAAAACACATATACCAGCTGTTAATGCTCCAATTAATGTCGATGTCCCTGTTGGACAGACTAATGAAATTATAACACGCATGAAGTGTGGAAGACCAATAGATTCCAAAGATAAAAATCCTCGAAAAAGAAAAGGAGCAAATAATGAAAATGGTCAAGCCGAGGATATGATAATTTCAGATAAAACTCCATAAGAGAATCAAATTATAAGTAATATTGGAGTTCCAGCAGAAACTCAAGTATCTAAAATTTATGAAAATGAAGAGATCTCGATAAATTATATCATGAATGAAATAAGATGGAACCGAGATGAAATTGATGTCAATGATATTTGTGCATATAATAGAGCGCTAAATATAATAAATATTGAGGATCAGGACCCGAAGTCTATTAAAGAATGTCGATAAAGAAATGATTGGCCTAAATGGAAAGGTGCAATTGAGGCAGAGTTAAACACTCTTGAAAAATGAAATTTTTTTGGACCTGTAGTCCCAATACCTGAAGGCGTAAAACCAGTAGGATATAAATGGATATTTATGTGAAAATTAAATGAGAAAGGTGAAATTTTGAGATCTACTCACCTGTGGTGGATGCAATAATTTTTCGGTACATAATTAGTTTGGCAGTCCATGAAGGACTTGATTTGCGCCTAATGGATGTTGCTACAGCCAATTTAAGATGATATATATATGAAAATCCATGAAGCATTTAAGATGCCTGAAGCATGTAATTTAGGTTCTCGAGGACTTTATTCAATTAAATTGCTTAAATCTTTATATCGATTAAAGCAATCTGAACGTATATGGTATAATCGTCTAAGTGAATATTGATTGAAACATGGATATAATAATGATACGATATGTCTATGTATTTTGATGAAAAGATATGGAAATGATTTTGTTATAATTGCAGTTTATGTTGACGATCTAAGTATCATTGGAACTCCTGAAGAGCTTCCAAAAACGATAAATTATTTAAAGGAAGAATTTGAGATGAAAGATCTTGGAAGAACAAAATTTTGCCTTGGATTGCAAATTGAACATTTTAAAATTGACATTTTTATGTATCAAGAAAATTATATTGCAAGAGTGCTGAAATGATTTTATATGGATAAAATTACATCCATTGAGCACTCTGATGATTGTAAGATCATTATATGTGAATATATATCTTTTAGACCTTGAGAAAGTGATGAAAAACTAATTGGTCCTGAAGTACCATATCTTAGTTCAATAGTAGCATTTATATATCTTCTGCTGTAAATTTATTAGCAAGATATAGTTCTTCTCACTTGCGAAGACATTGGAATGAAATTAAACATATACTTCGCTAACTCTGAGAAATTTTAGCAATACACGAAGCAAGCCGAGAATGTGTTTGGTTAAGATCTGTGATTCAACACATTCATTAGACATGTGGTTTGTTTTCTGAAGAAATGATCTTGGCGATTATATATGAAGAAAATATTGCATGTATTACTCAATTAAATGAATCATACATTAAAGGAGATAGAACAACATATATTTTACCAAAAAATTCTTTTTCACACATGATATCCAAAAGGATAATGCTATTAATGTTCAACAAATTCGTTCAAGTGAGAATCTATCAGATTTATTCACTAAGGCACTCCATACTTCAATATTTGAAAAGGTGATCCGTAATATTGGAGTTGGTTGACTTGAAGACCTTGATTAATGTTGTCATGAGGGGGAGTTAATATGCATTACATTTTCCTTTGTCATGGTTTTTCTCACAGGGTTTTCCTGATAAGGTTGTAGTTGCGTATTAAAAGAATAATGTACTATTTTTCCTTCACTAGGTTTTTTATCCCATAGGGTTTTTCCTAGTAAGGTTTTAATGAGGCATATTCCTATGGACATCCAACGGGGAGTGTTATGAATAAAATATTAAAATGTGGATGTCCAACCATTTTGTAACTCTCAATATTAATCACCTCATCCTCCACTACTATTGAAATTCATTTCCCCACTACTATTGTAATTAATTATAGATGGCTTTTCATTTAGAATTTGTAGCCTATAAATAGAAGCTTTGTAATTTTGTATGGTACGCATGAGAAATGTATGAATAAAGAGATTGTCATATTTTATGTGTTCTTTATCTTGTTTATTATTTTTGTCTTTATTTTATAACAACAATAATTATTTTAGAATTAAACAAAATTGCAATTAAAAATAAATTATAGATATGTTATTTGACATATTGATAGTCCAACAATCAAATTTCTTGTTATTTTAATATTATTGGAAGATGTATCACAGCATCAAATGAAACACTTAAATAAATTCTAAAATTATATCTTCGGTGATAATCGCATTATTGAATGAGCAAGGACTGTTCTTGTAAATGTCAAATTACGGCCAAGTCTAGCTATCCGTCGAGAATGCATCTTTTCATATATAGTCATAACTCATAAGAATATAGAATGCTTTTACATGTATATTTTCCATAGCCTTAGTATATTGTGTATCAAAATTTTGATAGTTTGATTGTATTATAGCGCACTTAATCAGTGTCAAATTCTTGAAAACAATTCATGTCAATAGTTTACGTAACTTTTGTAATGTTTGTTCCGGTTAAAATTATTTGAAGAACCAAAACAATTTTAATTGAGTTGTGTTTAGTTGTGTTCAGGACATCATCCGCTTCATTGTCAATTCCTGGAAGGTTCACATGGATGGTCGGAACGATATCCGATATATATTTTTCGCTGCGAAACTTAACTTAAGAAACGTTTAATAGCAGAGAAAAATGATTTCATACAAGTATAGGTTTTAAGTAGAAATGTACATTTTGGGCCGATATTAGCCCAAGTCAATGTTTTCAGCGGGTCCGAGAGGCTCAATATCTGTCTGACACGAAGAGAGACGCTTGGGTCGAAACGAAACCCTAGTTTCTTCTCTTTATACCCTATTTCTATGTTGTCGTTCTATCCCTCGTCAGCGACTCTGAGCCGACAATTTCTTCTCGGTAAATGTTGGTAAAACCCTAGTTTCTTTTCCCTCTCAAAATTTTTGTTTTCATTATTGATCTCGGAGGAATGAAAAAAGATTGTTTTGTGGAAAATGATGATATATGAAAGTCGCTCCACTCTTAGGATCCGCATCGAAAGATGGCGGATCCATGGTGATTGACTTATTTCTATCTGAATCTCACCTTTTTCCTCTTTTATTTATTTGTTATTTTCTGTCTTCGTGAAATTTGTTTTGGCTCAATCAACAGGGCATTCTCTGTGATGCAAACTGTGTCCAAATGCTCTGATTCACCGTGATTATTGCAAACATTTATCACCATCTTTCGGCTGAGATCTTACGCACTGTTGATTTTCTGAAATGAAATTGTTACTTTTTTGAGTTTTTGAGTAGATTATTTTTTAGTAGAATATTTTGATGCCAACTGGTGTCCAATTGTTACTTTCCTTCGAGATATCGGCTCTTTATTTTTTAGTAGAATATTTTGATGCAAACTGTGCAATTGTTACTTTTGATCCTTCGATATCGGCTCTTTCTATCATTGTGAAAGTGTTAAATTGTTAACTTTTTATTAGAAGTCCCCGAGAGATTGGGTTGGAATTGTGGTGACGAGTCTATAATGTTCAAGCTCAACAGACCAGATTGCAGGTCCCTCGATTTAACAATCTGAGGGATTTGTATGTCGACAAACCCGCTGAACTGAGCATTTCCTTCCTGATCCTCTCTGTTCGTTTCTTCTCTATTTTTAATTTATTTTTGTTAATGTATCTTGATTTTTAATGGAGAAGGCTGTGATGAGGATAACGAGCTCCCTCTACTGATGACCGTGAGGACTCTCGCTGGCAGAATCGAACCTAATTACAATCGCCACCACTGAGTTCAGATCTTCTCCTTTTTAATTTTATTATGATTTTTATTTTTCAGATCTTGCTTTTGACTTGAATTAATCTTTCTACATGGATGATGAGGAAGTCAATTATATATATATATTTCAACACTTGGTCTGAACGAATCAATGATTCCAATTGATGTCATTCATTCTTCTGAATCCTATTTTCTGGTCTCATTGAGGAAATTTGTTTTATTGATTTGTTTACCATTTTTTATGGTTTTGTGTATAATATGTCAAGTGATGATACTTGAAATGAATTCTTAGGACACCTTCCTACACTGCGCAACTGCTCAGTGGATGAGAAAAAACATTTCAGCTCCTGATGCCAATCAAATTTTTAGTTTAAAATTTAAGAACTTGTTGATATTTTTTATCTTTTCAATTGCCAATGATATTTTTGATCTTTTGTTGCATCTGTGTGTGTGATTTTGACTTGGTCACTGAGGATTTTTTTCATAGCATTCAAATTTTCATGCAGTAGGGCCTGAGCCACGTCCCTGATAGCCAAGAGCTTTGATCAGGGATGCTATGATCGGGCCTAAATAAAGTCTTTGTTGATGTTTCACTGTTTGATAGGAACCTGTGCTTATAACTAGTATTTGCACGGAGCCGTTTTATGTGATTACAATTGTTACCTTTGTCGTCAAATAATAACCCAAGTATGTAATGCTTTGTTAGTTTATGAGTTAAATGGTAAGTGAAACTCAGGTGATCTCGTTACTTGAGACTTATTTAATGTAGTAATTTTGACATTTAAATGCGTGAGGATGAGAACATAGTCATGCACCACTCTGATTGAGATTTGTCTCATCTGTGCTGATAATGACAAAGTACCCATTTACATCTCTGAGCCATGTTTTTCACTGAGTTAAAATCTATGTTTGAGCAGTATTTGTTAATATCTTGTTTTTGTTAATTCAGAACATGGAATTGGATTTTTATTTTTTTAACATGGAATTATATACTTCCCAATATCTTGTTTTTGTTAATTCAGATCATGGAATTGGATGTTTTCGTTAATTCAGAACATGGAATTGTTTTTGCATCTTCTTTTGCTGAATTGATTCTTGATTGAGATAAAGGGGTTCTTCGATTTTTGCCTTTCAAATGCTTTCGACAATTTTTTGTAGGTTTTTTTATTTATTTATTGCATGTGATGATAAAACAAGGCTTCTCGAAATTCGCAGTTTCTACCTGAGAGCTTTCGCCTTTGCTAGGCTTGAGAGCTTATGCTGCTTAATTCCTTCCTTGGATGTCTGATGTCTTTTTTCCAACAATTGTATCCTCGGATTCTTGTAAATTTCGTCTTTTTACATTCATCTGCTCTTTTGTTTTCGTGTTTCTTTTACATTGCTATCAATTGATTGAATGTTTGATTGATATGTTTTTTTTAATTTGTTGTCAATGCTTTGAAATTTGGTGGTGATTTAATTTATTCAATTAAGAAAGCCGATGAGGATTAAACTCAGTAAATTTGCAGTTTTCGCCTAAGAGCTTTCGCCTTCGCCAGGCTTGAGAGTTGATGCTGTTATAATTCCTTCCTTGGATGTCTGAGGCTTTCATTATAGTTAAAATCTTTTTAATTTGGCTTTTCGGTAATTTTATTATTTAAAAGGAGAAATATTCGCTATCCGTAGTTAAGGGATTTAATAACATGAATAGTTTGAAAAATGCAATCAAATTACTTGCATTTCGTCAATTAAAATATAAATTTATTTGGTTGATTGTTCTTGAGTTTTTGCTTAATGGGTTTTTTAATGGAGATGATCACATTTGATAAATAGGGAAACCTAAGTTTTTGTTGATATTGTTCTTGAGTTAATTGTTCTGTTGATCATTATTATGATTGAGCGTCTCGAAGTCAGAATCCAAGTTAACAACTGGTGCCATTACCTGTTGTCTTTAAATCATAAACCCTAAACAATAATCTACTAAGATTCAGTCCTACGTTGCATGGATTTGTTCCTACTCATACACGTATCATGCGAGTTATTTTTGGGTGGGGGAGACTTTTTGCGGAACTTTTTTTGCTCACGCTCACGTAATCTGGTGTATAGGAGCCTCGTTTAAACTGCGCAACATGTGAAATGAATAAAAAAATGTATGTTCTTGAATTAATGTGCGATGTACATGTATGTTATTGCTTGTTCTCAATGCATTTGGATTTGAAGCACCAATGAATGCATGTGTATAAGTCCCACAAGTCCATAGATAGCGCTCATGTAGCTTATGTGATGTACATGTATGTATGTACGTCCTTTTGATTGTGGTGCAACCGCTTAGAATCGGTGAAGCAGGGCAACTTGCGTGGAAAACGGGTGAAATCACGAAAAAAAATCTTCACACCTTGAATATATTCCATATTAGAAAATTTATTTTTGATAATCTTGTATTCAAAACCACACAGATTGAGCTCAAGACACAAGGGCACTAAACAGGTATAGATTTTAAGAGAGCAGTTTTGGATTATTAAATGAGTAAATTGTCATAACCTTCTTACTAAAATATATCTTTAGTATGGATTATTTTTATTTTTGAACAAGCCACATAGAAGTTGGAATTTTATTAGTTGACACCAAAGCATGACATTTTGACATTGAACTCCTCTTTAATGCTATCCAACAATAAAGAAACCTAGTCGAAATTTTGAATCAAAATATCTTCTTGGTTTATTTGGACCAAACCAATGATCCAGCTTATTAAAACCCGGTTGAATTTTAAATTCCATACCAACATGTTGATCATATCACTTTTCAATCGGTCTGGATTTTTGTCTAAAGAAAAAACCCAAAACACCACAAGAAAAATAAAATGGCTTAATTCAACTTTTAAGAAAATAAGGCCCAGAAATGTTATAATATTAAATACATATACCTAGGTATTTCGCAATAGGGCTATGAATATACGCGGCATGCTGTTATACCTGAAATTGAGGTGTGACACAATCCGTCTTAAAATCATTATGGTAAAGGAGATCTTAAAATCAATCAACATATTCATTTCTCGTTTCTTTAAATTTTCGATCCCTTCTTTTGACCAAATTTTTTCAAACACTAAGTGTGTTAGTAGAATACAACTTTATTGAAAAAGTAAATTGCAAGACATAAATACACCTTACTCAATTTGGTTTTACCCTTCTAGCGCATAGATACAAACGAGAGGTTATGCGTTTTGAATTTACCTAAGGATTTCATCGGGTGATTCTTCTAACGCATAAATACAAACGAGAGGTTATGCGTTTCGAATGCACTTAAGGATTGCATTGAATTCCAAATTAAAACACAGTGGTGGGACCCATTTTACGTCATCTTCTAATAATTGGTATATTTGGATTTTTGGTGGGACTTTATTATTATGTCCTCTTTTAGTACTAGTTGTATCTACTACACACAATTGTCTTTATAATTTTTGCTAAAATACAGGGGATCTCAATTTAAAAAGATGTGGTTTAGAAAAAATCCCCAAACTCTAAGAAATTTTTGCTTACATAATGTATAAGAAAAAATATCTCAAAAATATTTCTTTTCAAATTTGCATGTTGTTAGACTTAGCCTTTCCATGTTTTAAAATTTCAATCAAGTGTCTTGGAGACTATGCTACGTTTTCATTTAGGATTCGTTTCAAACAAAATTGTACAAGTAAAATACTTTAAAAAAAGTTCAAAATTTCGAGTGTTTTCATATGTTGGACTCTACCTATCCTAACGACTCTATCTATAACATAATCCTATACTTTTTATGCAATCTCAAACAATTAAGTCCAGTCATGTAAGACCCTATTTTCATAACCTCGGTAAACCTCTTGACAAGCTTGCAATTTCAATAAATTAAGTTAAAAATTGCAAATCCTATTCATGGTTAATTAAAAAGCCTGGTTATGCCCTATAAAATTTGAACTTGGAGGCCAAGTAATTCTAATTTCGGCGCCCACTCAGCTCACTTACTTCCATATTTAGCAGTTTTTCAGACTAGTGCGGCCTTCCTACGGCCTGTTATGGGATTCTTGCGGCCCGCAGAAATTTGAAAGTTGGCAGAATTTTGTGAAGGAAAAGAGTTTGTGCGGCCCGTAGAGTCTGGTTTGTGCGGCCTGCAGTGTCTTCTTGTATAGGCCGCAAGGGGCTCTGACTTGGCTAGAGATTTGTTGATTTAATTTTGAAATTCAGCTTTTTCTCAGAATTATTTTTGTGCGGCCCGCACCAACTTGAATTTCTCTGTTTTGCTTGATTTTTTGCAATTAAAACAACTTTTCGGCAGTAACTTGGTTCTTGGATATATTTGACACTAAACTAAGTATAAATACAATGAATTTGGTACAGTTTGGAGATAAAACCCTATCCTACGGTGTATATAAAATTGGCTTATCATGATCTATGGCCGAAATCAACCAAGTTGACGATCAATCCTGGCAATCAATACCACCATATGATTACTCAGAAGTGAGCGATGTTATCTTTTAAAATTTATAAACTCGGAAATGCTATCGGTTCGGATTGCAAGCGCACAATCCTATCGAGTAGTATAATCGAGGTCGATCCACAGGGAATATTGGTCTACAGTCTTGAGCGATCAAATCACAATCTTTCGAAAGGCTAGACGAAATCTGAAAATTTGAGAGTTGAAGTTGTGATCAATGTAAATTTGGCAACAATTAAAAGTAATTAAAATAAAGATAGAGATGAGAATTTCTAGGGTTTCGGCACACCATTGCTACTCAATCCTCTTTGATATTCTACTTCTGTCGGGTCTGATTTCCTGTTGTTGTTTATGGAAGACACTATATAGGACACTGTGAGTTACTTACGCAAATGACGGGACTTCCATCGAGATACTACATAGGACACTGTGATTTATCTTACGCAAATGACAGATCTCTAAAATACACAAGTTACTACATAGGACACTGCGATTTATCTTATGCAAATGACGGAACTTGGTTCGCGTTTTGTGGTTCTGATTTATGGTTTTTTCCGCTAAGGTTTTCTTCACATAAACCTAATGGCTCCCAACGAGGCTAACTCATCCATCATAGTTTTTCTTACCATTAAAGCACTGTCACTACCCTAACGGATTAAACTAGATCATCGAAATCAAGTGAACGAAGAATAAATTGCAAAAGCATTTTAATCAACAATAAGAAATCATAATCAACAGAAAATATATATATCTATAGACACCCAAAATTGTGCAATCTCGGAAACAAATAATATACTTGCACCAAACGCAAGTTGTGAAATCCGTGATGAATGAAGAAGGTAATCTCCATGCATCTGCAAAATGAGATATGCTTTGCAATTAAATTTTTCGGTTAGTATCATTTGTTGCCTAGTTTCAAGTTGACTATGTGCACTACAAGTTGAACATTATTCAGCATGAGAATATTTTTTTTCTATTCATGGTAATGATAATTATCACCGACATTATTCTATCCACGGGATCACTTATTTTTGTCAGCTTTAGTCATTTATTTATCTATGGTTTTGAAATAAATTATATTAGTTTAATCTCATTAAATCAAAATGAAATCTAAGAGTATAATGAGGAAAATATATTTCTCAAATATAACATCTCGCAAAATTAAGATAAATCTCAAAACTATGAGGAGAACTAATTATTTCAAGTGGCATCTAGCTATACTGGATAAACCACAAATATATATTTTAAGAAAATATATATAATCAGATCCTATCGAAATTATTTTTAGAAAAATTACGAACCATTAGAATAATTCTTAAAATGTGTGAACTCTTAGAGTTCATACTTTACTTTGCAAAACATTAGTATTGATATCAAGCATATATTATTTTCATCTCCAAATTGAAGCTTTTTATGTAAAGGATAATATTTTGTGTACAAGTCATGCTATTTAAGTGTTCTAGAATTAGTAAATATATTTTCTGATGTTACAACAAATTCAGAAAATTTACATCTCATAAGCTTCGTACATGATTACACTATGTTTTAAAGCCTAAAAAAATTTAGAAAAAGTTCTATGAATGAATGACAAGTTATGATTATAAAATATACATTCAAAACACCTTTGCAAGTGGTAGAACCAGCCAAGGAACAACTTGTATATTTCTTTTCAGCTAGGTTCTTGCTCTTCATCTATTTCAAGTCAAAAAAATCAACTTGACCTTAAAATTTCAGAACAATTCTTGCCTATTTTACATGATGTTGCCTTTGAATATTAATTAAATTGATTCTCCTTAAAAAGGGATATATTTACTGATTTTTATGGGTGTAAATAATCAGCCCAAAAACAGTCAAATATGACATTGTAGGGCTACAAAAAGCTGCTCTTGAAACATTTCAGCAAGATTCTTGCTTTTGCACCATTTGGATTGCAATTTTTTACCCTTCACACGTGCATATCTTTAGAAATCTGATTAAACTAGTTTATCATACAAATATTAGCATAAAATATATCATTCTCAAGTTTAAATCATTATTTTAAAAAGGAAAAAACTGCTAGCTAAAGTTTTCTATCAAAATATAAATGACAATATAAACCTTGTATTTTGAATCAAAACACCTAAAAATTTATAAAAATCACCATTTAGGACTCTAAAATTAAAATCCTAAATTATCTACCTCTATGCACACATATTAAGTACATTTTTATAATTTTTCTCATATATAGAAAAATTTCTAGCAACTAAAAAAATTCAGTAGAATTTTTTTTTTCTAGCAAACACAGGTTTTCCAGCAGCAAAAAAATGAGATTTAAAACAATATAATTAGCCCATTTATGCATATTAAAAATATACAGTCTATTCATGTCTTTGCTGCAATTTTTCCAGCCTTTTATCTTCTTGAAAATCAGCTAAAATAAGTACAAATCTCTGAAATGAATAAGGAGGACAGCAGGATCTCAGCTGCTGTGTTTCCACTTGTTCTTGGTGATAAACATATTAAGGTGTGTAAAATGGTCATTAAAATTAAGAAAAACCTGCTAAGTACCTGTGTACATTGTTTGGATTTTGTTGCTGCATTATAATCATTATATTTCATTGTTCTTCACAGTTTTTTGTCTAATATGGTCAAATCTGTTCAAAACAGGTTCAGCTGTGGGGCATGGCCTTTATCAGCAATTTTTGCATGATTTTGAGCTTCAAGAGGCTTCAAACTCCACCTATAAATAGTCCCCTACATCATCACTTCATCTTCATGGTTGATTAGAGCATCCAAAGCACAAAAAGAGAGCAAAAACGTCCATAATTCAGCCCACAGAAAAAAAACAGCAAAGGAAAAAATATGTTTTCCACAAACATTCTCATAAAATCCTAATATAATGAGCTTCAAAAAATTATGAGTGACTACCTTGTTATGCTATTCTATTAACCAAGTTCTCAAAATACTAAAACCATCCATCCAAGCCATTGAAGAGATCATCATGGCGTTCTAATAACGAGAATGAAGATCAACGTGGCTTGAAATTTTTGATTAATTTCCATTTTCTTTTAGTTGCTTTATTTCTGTTTTTTTCTTCTTTCTTCCTTCTTTTTGTTGTTGTTGTTAAGCTTCCTTATCTCATTTTGTAACATATATTATTGTTGAAATAAAATTTTGAAAGCTAGAATTAGTAGAGACCAATTTACTGGGTGAATGTGGTGCTTAACACCTTCCACATTCATAACCAAGACATGAACCTAGCTTATCCATGGGTATAAAAAAAAATTAGATTGTGTATTTCCTGTTGCATTACAGGTGGCGACTCTAAATAAAATTTAATTACACTTAAAAGTCGAGCGTCAGTTTCGTAGCACGGTAGGTACAATATCAAATCATCATGAGTAACAAGGTTTACTGCCTAGCCCTTAAGAAAAGAACTTAGCCGTGGAACGGCATCATTACAACACTTCTCTCTTTCTCACTTAATCAAATCTAACCAAAATTACAAAGATAACTTCTTCTTCTGTTCAAGGTGCTTATATATGAGTGAGGTGACGTCTGGAGATGAGTGGAGGCCAAGAAAACTGATCTGGATACAGCTGTAGAAGTTATTCCCTAAAGAACACCTCTGGTTACGGACCATATTGACTGATACGGTCCGTATTCATACCATGTCGCTGAGGGGTTTAATGCGTATCGTGTCATCTTCTGGTCCGTATCTGGCTAGGTCCGTATCAGTCAGTACGGGCCATAACAGTGACTTAGTCGATGAGCGTCGCTTATCCGATTGACCTGATTCTTGCTCCATTTGATGTGAAATAGTCTCAAAATGTGTTACCTGCAACAAAATATAAAGAAGGGTGACAATAGCCTTTTTTCCTAATTAATTAAACATAAGTGTGAGATAATATGCAAAACTTAAGCCAAAATTCTACTTAATTCATCATCATTTTGACTTTGATCACGCCTCCCAACTTGAATTGTTGCTTGTCCTCAAGCAACGACATCCTAGCTAGTCAAAGGTCCGGTCTAAGTTAAATCATACAATCTGAAGGACTTGCTTTAAATTAAACTAGAACTTGGGCTTGGTACAATTGACATGGAAACGACTACGGTGCTACGCGTAGCATGTAGGGCCTCCATGCTACGGCTCAATATTTGAGTTTTCAAAATCCTAACGGTCGATCCGAACTGTTGAACATGATCTCCATATGAATATGTACTTGCAAACCAAATTTTACATTTTTTAGAATTTTTTTACTATTTTTTAGATAGGTAGAAAATCACTTGATATGAATGATACATAATTTTCAGATCAAGTGATTTTCAACCTGTCTAAAAAAATAGTAAAAAAATTCTAAAAAATGTAAAATTTGGCTTGCAAGTACATATTCATGTGGAGATCATGTTGAACGGTTCGGATCGACCGTTAGGATTTTGAAAACTCAAATATTGAGCAGTAGCACAAAGACCCTCTATGCTACGCATAGCATGCTAGCCATTTCCCAAGTGACATGACATTAAAAATTTAGAACTTCAAAAACATTCATGACCCCTCCCTTGAACAATTTATTCACCCCATGATTGATCTTATTGTGCATTCCTTAGAAAAATTATTATCGAACAATTTACTTCACAAATGTCCCTAAATTTGAAAGTATTAATTTCTCCTTTGATTATAAACGGATCCCTTCCAATCAATAGGAATTCTAATGATATGAATTTTGATTTTCCTTCCTAATTGATTGGAGCAAAGTATATCAACTAAGTGTGTTGGTACTTGTTACGATTTTTGAAAAATTAAATATGCACAAAATTTAAAATTTGGGAGGTTTTTGTCGAGCCTATTGGTAACCAGTCTTGTGTAGGCATTCGTACTCTTTTTTATCCTCCATCTTTTATTCTATTTTTTTTTTCTAAATTTTTCTATTATTTTTGTTTGGAATTTTCTCATTTCTGATTTTTTTGTATTTTTTTTTCTTCTGCAAATTAAAGATTTGTACAAGTAAATATTTTTGTTTCACAAATACCATGATTACACACAATTACAAGTATTCATTCATACAAGGTATTATTGCATAGTTTCGCTAGGGGTCTATCCATAATAAATGAGTATTCTATAACACTTTCGAACTTAAAAGTCTTTGCAAAAATAAATTACTCAATAGTAAAAATTCTAAGGTTTGCGGTTTTGGTCAACATTCATGGTTAGCAATTAATTGTTCACTTTGAGGTCACTAATTACTTTAAAAATTCTGAATTTTTGGTATCATGGCCAATTGTCTAAACCCTAGCCTAACTCAATTCAAAACAATTCCTTATTTGAATAACCTACACCTACGGAAATTAAAATGCAAGCTAGCTAAAAAGCTCAATCAATCATTCAAGGATTTTTGGTAAAGTCTCCAACCCTAGTCAAAAATTGAGTAAAACTACTAGCATCTAAAAGAAAAATAAAAATGCAAAAAAATTTAAAGATACATGGTCAATTTACCTCCTACCCCCCGAATAAAATTGAGCATTGTCCGTAATGCTCGAGAGATAAAAATAAAGGAAGTATAAAGTAAAAAGACCGAGGGAGAGATACAACTCACTGCACCTCAATCCTGAGGTGGTGGAGGTGGTGGTGGATGATGGATCTCCTCGAAGAATGATGGGTCGAAGAGTCTGTAAGACGGTGGTTGGTACTGGAATCCAGAGTCGGGGGCAAACTGATAGTGCTGTTGGTTGAGGTAGCGCGCTTGCTGGATCTCGCGCCTACCCTCGTCTATGCTCTTCCTGATCTCCTTCATGCTGTTGCGAACTCTTGTTGTAGTGAAGTGAGGTTTTGCTCAATCCGCTGGCTGCTCTCTCGCGAGTGTGTGGCGAGATCTTCAAAATTCAAGTTCATCCATTGTACCGCCTGGATGAACTGATCATATTTCGTTTGTAGGGGCATCAGATGGTTCCGCTCCTGAAGACTCGCCTCTAGCGGTCGCTGCGCCTGCTCTCATGCGCTCGTCGAAGTATGTCTCCTCCTCGAGTCTCCGCTGTCTCTCAGCATTCGCCCGGTTTTGCACCTCAGCCTCTCCTTCAATTGTCTCAATGTAGTCCTGAGGTGGCTGATTTGTCAGGCTTGCGGTACGTGCCACTTTCCAAGAGGACCTACTTCGGAGGTTGAGATGTGTGAAGGGGAATTTGAGGCTTCCCTTCGGTGTGATGTAGAAGTAGGGTCCTGGATAGTGACCGCTGACAATTCTCATGGATTGGAGGCATGGGATATCGAGATGCTTGAGTCCACTTGCCTCTTGGAGAGTGTCGATTGGAAGATCGAGATGTATCGCTAGAATTGTTGCTACGAACCGGATAGAAATGTTGCCACCGGACTTTTTGGCATTTGCAACCTCTTGGATGTGCTCGCAAAGAAGATGATCGAGGTGAGGTCGTACCAGTGTGGGCTCGATCAGGCACTTGAGGAGGTAGAGCTTGGTGAGAGTCACTGTAGCTACCGTGCTACGAAACCGACGCTCGACTTTTAAGTGTGATTAAATTTTATTTGGAGTCGCCACCCGTAATGCAACGGGATATACACAATCTAATTTTTTTATGCCCATGGATAAGCTAGGTTCGTGTCTTGGTTATTAATGTGGAAGGTGTTAGGCACCACATTCACTCGGTAAATTGGTCTCTACTAATTCTAGCTTTCAAAAATTTATTTCAACGATAATATATGTTACAAAATGAGATAAGCAAGCTTAACAACAACAATACAAAGAAGGAAGAAAGAAGAAAAAACATAAATAAAGTAACTAAAAGAAAATGAAAATTAATAAAAAATTTCAAGCCACGTTGATCTTCATTCTCGTTATTAGAACGTCATAATGATCTCTTCAATGGCTTGGATGGATGGTTTTAGTATTTTGAGAACTTGGTTAATGGAATAACATAAGAAGGTAGTTACTCATAATTTTTTGAAGCTCATTATATTAGGGTTTCATAGGAATGTTTGTGGAAAACATATTTTTTCCTTTGCTGTTTTTTTTTCTGTGGGCTGAATTATGGACGTTTTTGCTCTCTTTTTGTGCTTTGGATGCTCTAACCAACCATGAAGATGAAGTGAGGATGTATGGGACTATTTATAGGTGGAGTTTGAAGCCTCTTGAAGCTCAAAATCATGCCTAAACTGATGCTAAAGGCCATGCCCCACAGCTGAGCCTGTTTTGAACAAATTTGACCATATTAGACAAAAGCTGTGAAGAACACTGAAATATAATGATTATAATGCAGCAACAAAATCCAAACAATGTACGTAGGTACTTAGCAAGTTTTTCTTAATTTTAATGACCATTTTACACACCTTAAACATGTTTATCACCAAGAACAAGTGGAAACACAGCAGCTGGAATCCTGCTGTCCTCCTTGTTCATTTCAGAGATTTGTACTTATTTTGGCTGATTTTCAAGAAGATAAAAAGCTGAAAAATTGCAGCAAAGACATGACTAGACTATATATTTTTAATATGCATAAATGGGCTAATTATATTGCTTTAAATCTCATTTTTTTGCTGCTAAATTTGCTGCTGGAAAAACTGTGTTTGCTGGAATTTTTTTCTGCTGGGTTTTTTCTTGCTGCTGGAATATTTTTTATAGTTGAAATAAAATCATAAAAATATTCTTAATATATGTAAATATAGGTGGGTGATTTAAGGTTTTAATTTTTAGGTTCCAAGTGATGAATTTTTATATAAAATAGGTAGTTTGTTTTCATGTTAAGTGGGATAGTGGAAAATATTGATACTCACTGCACCATCAGTTTTGATATGCATATATTATTTGAGATGTTTGGTATTGCTCCCTTAACTTGCAGTACGTAGCAGATTCAAGCAAGGCCTACTCACAAAATTAAGTAATATATTTTCATAATGACACACAAGCTCACTATGTTGATTTCCAGAAGTTAAATGAACATTTACTACTTGCTAGTGGTCAAATGATCATTCTCATACCATATAACTTCTATTGCTTTCTGTTTGGCTCATGCATCAAATAGTCACTAGCTTCAAGGTAAATAAATGCTACCATGGGTATTTTTATACATGACTTCTTAGGTGAAGTTATTTAAATTTATTGTCATGATTCGTTAAGAGCACTTGATTTCCAGCTTCCTTCTCTTGAAAATATTTTTTGGACTGATGAATAGCATGTGTTTCACCCATAAAAATTAGTAAGGATATCACCTTTTAAGAAAAATTAACTTAACTAATATCTAGGAGCAATATCATGTGAAATAGGTAAGAATCTTGCTGATATTTTTGGTGCATATCTTTTGACTTGAAATAACATAAGAAGCTAGAATATAGCTAAAAAGGGATATACAAGTTGTTCCTTGGCTGGTTTTGCCACTTGCAAATGTGATTTGAATATACATTTTATAATCATGACTTGTGTATTACTACTAAATTCATTTGGAACTTTTCTGAATTTTTTCTTAGGCTTTTTAATGTGGTGAAATTTATTAGATGTAATCAAAAACTTGTTGCACCAAAAGGTAATGCACAAAGTTTCAGTACAGTAAACTGTACCTTTTAAACCTTAAATACACTTTCGGTTCAGACTGCAAGTTCACAGTCCTATCGTATAGTATAAATTTGGGTATCGATCACAGGGACGGTTCAAGTCTTAACTAGATTTATACCTAAATTAAATAAAGACTAGAAGTTGGAAAATGTTGGTTTTGGTTTTTATAGTTCCTAACAATTCAATCACAGTAATTAAAATGCAGGAAAGTAAATCAACTTGGTTTAAATCAATAGTAAAAAGGCGTTTCCAGGGTTTCTGACTTCGTTTCAATTTAGCCCCAAAGTGTATGGCCCGTACACTTTTATGTACGGTCCGTACGGAACCTCAAGTTGATACAGCAGCTACTGTTTCTGTGTCGATTCTTTTGTTTAGGGTTTCTATTGACCATACCTAAATTCTTAAACCGCAGCTGTCGCTTGTTGGCCTAATAATCTGATATGGAATTCAAATACTCCCCTTTTAGGGTTCTTAAACCTCAACTTTCGCTTGTTGGCTTAATTATCCTAAGTGACTTGTCGGTTTACTAAAGGTATCTAAGGTCTTTCGACTCGAGGAAAGTTTCGCCTTTCGGGTACTTCTTGGTTTCACCTTTCGGCTCACAAACCTACCTCATGTACTTAGTTTGGTTGATTTAGATGTCATAGCCTTGTAACCTAACATCTAGATGTGCGCATTCATCTAACGGGTTGACCAATCAATTCAAGCAAGCACAAACCAAGCAATTGAAATACTACTCAACAAGTAAAAACAAAAGCATTCAACACAAATCCAAGTAGCTAGCGAATAAAACTAAACATGAAACTACATCATAACCCTAGAAACATAAAAGTCTACTCAAGCATGGTTAAAAAACAAATAAAACAAATAGCAATAATAAAGTTCACGACAAAACTCGAAGAGAGATGAAGATTCGTCTCAAAACTTCTTCTCGAAGCCAAGTTTTTCTCCCAAGAGCCAGCCGTCCTCTTTAGGTCTGCAATCTCCTCATTTTAATGCTCAAAATTGCGTCTTAAAGCCTTTTCATTTCGACCTCCCCAACTGGCATCTGTTTCCATCGCCAGTCTGGATTTCTGGATTTTCTGTGTATGGTCCGCACAAAAATGTGTACGGACCGTGTGCCTGTGTTTTAGAGATTTAGCACTCTATGTGGTTGGGCAGTTAAGGTACGGTCCGCACAAAAATGTGTACGAACCATGTGCCTGTGTATTTGGCTCAGATTGTAGATCTTCTCGCAAGCTTTCCAAAAAGTGGTCATACACCCAAACGGAGTTACGAGTCAAAATCTATGACTGTTTTAATTTCAGGTGCTGAAATTTCAGCATCATATATAGGTCATGTGGATGGTATCCTGGTCGTGTTTGTGGTCGGGCAGAGGGTTGTACGGTCCGCATCAGAAGGTACACGGACCGTATATAAACCTTTGAATTCCATATTTTTCCTCGGTTTCGCCCGTTTTCTGCAAAGTAAGAACAAATGCGCAGCAGTACCACATTCTATAGATATTCAATGAAATAAAACACGATTTGATAGTTTTAGGCACAGGTTTTGGTACAAAGTTTGGTCAGAATATAGATAAGAAAGCCAGATATCAAATTCCCCCAAGCTGAAATCTTGCTTGTCCTCAAGCAAAAATCTCAACTTAGGCATTGGGCCGGTTCTTGGATTTACCTAAATGCAAGTTAAATCCTTAAATGCGAAAAATTTACATGAGCTTGCTATTGTTAAGAAACTTATGAGAATCTTTTTGGATGATAATTTGGTTTTCCTTTGATCAATTTTGATTCAACCCACAATTCAATCAATTAAATTTCATAATCAAAGATGCTTTAATACTTGTGAAATCTAATAAACCGAATCCATCAATAGTTCTTTTTTTTTCTACCGAATTAATGCCCTCATTTGTGGTGATTTTTTTTCTTCTTCGCCCCCTCAAGTTTGAAACAAGCTTAGGTTAGAAAGTCGCGGACTTCGTGTCTTAATATATGCAAAAGTTTTTGAAAGTTTTCGAGCTCAAAGGCATCCCGTCGGATTGTGCCAGTACTCTTTTTTATAAATTTGGGAGACGAGCTCAAAGGCATCCCGTAGAATTTATTGCCAGTACTCTTATTTTCTCCATCTTTTCCTTTGTTTCATTTTTTCCTTTTATTCATTTGCATATATCATGAATACACACATCCAAAGGTATTCTTTCATACCAATGGATATCCCAATCTTTCTATTGTTTAAAATCCCCAATTCCTTAATTTAAAAGGCACAGTTCAGTTTCAAAATGTTTTTTCGATACGATTCAGCTTTTCATTCTTTCAAATGCTCAAAATATCCCATCCTATGCAATTCTTTGATCAATTATGGGGTTATTTCCAATTTCTCAAAGTCATCCTAATCACAATCAAAAAATTTCAAACAAGTTCTTAATTCTAGCAATCACACAAATTTATCACTTAAAAATGCAATTTTTTTTTGAAAAATAAACATGACCTAAATGCAGATACAATTTTCTTCTATTCAACCCCCCCAAGCTTGAATGAAGCATTGTCCTCAATGCTTGAATTGACACAAGAAAAAGTAAATAGAAGAAAACATGAAAACTTACAGATATGAAGCGAGAGGTGGGTCGGGTGGTTCTTTGTGGAACCACGACCATCTGTCCTTCTTGAAACACCATGGGAGAGAATGCACAGACCAGGCTGCTTGTGCACGGCCAGTGTGCTGGTCTGCACGGTCCGTGTGCCTTGGAGAGGTCTGATGCATGTGTGTGGCTTGGTTCGTGCCTGTCAGCTTCCCGATCAAGTACCCGATCACAGTTTGCTGAGCTTTCAAATCCTCCAAAAATCTAAGGTTGCGATCCAGGTCGAGACCTGCATTTAAAATCACAGGGCAAGATTTATTTGGGTCTAGGAACTCGTACCTGAGGTTAGCTGATGCACAGTTCGTGTGAGATGTGTGGGGTCCGTGTTCTATCCCCGTGTGAGCTTTGTGCGCCTCGTATGTTTCCTCATCCTCCAGCTCCTCTGACTGTGGTGTACGGTCCGTGTAAGTTACATTCGGTCCGTGTGTCAGTTCCTCCAGATTGGCAGACTTTGCTTCTGCTGTACACATTTTCTTTTTGGTAGCTCTCTTTACCTGCAAATCAGCCAAATAATCAGGATAATTTTTAAATGAGCTACCATATTGCTTATGAGATTGTTCCTTGGCCAATTGATCAACCACATCGATCGCGCAGCATGTTTCTGGTTCATTTGGGTACTTCATAGATCGGTTGAGATTAAACTTCACACTCTCATCTCCAATCCGCAGAGTCAGAGTCCCATTTTCCACGTCAATGAGTGTTCGAGCGGCCTTTAAAAATGGCCTTCCCAGAATGATGGGAATTTCCTTGTCCTCCTCCATCTCCATCACCACGAAATCAACTGGGACATAAAACTTGCTGACCAGAACCGGTACGTCTTCTACTATGCCAAATGGTAGCCTGACAGAGGAATCAGCAAGCTGCAGAGTCATGTGCGTGGGTTTGAGCTCGCCTACTCCTATGCGCTCAAAGATGGTGCGTGGCATGAGACTCACGCTGGCTCCTAAGTCACATAGGGCTCGCTTGATGGTGGCTTTCCCGATTTTGCAAGGAATGGAGAATTTACCCGGGTCTTCCAATTTGGACGGAAGTTTGCTACTCAAGATTGCGCTGCATTGCTCTATGAGTTTCACCTTCTCATGTCCCCCCAAGCTTCGCTTGTTGGTGAGGATGTCATTGAGAAATTTGGCATAGGTTGGCACTTGGGTCAAGGCATCAGTGAAGGGGATCGTGATGTGCAGCTGCTTGAGCACTTGAATGAACTTGGCAAATTGCTCGTTGAGTCTAGACTCGGCTAGCCGCTGGGGGAAGGGAACAGGTGGCCGGTAGGGCGGTGGTTTCTTGGCCCCTTTCTTCCTTTGGTTGTCAGCTTCTTTCTGCACGGTCCGTGTGCACAGTAGTCTCAGTGTTTACTGCTGGCCGTGTGGACTCTACACGGGCGGGGTGTTCTTCAACAGGTGGGGTCTGCATGGTCCGTGTAGAATCTGCACGGTCCGTGTACTTGGCAGTCGGGTCAGTGGGGATGGTTGGTCCCTGATAGTGAGTCCCGCTTCGCAATGTGATTGCTTTAACCTCTCCTTTGGGGTTGAGTGGCTGAGTAGCGTTCCAGGTGGTGTAAGGCTTGCGGTGACTTGGTGACTTATTTGCTCTATCAACTTGTTCTGAGCAGTCAGCTGAGCATTCATTTGAGCATTCATTGTTTGCATTTGCTCGAACATTATTTGGTTCATTTTCCCTTGCTCATGCATGAAGTCATTCACAGCGGGAGCATTATATGGATTGGGAGGACCGGATTGATCTGCTCGGTTGTTTGATTTGTTGAAAGATGCATTTTGGTAGAAGTTTCAGTTATTGTTGCTGCCCAGAAGGATTGTTAAGGGAGTTGTTGAAGGAGGGATTGGGAGCATTATCGAATGACGCAGAGTTGTTCTATTTCCATCTCCAGTTTTGTTGCTCAACCGGGTCTTTGGAGTAGGATCGGTTGAAAGGAGGTTTTGGAAAATATGATGGTTCATTGTTGAGAGACTTGACTTGCTCAGTTTCTTCATCCCTCTGCGCTAGTGGACAGTGCTCATAAGAGTGCCCTTTATCACCACACATGACACAAGACTGTGGTTGATGGTTACCAACTAATTTCACGCTCATCTTGTCGAATGCCTTCAGCATGGCATCCAGCTTGACAGACAGCGCGGTGATCTGATCAACCTCGTATTTGCTGCCTCCTCCTCCTCGAGAATTGTTGCGGCCGGACCACTGTTGATTTTGAGCCATGTTATCGATCAAGTTCATAGCTTCCTGAGGTTCCCTTTCCATCAAAGCTCCACCTGCAACAGCATCAACAGACGAGCGAGTGCTCTCAGTTAGACCATCATAAAAAGTCTGAATCAACAGCCAGTCAGGGATACCATGGTGTGGACAGGAATACTGTAACTCCCTAAACCTTTCCCAGGCCTCGTTTAGGGGTTCATCAGACCTTTGCCTAAAGCTGGTCAGTTGGGTTCTTACCTTGGCAGTTCTTTTATGAGGGAAGAATCTAGTCAGAAATAATTTAGACAGTTCCCTCCAGTTGGTAACGGAATCCCTTGGTAATGACCCTAACCATTTCTTGGCCTTGTCCCTAAGAGTGAAAGGAAATAATGCAAGTCTAATATAATCGGTTGTTAAGCCATTGTTTTGATGGTTGTGCAACATTCAAGAAAGGTTTGAAGGTGAGCATGTGGATCCTCATGATCCAGTCCATGGAAAGTGTTCTGCTGCACGATGTTGACAACCCCCGGATTGAAGTTCGGTTGTTGTCCCACAATTCGCGGCAGTCTGATGGCCCCCCTCACGTCTCCAGCTCTTGGCACATTGAATTCTCGCAAAGTCCTTGGGACAAAGTCAGCCATATCATCATCAGAGTTGTGGACATCATTCCCGTCCTCATCTCTTTCATCTCCGTTGTTGCTCATGTCTCCTCTGCTCTGGTTGTCAGAGTGCACGGACCGTGTGTCTTCTGCTGTACAGACCGTGTGGAGAGGTGGTGGTGCAGGAACAGCTGTGTTCTGGATTTGGGTCGGATCTGGAGGAGTTTCTGTGTTCGAGGTTTGTGCTCTGCTCCTCAGATTGTAGTCACCTTTGGGTGGTAGTACGTGTTCCAGCTTGATCCTGTGGTGAGAGAAAAATAAAAGAAAAAGGTAAAATCTAGAATTTAGCAAAATAAGCAAAATCCAAAATTTTCAATGCCGTCCCCGGCAACGGCGCCAAAAACTTGTTGCACCAAAAGGTAATGCACAAAGTTTCAGTACAGTAAACTGTACTTTTTAAACCTTAAATACACTTTCAGTTCAGACTGCAAGTGCACAGTCCTATCGTATAGTATAAATTTGGGTGTCGATCACAGGGACGGTTCAAGTCTTAACTAGATTTATACCTAAATTAAATAAAGACTAGAAGTTGGAAAATGTTGGTTTTGGTTTTTATAGTTCCTAACAATTCAATCACAGTTATTAAAATGCAGGAAAGTAAATCAACTTGGTTTAAATCAATAGTAAAGAGGCGTTTCCAGGGTTTCTGACTTCGTTTCAGTTTAGCCCCAAGGTGTACGGTACACTTTCATGTACGGTACGGAACCTCAAGTTGATACAGCAGCTACTGTTTCTGTGTCGATTCTTTTGTTTAGGGTTTCTATTGACCATACCTAAATTCTTAAACCGCAGCTGTCGCTTGTTGGCCTAATAATCCGATATGAAATTCAAATACTCCCCTCTTAGGGTCCTTAAACCTCAACTTTCGCTTGTTGGCTTAATTATCCTAAGTGACTTGTCGGTTTACTAAAGGTATCTAAGGTCTTTCGACTCGAGGAAAGTTTTGCCTTTCGGGTACTTCTTGGTTTCACCTTTCGGCTCACAAACCTACCTCATGTACTTAGTTTGGTTGGTTTAAATGTCATAGCCTTGTAACCTAACATCTAGATGTGCGCATTCATCTAACGGGTTGACCAATCAATTCAAGCAAGCACAAACCAAGCAATTGAAATACTACTCAACAAGTAAAAACAAAAGCATTCAACACAAATCTAAGTAGCTAGCGAATAAAACTAAACATGAAACTACATCATAACCCTAGAAACATAAAAGTCTACTCAAGCATGGTTAAAAAACAAATAAAACAAATAGCAATAATAAAGTTCATGACAAAACTCAAAGAGAGATGAAGATTTGTCTCAAAACTTCTTCTCCAAGTCAAGTTTTTCTCCCAAGAGTCAGCTGTCCTCTTTAGGTCTGCAATCTCCTCCTTTTAATGCTCAAAATCGCGTCTTAATGCCTTTCCATTTTGACCTCCCCAGCTGGCATCTGTTTCCATCGCCAGTCTGGATTTCCAGATTTTCTGTGTACGGTCCGCACAAAAATGTGTACGGACCGTGTGCCTGTGTTTTAGAGATTTAGCACTCTTTGTGTGGTTGGGCAGTTAAGGTACGGTCCGCACAAAATGTATACGGACCGTGTGCCTGTGTATTTAGCTCAGATTGTAGATTTTCTCGCAAGGTTTCCGAAAAGTGGTCATACACCCAAAACGGAGTTACGAGTCAAAATCTATGACTGCTTTAATTTTAGGTGCTGAAATTTCAGCATCATATACAGGTCATGTGGATGGTGTCCTGGTCGTGTTTGTGGTTGGGCAGAGGGTTGTACGGTCCGCATCATAAGGTACACGGACCGTATATAAACCTTTGAATTCCATATTTTTCCTCGGTTTCGCCCGTTTTCTGCAAAGTAAGAACAAATGCGCAGCAGTACCACATTCTATAGATATTCAATGAAATAAAACACGATTTGACAGTTTTAGGCACAGGTTTTGGTACAAAGTTTGGTCAAAATATAGATAAGAAAGCGAGATATCAATGTAATGCTTCTGAATTTCTTGTAGCATCAGGGAATATGTGTACTAATGCTATAGCACTTAGATGACTTGTACACAAGACATTATTCTTAACCTAAAAAGGTTTCAATTTGGTAATATATGCTTGAAATAGTAATGTCTTTCACAGTGAAGAGTGAATTCTAAGAGCTCCGCATATTTAAAATTATTCTTATGGTTCACATTTTTCTGAAAATAATATTGATAGGACCTGATTGTAGGGCTGCACAAAAAATTCGTAGTTCGTAATTCGATTCGAGTTTGATTCGAAAAAGTTCAGAAAAAATTCGATTCGAAATTGAGTTCGTTCGAAATTATTTAAAACCAAACTTAGTCGAAATTAATTCAAACCAAACTCAAACTGAACCTAGTTCGTTCGAAATAGGTTCGCAAACCAAATTTAGTTCGAAATTAACTCAAACGTGAACCGTTAATTTTTGCTGATAACTTATGTTCACCGATGAAAATATAAGCCGTCCAGTCCATAATTGCTTTGAATTCTGACTTCTGAAACAGAAAGCCCGGTCCAATTACAAGCTCAAATAAAAAAATTCAACAACAAAGCTCAAATAAAAAAATTCACATGTTTATACCAGAAATTTTGCTTTTTATGGTAGGATTCTGAGTTTTTCGGGTAATCCAGTCTCAACTCTCTCGTTTTTTTTCTTTGTTTTGATAAAGTTATTATTAATTTGATAAATTTGTTCAATTAATTTCAGCTTTAAGAAACTATTAAATAATAAAAAATAAAAAATAAATAAATAAAATAAATATTGTACCTTGATCAAATTTTTGACAGCAATACATTTTTTGGCATTTTTTGCATTTATTTTCGGACTGTTCGTTTTACCGCGGGAATTCAACGGTCGATCTACAACAAAATCATTCCAAATCTGATCTAGAATGATCAAGGTACAATATTGAACGTAACCAACATAAAAGTTCAGAAGTTTTATTATGTATGAGCTTTGATCCCACACGAAATATTTATGGCCATACGATGCTTCAATTTTCGATCAACTAGATAGATGGGTAAATGAAAACAAAATTTTATCAAACTTTCATGGAAGATGATAAATGTAATGCCCTTTGATTTCAACGGCCCCGATTGGTCAACGGATGACATGTTTACGTGCGCCTTCATTAACTTAGAGAGCAAGAGTATATGTTTCATGAGACATAAACTTTTGCCTTGTGAGTTAATTGAGGCGCACGAAAACATATCGTCTATGGTTCGATCGGGACCGTTGAAATCAAAGAGCACTGCATTTATCATCTTCCATGAAAGTTTGATAAAATTTTGTTTTGATTTACCCATCCATCTCGTTGATCGAAAATTGAAGCATCGTGTGGCCATAAACATTTCGTGTTGGATCAAAGCTCATACATAATAAAACTTCCGAACTTTTATGTTGGTTACGTTCAATATTGCACCTTGATCATTCTAAATCAGATTTGGAATGATTTTGTTGCAGATCAACCGTTGAATTCCCGCGGTAAAACAAACGGTCTGAAAATAAATGCAAAAAAATGTATTGCTGTCAAAAAAATGATCAAGGTACAATATTTCTTTTATATGTCTAAAAAATGCAAAAAATGCTGCTATTGATCAGCTATTCATTTAGAAAAAAAATTATATGTATTGCTGTAAAAATTTTTTTCAAAAAATGCAAAAAATACTTATTTATTTGATAAAAAAATAAAAAATAAAATAAAAACATGCAAAAAGTAAAAAAAATATAAAAAGTTTGAAAATATATATTTTTATTTTTTTTCCAAATTATATGCTGTCTAATTTTATTTTGTATCACTGTAATGCACTTTTAGACTCACTCAATAAAATATTAAATAAAATATTAACTAAGGGAGTGACCCCACAAATCCTGCAATCCGATCACCTCAATAATTTCACATCCTTTGATCCATCCTCTTACCAACGTCTAGATCTCTTTCATGTTTCCAATCCGCTCCCTTTCTATTCAACCAATTAACCCGCTATTTTTTCCGCCACTGCCTCCAATTTTTTTCCTCTTCCCGCTAATTTATTGCAAAATCGCTCGCCCAAATTCCTCTCCCGCTAAGTGATATCTCGTATTCATATCTACATTTTGACCTTAAAATCGTACCAAAAACCTGTGTTTTAATCTATAAATTCGGTTATAATTCATTGAATATATATAGAATGTGGTACTGCTGCAAGTTATTCTTATTCTGCAGGAATCGGGCGAAATCGAGAAGAAACCTGGAATTTAGAAGTCTCTACACGGTCCGTGTAACATTCCACACGGGCCGTGTCAATCTCGACTCGACCGATGACACGACCGCATGAAGACCGCTGACTCGACCGCATGAAGAACACAGGCACACGGTCCGTGTAGGATTCCACACGGGCCGTGTCAAGCAATTTTGGAAACAAATCCAGAATTTGGAAAGAAAGCTAAGGAATGGAAGGTCGGCAAAACAACTATATAAGCGAGATTTCTTGCACCAGAGAGGTCATTCTGGAGCAGAGGAGCATTTTCTAGGGTTTGGTCTTGACGGATAAGCTTGGAGACGAAGTTGAGAAGCGAAAGACGCAAGTTTTCGACGGATCTTCTTTATTCTTCGGGTTTTGTCATGGCTAATCTTCTTTTTACTTCTTTTATTTGTTTTAGAACCATGTCTGAGTAGATTTCTTAGTTTCTAGGGTTGTGATGTAATCGAATGTTTTGTTTGCATGTTAGTTATTGAATTCTTTTGTTGAAATTTGTGTTTGCTTGATTGTGATTTATTTAATTGCTTAGTGTAAGTTATTTGATTTTTATTGGTTTACCACTAGATGAATGATCACATCTAGAAGGTACTTTGGCCCTTATAATCTTTTAACCAAACTAAGTACATGAGGTAGGATTAGTGATCCGAAAGGTGAAACCAAGTAGTAACCGACAGGTGAACATTTCCTCATATCGACGGAATGAGGTTACCTTTAGTATTCCAACCAAGCAACTAGGTAATTCAGACCAACATACGACAGTTGAGGTCTAGAACCCGACGAGGGCATATATTGCAATTCCATACCAAGTTAATGAACCAACAGACGACAGTTGAGGTTTAGGAACATTAGGTCTGGTCAGTAGAACCCTACACAAAGGAACAACACAAGGAAAACAATAACTGCTGCATTCACTCGAGGGCCACACGGACCGTGTACGACAGTATACGGCCCGTGTACACTGACACGGCCCGTGTAGGACACTACACGGACCGGGCACCTCGAGGCAAAACTGAGATGAAATCATAACCCTGGAAACGCCTTTTATATCTGATTTAAGCCAAGTTTATTTACTTCTTTGCATTTTATTATTGTCATTGAACTGTAGGAAATTTTAGAAACCAAAACAACCTTTTCCAACTTCTAGTTTTTATTTAATTTAGGTAAAATTCTAGATTAAATCTGAACCGTCCCTGTGATCGATACCCGACAATATACTGCTCGATAGGATTGTATACTTGCAGTCTGAACCGAAAAGTGTGTTTAAGGTTAAAAAGTACAGTTACTGTACTGAAACTTCGTACTATACCTTTTTGGTGTAACAAGTTTTTGGCGCCGTTGCCGGGGACGGCATCATTTATTTTCTGGATTTTTGCTTACTTTATTTAATCTAGATTTTAACTTGTATCCTTTTCCTTTTATCTTTCTTTCTCTTTCAGAAAAACTGGCATCCTTACCTCCACCCAAGGGAGATTACAATCTGAGGAGTAAAGGACCGCTTCCCGACACGGACACAGCTGATCCTGCTCAACCACCTCTGCACACGGCCCGTGCAGACGATACATGGTCCGTACACTCCGAAAATCCCAGCAGAGGAGAGATGAGCAACAACGGACAAGACAGGGAAGATGACGAGGTTGATGGCCTCTCTGATGATGACATGGCCGACTTTGTGCCAAGGACCTTGCGCGAATTCAATGTACCACGCGCTGGAGATGTGAGGGGAGCCATCAGACTGCCGCGAATTGTGGGACAACAACCGAACTTCAATCCGGGAGTTGTCAACATAGTCCAACAGAACACCTTTCATGGCTTGGATCATGAGGATCCACATGCCCATCTCCAAACATTTCTTGAGTGTTGCACAACCATTAAAACCAATGGCGCAACTGCTGATTACATTAAACTTGCACTATTTCCTTTTACTCTTAGGGATAAAGCCAAGAAATGGTTAGGGTCTTTACCAAGGGATTCGGTAACCACTTGGAGGGAATTGTCTAAACTGTTTCTCACTAGATTTTTCCCTCACAAAAGAACTGCTAAGGTTAGGACCCAGTTAACCAGTTTTAAACAAAGACCTGATGAACCATTGAATGAGGCATGGAAAAGGTTTAGGGAATTGCAATACTCTTGTCCACACCATGGTATACCAGATTGGTTGTTAATTCAGACATTTTATGATGGTTTAACTGATAGTACTCGCACCTCTATTGATGCTGTTGCAGGTGGAGCACTTATGTCAAGGGAACCCCTTGAAGCCATGAATTTGATTGACAACATGGCTCAAAACCAACAATGGTCCGGCCGCGACAACACTCGTGCTGGAGGAGGCGGCCGATTCGAGGTTGATCAAATCACTGCTCTAACCGCCAAGCTTGATGCTATGCAGAAAGCCTTCGACAAGATGAGTGTGAAGGCAGTCAATCAGCAACCACAACCATGTGTGATGTGTGGAGATGAAAGTCACGCTTACGAGCAATGTCCACTAGCGCAAAGGGATGAAGAAGCAGAGCAAGTCCACTCTCTCAACAATGAACCATCCTACTTTCCAAAACCTCCTTTCAACCGATCCTACTCCAAGGACCCGGTTGAACAACAAAACTGGAAGTGGAAACAGAACAACTCTGCGCCATACAACAATGCTCCAAATCCCTCTTTCAACAACTCCTTCAACAATCCCTCTGGCAGTAACAACAACCGGAACTTCTACCAGAATGCCTCTTTCAACAACTCTAACAACCGAGCAGCTCAATCCGGTCCACCTAAGCCATATAATGACTTCATGCATGAGCAAGGTAAAATGAACCAGATGATGTTTGAGCAAATGCAAACCATGAACGCTCAAATGAATGCTCAACTGGCTGCTCAGAACAAGTTGATCGAGCAAATCAGTCACCAAGTCAACTCTAACCTTACACCACCAGGAAGACTACCTAGCCAACCTGAGGTAAACCCCAGAGGGGAAGCTAAGGCGGTGACACTGAGCAGTGGGACCCGGTATGAAGGACCTGCCATGCCCAACCAAATCTCAGCTGACACGGCCCGTGCAAATGTAACACGGCCCGTGCAGATTCCTGACCGAGTCGATCTCACACGACCGGACAACTCCACCAATTCTCCTGCCAATGACACGGACCGTACAGATTCCACACGGCCCGTGCAAACTCCATCCTCTGAGAAAACTGATCATCCAGACCGTGCAAAGTTCACACGACCAACAGGAAACACGGAGACAACTGTTCACACGGACCGTACAGAATCCACACGGCCCGTACAAAGAGAACCTGAGGGCCAGAAAAAGACAGGAGCTGAAAAACCACCACCATACCGGCCACCTGTACCGTTCCCTCAGAGGCTAGCTGAAACCAAATTGAACGAGCAATTCTCCAAATTCATAGATGTTCTCAAGCAACTGCACATCACTATTCCATTCACCGAGGCTCTGACTCAAATGCCCACCTACGCCAAGTTCCTCAAAGACATTCTTTCCAACAAACGAAGCTTGGGAGGGCACGAGACGGTGAAACTAACAGAACAGTGCAGTGCCATTCTGAGAAGCGAGCTACCACCCAAACTGGAAGACCCTGGTAAGTTTTCTATCCCTTGCACTATAGGGAAAGCGACGATCAAGAAGGCTCTATGCGACTTAGGAGCTAGCGTGAGTCTCATGCCACGCACCATCTTTGATCGAATGGGTGTTGGAGAGCTCCGACCTACACGAATGACTTTGCAGCTAGCAGACTCCTCGGTAAGACTACCACTTGGCATAGTGGAGGATGTACCGGTTCAGGTTGGTAAATTCTATGTACCTGCTGATTTTGTTGTTATGGAAATGGAAGAAGATAAGGAAGTCCCCATTATTCTGGGACGACCTTTTCTAAGAACTGCAGGTGCGATAATCGATGTTTTCAAAGGGACACTGACCTTGAACATTGGAGAGGAGAAGGTGCGATTCCAGATCGATCGAGCCATGAAGTACCCTTCGCCGAACGAATCTTGCTTCCGAATAGATGCAGTCGAAAAGTGCTTAACGGATTTGGCCGACGACTACTTTCTCGAACAAGTCAACAACTCGCTAAGGTATCATTCTGATTTTCTATCTGAGTTGCAGGTTGAAAAAGGCGAGTTGGAATCAATTTGTGCAGCAGATGCTCATGATGACATACCAGAGGAACATGGACACGGCCCGGACAGATCTTACACGGACCGTGCAGACGAACCTGACAAGCTGGAGGACAAGGCACTCGGGTCGGACAAGGCTGACACGAGGGCCGTGCACGGACCGCATGCATCTGACACGGACCGTGCAACGACCCAGGCAGAGAAGCCAACCCCTGAACTTAAACCTCTTCCATCCAACCTCAGGTATGAGTTCTTAGGTCCAGATAAATCCTATCCAGTAATTGTAAATGCAGGATTAAACCCCGATCAGACCGCCAAACTCTTGGAGAAACTGAAAGATCACCAAGGCGCAATCGGGTATTCAATCAAAGACCTAAAGGGCATCAGCCCCTCTATCTGCTCGCACCGGATTTTACTGGAAGATGATCACAAGCCCTCTGTTGAACACCAGCGACGGCTCAACCCGAACTTGAAAGAGGTAGTAAAGAAAGAAATTTTAAAATTACTTGATGCAGGTATTATCTACCCGATTTCTGATAGCAAGTGGGTGAGTCCTATCCATGTGGTGCCAAAGAAAGGAGGAGCGACAGTGGTGAAGAATGAGAAGAATGAACTGATCCAAACGCGTGTCGTCAGTGGCTACAGGATGTGCATTGACTACAGAAAACTTAATGCTGCCACACGCAAGGACCATTTTCCATTGCCATTTGTCGACCAACTCCTAGAAAGGCTTGCTAATCACTCTTATTTTTGTTATCTAGATGGTTATTCTGGTTTCTTTCAGATACCCATCCACCCACAAGACCAAGAAAAGACCACTTTTACCTGTCCATATGGTACATACGCCTATCGTAGGATGCCTTTTGGTCTTTGTAATGCACCAGCAACCTTTCAAAGGGCCATGATGGCCATCTTTTCTGACTTTATTGAAAATGAGGTTGAAATCTTTATGGATGACTTTTCTGTATATGGTGCTTGTTTTGACTCTTGTTTGACCAATCTTTGTAAGATTTTGCAGAGATGTGAAGAAGTCAATCTGATTTTGAACTGGGAGAAGTGTCACTTCATGGTCCAGGAAGGTGTAGTTTTAGGACATGTTGTGACTTCTAAAGGTATTGAGGTTGACAAAGCAAAGATTGAGGTCATTGAAAAGCTTGCAATCCCAACTTGTGTTAAAGACGTTCGCAGCTTTCTAGGTCATGCAGGATTCTACCGCCGCTTCATTAAGGACTTTTCTAAAATTGCTAAACCACTAACCAATCTACTCATTAAAGATTCTGATTTTGATTTTACTGATGATTGTGTTAAGTCCTTTTGTAGTTTGAAGGAAGCTCTCATTTCGGCACCTATCTTGCAACCCCCCGACTGGTCCCTTCCATTCGAGCTGATGTGCGATGCAAGCGATTATGCTGTAGGAGCAGTTCTAGGGCAGAAGAAAGACAAGAAGCCATGCGCTATCTACTATGCTAGCAAAGTGCTAGACCCAGCCCAAATGAACTACACAACAACTGAGAAGGAGCTTCTAGCCATTGTGTTCGCTCTCGACAAGTTCCGCTCCTACTTGGTTGGTTCGAAGATAATAGTCTACACAGACCATGCCGCACTCAGGTACTTGCTAAGTAAACAAGATGCAAAACCTCGTCTGATTAGATGGGTTCTTCTTTTGCAGGAATTTGATATCGAAATAAGGGACAAGAAAGGAGTCGAAAACACTGTAGCAGACCATCTATCTCGACTTCATTGGGGCGATGATGACTCTGTCCAATTGCCAATCAATGATTCGTTCCCTGATGAACAGCTCTTCTCAGCTTCTGTCCTGACTTACCTTGACACGGACCGTACAAGGCCTTACACGGCCCGTGTATTGCCACCCCAAAGCCATACGGACCGTACCAGATCTCACACGGCCCGTACCGTTCACCACCAAGGCCACACGACCGGACACACGGACCGTGTAGATGCCCACTCAGCCCCATGGTATGCAGACATCGCCAACTTCCTTGCTTCTGGAGTCCATCCCGCTTCTATGACTTACCAGCAGAGGAAGAAGCTCCGCTCAGATGCCAGGTATTACTTTTGGGATGAACCTTTTCTTTTCAAAGTAGGTGTTGATGGTATCTTCCGCCGATGCGTACCGTACGAGGAGACACACTCCATTCTCGAGCATTGTCACTCATCTGCTTATGGAGGGCACGCTTCCTTCTCAAAGACAGCCACCAAGGTATTGCAATCTGGTTTCTTTTGGCCTTCTATTTTCAGGGATGCAAGGACCTTTGTCTCGGCATGCGACAAGTGTCAACGGACCGGAAACATCACCAAGCGCAACGAGATGCCTCTCAACTCTATTCTCGAGGTCGAACTTTTTGATGTGTGGGGTATTGATTTCATGGGACCGTTCCCATCATCATGTGGGAATGAGTATATTCTGGTTGCAGTGGATTATGTATCCAAATGGGTCGAGGCAGTGGCATGTCGCAAGGCTGACTCAAACGCCGTCAAGAAGCTGTTCACTGACATCATCTTCCCGCGCTTTGGAGTGCCACGAGCAGTCATCAGTGATGGGGGCAAGCACTTCGTCAATCGACAATTTGACAGCCTTCTCAGCCGTCATGGGGTGACACACAAGGTAACAACTTCCTATCACCCTCAATCTAATGGACAAGCTGAAATTTCTAACAGGGAAATCAAGTCCATCTTGGAAAAGACGGTGGCACGGACCCGAAAGGATTGGTCGCTAAAGCTCAATGACGCACTCTGGGCATACCGCACTGCTTTCAAAACACCGATTGGAATGAGTCCGTTCAAGCTAGTGTATGGCAAGCCCTGCCACTTACCTGTGGAGATCGAGCACAAAGCATTCTGGGCCACGCGCACCATCAACATGGACATGCTCGCAGCTGGTGAGAAGCGCATTCTTGATCTACACGAGTTGGAGGAAATGCGCCTGCATGCTTACGAGAATGCCAGAATCTATAAGGAGCGAACCAAGCGAGTTCATGACCAGCGTATTGCGCCTCGCGAATTCAAGGTAGGTGATCTTGTACTCCTATTTAATTCTAGATTGCGACTGTTTCCAGGTAAGTTGAAGTCAAGATGGTCAGGCCCATTCCATGTGAAGAAAGTGTACCCATTCGGAGTGTTTGAGATTGGGAATCACGAGAGCAGGACTTTCAAAGTCAATGGTCAGCGTCTCAAACACTACATTGCTGACCATCCCCAGACCGAGCGGTTCGATCAAGATCTCTCTGATCCTGCTCCAGCAGAAACTTAAAGCAGGTGGTCAAGCTCGAGACCTAAAACAAGCGCTTCTTGGGAGGCACCCCAAGCCCTTTTTAAATTTCTTGCATTTTTAATTTTTTATCTTTCTGCATCATACTGTTATTTGCATGCATACTTGTTTTCCATTAATTTGCATTTAGGAAGTTCCAAGGAGAGCATCTCACACGGGCCGCACAACATATGACACGGCCCGTACCACACCAGGATGGTGAGACACACGATCCCTGCGATTTCTACACGGCCAGGATCCCTTCACACGGCCCGTACAGACTTATACACGGCCCGTACAACACCAGGAGGGTGACACCGCACGGCCCGCATCAATTCTTACACGGCCCGTGTAACCGCCAAACGACGCATATGGAAAGTCGCGTCCGCTCCGCATCAGTTACGCCCTTTCGCTTCTGATAAATACCCCTCTCCCACACGGGCAAATCACCTCTTCCCACAGTGCACCCGACCTCTCTCTCGGACCGACCCGACCTCCGCGCACCACCGTGTAGCCGCCCCTCTCGCCTACTCCGCCTCCTCTCTTCTTCCTCTCGGCCGGCGATTTCTCCACCTACCACCGTGCGCCACCACCGCACCAAGGGTCTCCTCCATTCAGGTAAGTCTCTCTTTCTCTCCTCTTTCGGTTTTTCTTCATCTCCTTCCTTCCTCTCCGGTCACCTGTGCACCATACCTGGCCGTGACCTCCTTCTCTCTCTCTTCCTTCTCCTCCGCCACCTCTGTCATTCCACCGAAACCCTAGATCCTACACGGCCCGCACCCAATCCTACACGGTCCGTGTAATTTCACACGACCCGTGTCATCATCCACACGGCCCGTGTCAGCCCTAACCAGAGGACATCATGCATCGCGAACGCCGCTCGAAGTTCGCCCAGGAGCGTCGGCAGCAGGCTCTCAGTGCCCAGACACCACCACCTGCGCGCCCACCTTCTCCACCTCCTTCTACCTCCTTACCACCAGGTCCTCTCTCTCGCCACTCTTCTTCCCCTGACGACTCCGATTACATCTCTGACGAGTCCGACCGCCTCTCTGGGGAGTACACTGATCGAGCAGAGGAGTACCAGGATGACTACTTCCCTCTCCCCACCCGCCGTATGTTCACACATTTCGATACTTTGCGGTTGCGCAAGTTCGAGAACACTCGCCGGGTTGACTTCGACGCCCTTCGCGCCTTCGGCATAGACACGCAGTTTCTCTTTCTCACCGGCAGGATTGGGATTACCCCTGCCTTCTGGGCCATTGAGCATAATTCCTATGAGTTGCTCACACACGAATTTCTCTCTTCTCTCCAACTCAAAACGGATCGACAGGGCGATCACTACATCAAATTCCAGCTCCGTTATCAGACTCACCGTCTCTGGCTTCCCCAGCTTCGTCGATGGTTTGGTTTCCACTCGGATCCCCAGACCAGTTCCCTCCATTTCCGAGTGGGTCTCGACAAAGACCACTTCTGGAATTTGATTTCTGGCATGACACCTGGGGCCATCCACAACAAGGAGTTCAAAGGCCTCAACATCGCCCACCCAGTCCTGCGCTGCATCCAGCGCGCCCTCGCCGTCACTATCTTTGCACGTGGAGAGACAGTCTCCCGTGCCAACATTGAGGACCTCCAGCTTCTGGATCACATGCTCCGCCCAGGCGCGGAGATAGAGCGGCCCGATCTGATGCTCATCATGATCCACCACTGGCTTGGTCTTCAGCGCTCCACGAGGACGGGCGGTGCTATCACTATGGGTGCCTATGTCACCCACATTGCCGAGAGACTGAGGCTCTCCACCGATGGGGACACGCTCTGTAGAGGCCCACGCACCCTGGACGCCGACGCCTTTCGATTGGCGACCTTTATTAGGATTCAGAGGAGCTCTGGCGGCAGCATTCGATATCTCTGGCGCATGCCGGATGGCCGCACTCAGTACTTGATGCCCTTCTCGGCCCCTCTCTCATTCGAGGACCGCTCCACATGGCTTTTCACTGCGCCCCTACCGGTTGCTCCAGCCTCACCACCACCTCCTCCTGATGATGATGTGCCGATGACTGATGCGCCTGGCTCCTCACACCAGCCCCACATCCCTTTCCCTGCTGCGACCGGCTCGCCCATTGCTGACCCTACCATTCAGGATGTGTATCGCCTCATGCATGGCATGAGTACCACTCAGCGCGAGCACGGTGTTCTTCTCCGCGACATTCAGCAGCAGGTGACCGACTATGGCGGGCGGATTGAGGCGATCGAGGCTGAGATGCGCTACTGGCGCCTTGATGATCCTGCTGACCACTGATCAGGTTTGTTTTCTTTTCCCCAGATTTTTCTTATATCTGTCTTGAAGCATTGAGGGCAATGCTCGGACTTAGCTTGGGGGGGGAGAACTTTATCATTTAGTTCATGTTTTACTTTTTTTTTGTTGTTTTATTTCTAGGTCATGTTTACTTTTTATTGCACTTTTAGGCGATATATTTGCGTGAATTGCTAGAATTAGGAACCTTTGAGAAAAATTTTGAGTTACAATTATGATGACTTTGAGAAGTTAGAAATAACCCCATAAGTCAATCAAAGAATTGTATAGGATGGGATAATTCGAACATTTGAAAGAACGAAAGTCAAATTGAATTGAGAAATCATTTTGAAACCAAACTGTGCCTTTTTAAAACAAAGAACTGGGGTTTTCAATAAACGAAAGATTGGGATATCCATTGGTATGAAAGAATACCATTGGATGTGTGTATTCATGATATATGCAAAGTACTTAAAACAAACAAAAAGATGGAGAAAATAAGAGTACTGGCAATAAGTCCTACAGGGCGCCTTTGAGCTCGTCTCCCACACTTAGAAAGAAAACAATGAGTACTGGCACAATCCTAATGGATGCCTTTGAGCTCGAGAAAAACCATAATTAAAACTTATGCATATGTCAACACGCGAAGTCTTCAATTTTCTAACCTAAGCTTGTTCCAAGCTTGGGGGGGGTAAAAAGCAAAATCACCACAAATGAGGGCATAAGTTTGATGTAAGAATGAAAGATCAATCAATTCGAACAATTAGTTTTAGCAAACATTAGAACATCTCAAACTATGATATTTGATTAGTTGATTAGTGGGGTGAATCAAAATTTGTCAAAGAAATCCAAATTGTTATTCAAAAGGACTCTCGAAGATTTTTAACAAAAGCAAGGTCACGTAAACTGTTCGCATTAGAATTTACTTTTGCATTTAGGTAATCATTAGGCCAGCCCTTTATCTAAGTTAGGATTTTTGCTTGAGGACAAGCAAGATTTTAGCTTGGGGGAATTTGATATCTCGTATTCATATCTACATTTTGACCATAAAATCGTACCAAAAACCTGTGTTTTAATCTATAAATTCGGTTATAATTCATTGAATATATATAGAATGTGGTACTGCTGCAAGTTATTCTTATTCTGCAGGAATCGGGCGAAATCGAGAAGAAACCTGGAATTTAGAAGTCTCTACACGGTCCGTGTAACATTCCACACGGGCCGTGTCAATCTCGACTCGACCGATGACACGACCGCATGAAGACCGCTGACTCGACCGCATGAAGAACACAGGCACACGGTCCGTGTAGGATTCCACACGGGCCGTGTCAAGCAATTTTGGAAACAAATCCAGAATTTGGAAAGAAAGCTAAGGAATGGAAGGTCGGCAAAACAACTATATAAGCGAGATTTCTTGCACCAGAGAGGTCATTCTGGAGCAGAGGAGCATTTTCTAGGGTTTGGTCTTGACGGCTAAGCTTGGAGACGAAGTTGAGAAGCGAAAGACGCAAGTTTTCGACGGATCTTCTTTATTCTTCGGGTTTTGTCATGGCTAATCTTCTTTTTACTTCTTTTATTTGTTTTAGAACCATGTCTGAGTAGATTTCTTAGTTTCTAGGGTTGTGATGTAATCGAATGTTTTGTTTGCATGTTAGTTATTGAATTCTTTTGTTGAAATTTGTGTTTGCTTGATTGTGATTTATTTAATTGCTTAGTGTAAGTTATTTGATTTTTATTGGTTTACCACTAGATGAATGATCACATCTAGAAGGTACTTTGGCCCTTATAATCTTTTAACCAAACTAAGTACATGAGGTAGGATTAGTGATCCGAAAGGTGAAACCAAGTAGTAACCGACAGGTGAACATTTCCTCATATCGACGGAATGAGGTTACCTTTAGTATTCCAACCAAGCAACTAGGTAATTCAGACCAACATACGACAGTTGAGGTCTAGAACCCGACGAGGGCATATATTGCAATTCCATACCAAGTTAATGAACCAACAGACGACAGTTGAGGTTTAGGAACATTAGGTCTGGTCAGTAGAACCCTACACAAAGGAACAACACAAGGAAAACAATAACTGCTGCATTCACTCGAGGGCCACACGGACCGTGTACGACAGTATACGGCCCGTGTACACTGACACGGCCCGTGTACACTGACACGGCCCGTGTAGGACACTACACGGACCGGGCACCTCGAGGCAAAACTGAGATGAAATCATAACCCTGGAAACGCCTTTTATATCTGATTTAAACCAAGTTTATTTACTTCTTTGCATTTTATTATTGTCATTGAACTGTAGGAAATTTTAGAAACCAAAACAACCTTTTCCAACTTCTAGTTTTTATTTAATTTAGGTAAAATTCTAGATTAAATCTGAACCGTCCCTGTGATCGATACCCGACAATATACTGCTCGATAGGATTGTATACTTGCAGTCTGAACCGAAAAGTGTGTTTAAGGTTAAAAAGTACAGTTACTGTACTGAAACTTCGTACTATACCTTTTTGGTGTAACACTAAGTACCAAAATAATCTCCCTCACGTCTTCTCTCTCTCTCTGGTGGCCTCTCACAACAAAGACTCATCTCTCGCCCAAATCCCCTGTTGCGTACATTCAAACTGAGTGTGGTATTTGGTTGTAATTAATTTTGGTACTTTTTCTTTCTACAGTTTTATCTATTATGAATTGATTGAGCACTCTTGGTTGGATATCTGTGAGTATTCCTTGGTCCATGATTTCTTATATTTATTTTTGTCAGATTTCGCCCCCAATCCATATGTACCCGCTATGGACTCAAAGTCGGAGCAAAGATGACACCATTCGTGCGTGTTCTTGTCATTATCATATTTTCCAATAGCTTATCCTATCAGTAAGGTACAATTTTGTGGCTTATTGTAATAATTCAACATTGACCTTTAAAATCCTTTTTTCTATGGGGATGACTTTTTTTTAAAAATACCACTTTAATTAAACTTTTGTGGAGATGGTAGGTAAACTTGTCTCTGGCATACTTTTTGTTTACTAGTTTGTAAAAGAAAGTGCAAAAATAAAAAAGAAATTCAAAATAGAAAAGAGAATTAATGTAGAACTTTCTACGGGCTTTATTTATCTAGCTATAACCCCACCTAATTATGAGCAATTACTTAAAATATATGGTGGTTGATATTCTAATTTTAGTGTACAAAAAGCTTTCTTGTTTAGGCTAAGCTCTTCAATTATGTACAACTCTTAAATTCAGTTTCATAATTGTCCAGTTTCTGGATTGGATTTTGGGTAAAGACCATGTTATGCTTATGAGAAGATCTGAGTTGAAGAACCTTGTTGAAATCATTACAAGATACTCATTATCACATTGATTTGTTGAAATTCAGTTTCATAATTTGTTGAAATCATTCTATCACATTGATTTGGAGCCAGTGGAAACAAGAAGACCAGGAGAATAAATTGCATATTACAAGACACTCATTATCAGTTTTCTTATATGCTCTTTTGCTGAAGTGTACTGACTTGTGCTCTTTCTATCTCTAGATTGGAGGTGTACTTAAGATGTTAGGGTTATATCACTTGTTCAACAATCGTAAGTCAAAAGAATCGTAAGTCGTGTACTGACTTTTGCTGAAGTGTACTGACTTGTGCTGTAATTTCGCACTATGGCCCAGTCAGAAGTCATAAATCGTAAGTCGTAACAAAGTTCGTAAATGTTCGGAATTGAGTTCGTAAAAAATTCAATTCGAAATTGGGTTCGTTCGAAATTGATTCAAACCAAACCTAGTTCGAAATTAATTCAAACCAAACTCAAACTGGGGGTAAGTTTGATTCGGTTCGGTTCGTTTGTAGCCCTACCTGATTGTATAGATTCCTTTTTTTTAGAAAAATGCATTCGGGGTTGACTTACTTTTAGCTATATAGACCGAAAACCATGACGTGAATTTGAATGCAATATGGCCTTAGTTTCATACAGCATGTAATAATTAATGTTTGAGTAATGAGGGTGATATTTAAAGTACGAACATGTTGGCGATATGTCCTTGATTTTCTTTAACAACAAATGATTAATATGCATATATGGTTGCTTCATCTCGAATGTTTCATTAGGTGCAACTCGTTGACACTGCCAGAACCAAATTAATTGGTTGATCCCTATTCTTATTTTGGACATACTTAGCTTAACTTTTAGAAGAGGAAACAAGAAAGAAATATATTTTATAAAATTATTTATCGTAGTTATGCATTGTCACACTTTACCTAAATGCTACTATTTATCCTAGGTTAAAAAGAAAATATCATACTACATGTTTAGATATTTGTAGCTTATCAAAGCGAGGGTTGAATACTTATTTCTGTCATAACAGATAATGTGATACTTGCTTAGAACTGGTATTTTGGTGTCGAACATTTGTTCAGGCTCGAACGATGCAATTCACAATTTAAACCAGAATAACTAGTTCATATCATAATTTTGAGATTTTATCTTAATTTTGCGAGATGATACATACTACTAGAATTTATCTTAAAACCGTGGATAGAAAACTATCAATAATATAATTATCATTACAATGGATAGAATTATATTTGAAATATCTTTCATAAATTCTCATGCTGACCATAATGTTCAACTTGTAGTGCATATATTCAACTTGAAACTAGGCAACAAATGATACTAACCGAAAAATTTAATTGCAAAGCATACCTCATTTTGCAGATGCATGGAGATTACCTTCTTCATTCGTCACAGATTTCACAACTTGCGTTTGGTGCAAGCATACACAATTTGGGGTGTCTACAGTCACTCTGGAGGAAGTCTCGTCTCTTGCGAAGATGGAATTGGCGAGGAATGTTTGAAAGAAGCGGACTTGAGGATGGATGATTTTGCTTGCCATTCGGATTTGGTTCTGGTTGTCATCCGCGATGCTAAACTAGAACTTCGGTAATTAGGAGAATCGGTAGGGCTTTCGTCAGTGAGGTCGAAGATGGGGCAAAAGTAATCCATCGTCATTTTATGATGAGCATTGAACATCTGGAAGGTGATGGAGTCTCCTCTATATTCGAAGGATGCAAGGAACTCCCTCGTGAGTATCTTGTAAACCTTCACTCCGTTGATTAAATTTAGAAATTGAAAGATGCGGATGCGATTTGTCAGTTGTTGGAATTGCGAGAAGAGGCCTAGACGCTCGAGTGTGTCTATGTCGATGGTCTTGTGGTTAATGATTTCCATCGTCTTCAGCTTGTTGTAATTAGCAGTGTGTTTTCGGCGTGACAAGATGAGTTGGTACTCGGTTGCTTCCTCTATTGGTTCATCCTTATCCTTTTGTTCAAAATCTCGAGGATCGAACCCTTTCGAGACATAGTTTGAGTCTCCAGGAGGAAGAGATGAGACAGATGTGTCATTGCTAGAGTCTCTAGTATCGAACTGAGAGGATGATTGGTAGGAGAATTGAGGTTGCGAACTGGAGGACCGGGAAGATCAGCTGGATGAGCTCTGTGGTGAATCGCTCGGGCCGGCACCTCCGAGGACTTTCTTTGCCTTTCTTGTAACTGCCCTTGCAATGTTCTTCAGTTTCGGAGCCATTTGCTAAAGATTTAGGTCTCTGTTACGGACCGTATTGGGCAATACGGTCTGGTTACGGACTGGTTGGTTGGACGAAACTGTCTAAGTACCGGACTGGTTACTGTCCGTATCGACAATACAGACCATATTCATTAGAGAATGAAAATTGGTATAAGTACTGGACTGGTTTTCTGGTAACTAGTTACAGACCGTATCGAGTAATACAGACTGTATTGGACTGGTAAAAACTGGTAAACTGATAGAAACAAACTGATTTTTGTGATTTTTATTGATTTTGAAAAATAAAACAAGATTATCTAAACAGAGACTAAATTGAATCAAATGCAAAAAACTGAAATTAAAGATTAAAAATGAAAAGGAGTTTAGAAAAACCGATATTGTGCGAAGGAATGCTCGAGGGGATTGCCGGGTACATACCCGATATGGACCGTATTGAAGCAATGGTGCCGAGAGGAAGGAAGCGGCAGCGGTTCCAAGAAGAAGGGTAACGCGCGGTGTTGGATATGGTGGCCAGCGGCAATGAGTTGGGTGCTCGGTTTTGGCAAGAAAGGAGGAGGGAGAAAGAGGAGAGATCAAGAGGGAAAGAAGAGAGAGAGATTCGGAGGTTTAGGGATTAAAACTGAACAATTATGAGATGTGATTCGTGCGGGAGTTCAAACGTCTCTTCGCTAACGGGTTCGTATCTCCCGGATTACCCTTCATTACGGACCGTATTGGTTGATATGGTCCGTATCCGATTCGTTATGCATAATACCGATAACTGCCTCTCATCAAACTCTTGAATACAGACCGTATTAGGCAATACGGACCGTATTCGCTACTTTTTTCCTTTACTCTCCATCTTTCAGCCCCGTATCCACTGACTTGGTCCATATTGGTTGATACAGACTATACCAGGGACTATTTTTTGTCTATTCAATGTTTTTTACCGAGCCCTTCCTCTAGCATTCCACCTGGCCATGTGAAAAAGATGGATATGAGTTGTTTCTCTATTGAAAAATCTTAAATAAAATAGATAAATGCTAAAAGAAAAAAAAGGTCTTGGGTTGTCTCCCAAGAAGCGCTTGTTTAAAGTCGTTAGCTTGACTTTGTTTCGTGTCAGTTCTCTCCAGATGTCCTCCTGACAATGCAAACGAGTCGCTTGTCTGGGGGTTTGCCTTCAATGCGATATGTGGTATTGTTATTGTTGCCTTTTTCGAAGAATTCAGTTGTGAGTTTCTTTCGTATCATCTTCTCTCCTTTGTTGCTTGATATTCGTGGTCCGGGATTGAACCCCAGACTCGTGTTGAGCATTGATTCAACCTCATCTAGTCTTTGAGAAATTGCATGGAGTTCTTCATGAAATGTTCTTGATCGATTCGAGGGCTAAGAGAAAATAATTCCTATTGTTAGCGATATGAGGACTTTCCTTTTGATCATCAGTTCGTGCCGTCTCGGAGGTTGGGTGAGTTTGATTTTTTTCACTATCATTGTCATCTTGTATATTGAACAATCTCTCCATCTCTGCTATGCACATCACTTCCCTGATGTCTTCCAATTCGTCCAACCGCAATTCATCATTGCCAGACTCGTCCACTATCTCCAAGCTGTAAGCAAGATTGATGTTAGAGGGGATCTCGAAGGTTCATTTATGTTATAGATCATCTTGTCTTCTCTAATGTTTAATGAAATTTTTCCATTCTTAACATTAATCATTGCACCACATGTGGTGAGGATTGGCCTTCCAAGGATAATTAGAATTTGCTCGTCTTCTTCCATGTCGACTACCACGAAATCTGTTGGTATCTAGATTTTACCAACTTTGATTGGGACATCTAGCAAAACTCCTTCAGGATATCGAATTGATCGGTCAGCGAGTTGCAGTGAAATTCGCGTTAGTGAGAGTTCTCCACATTCTAATTTGTCAAATACCGCCTTTGGCATTAAACTCACTGTTGCACCAAAAGGTAATGCACAAAGTTTCAGTACAGTAAACTGTACCTTTTATACCTTAAATACACCTTCGGTTCAGACTGCAAGTGCACAGTCCTATCGAGTAGTATATTGTCGGGTATCGATCACAGGGACGGTTTGACAATTACCGGACTTTACTTAAACTACAGAGATTCTAGAAGTCTGCAAAGGTTGATTTGGTGTATTACGTTTCCTAACAGTTCAAATAACAGTAATTAAAAATAGTAAAGTAAAGTTTGATTTGGGTTTAATATAATTAAAAAGGGGTTCCTAGGGTTTCTGATTTCATCTCAGCTTAGTCTCAAGGTGCCCGGTCCGTGCACTTTCATGCACGGGCCGTGTACTCTCGTACACGGTCCGTGTGGCCCTCGAGTTAATACAGCAGCTACTGGTTTCTGTGTTGATTTTCCTGTGCAAGGTTCTATTGACCGAACCAAAGTACCTAGACCTCAACTCTCGCATGTTGGCTTAATTACTCGGTGCGGGATTCAATTTCTGCCCTCCTAGGATTCTCAAACCTCAACTTTCGCTTGTTGGTTTGATAATCCTAAGTCACTTGTTGGTTTACTAAAGATATCCTCGATCTCTCGATACGAGGAAAAGTTCACCTCTCGGCTACTACTTGGTTTCACCTCTCGGATCGTAAACCTATCTCAAATACTTAGTTTGGTCGAGTGAATATCAAGGTTATTTATATTCCATTTAGATGAGGCCTTTCATCTAGCGGATTAACAATTCAATTCAAACGAATTCTACTAAGCAATAAAATACTACACAAGCAAGCAAGCACAAGATTCAACACAAATTCCAAGTAACTAGCAAATAAAACAAAGCATTCGACTACATCATAACCCTAGAAACAATAAAAGTCTACTCAAGCATGATTAAAAAGCAACTAAAACAAATAATAATCATAAAGTTCATGACAAAACTCGAAGAAAGAGATGAAGATTCGTTGCCAAACTTCTTCTCCAAGCCAAGAGTTCTTCCAAGAGCCAGCCGTCCCTAGGTCTGGAAAAATCTCCTCCTTTTAATGCCTCAAAATCGCGCATTTAAAGCCTTCCTATTCGACCTTCCCAGCTGACATTTCTTTCCATCGCCAGACTGGACTTCTGGATTTTCTGTGCACGGTCCGCACAAGATTCTGCACGGACTGTGTGTGCTGTGTTTTAGAGATTTAGCACTCTCTGTGTGGTTGGGCAGCTAAGGTACTGTTCGCACAAAAATGTGTACGGAGTGTGTGCCTAGGTATTTGGCTCAGATTGTAGATCTTCTCGCAAGCTTTCCGAAAAGTGGTCATACACCCAAAACAGAGTTATGAGTCAAAATCTATGACTGTTTTAATTTCAGGTGCTGAAATTTCAGCATCATATACAGGTCATATGGATGGTGTCCTGGTCGTGTTTGTGGTCGGGTAGAGGGTTGTACGGTCCGCATCATAAGGTACACGGACCGTATATAAACCTTTGAATTCCATATTCTTCCTCGGTTTCGCCCGTTTTCTGCAAAGTAAGAACAAATGCGCAGCAGTACCACATTATATAGATATTCAATGAAATAAAACACGATTTGACAGTTTTAGGCACAGGTTTTGGTACAAAGTTTGGTCAGAACATAGATAAGAAAGCGAGATATCACTCACACTTGCTCTTAAATCACATAGAGCTCTCTTGAAATCTGTTGTGCCTATGATGCACGGAATTGAGAAGCTTCCTGGATCTTTCAACTTAGTTGATAATTTGCTTTGCACAAGCGTACTACATTCCAAATTGAGCGGAACTGTTGAGAATTCTTAGAGTCTGCTGCGATTCGAAAGTATCTCATTCAGAAATTTAGCATACGAAGGTATGCTTACGATTGCCTCAGTGAAGGGGATAGTGACTTGTAACTGCTTGAGTGTCTCCATGAATCTCGCGAATTGTTCCTCCAGCTTGTGCTTGGCTGGTCTCTGAGGAAATGGCAGAGGTGGCTTGTAGGGTGGTTGTGTGATGTATTCAGGTTCGGGTTGTCGTTCGTCTTCACCTACGGTGACATTCTGCTCCTCAATAGGGTCTGCTTGCACTTCGAATACGGGTGGCTCCGATTGTTGCGGCTCGTATTCCTTGAAATGTGGTGGCTCTGCATGCATCTCATTTGGAGTTAGATCGGGCATTGGAGGTCCCTTATAAGCTGTGCCGCTCCTTAGTGTGATGCATTGACAAGTCTCTCTCAGATTTTCTTCCGATTGGCTCGGAAGTTTGCCTTTTTCACGTGTGATGCTCGAGAGTTCTTTCGCCATTTTAGGAATATGATCTTCCAAGTTTTTGCTGTGGTTTATTAAGGATTCGATCTTTTGTGTGATTTCAGCATTCATCTTGTCTTGCTTCTCTAGGAATCTCTCCATTAGTGATGTGATGTCAGGTTGCTGTGGTTGGTTGTACTGCCTTGGCTGGTAATTTGGATGAGAGCGAGTTTTTGCTTCGTCGGTAATTCCGTTGATCTTTATTATTTCGCATATTCTAAGGAAAATTGACAAGTGAAGATGTGGATCCCCGCTTGGAAATCCTCCAAATTGCTTTTGCGAAACCATATTAATGAGAGTAGGTTTGATCTCAAAATTACGGTTCGTAATTGTCGGTGGGTTTATGCTTGAGTTAGGATCATTTGCGCACGGTACGCAATAGTCTCGTAGAAGTCTGGGTCTCGCTGCATTCTGAACTCCATTATCACCATTGCCTTCTTGTCCGTTTTGATTGTTGAATGGTGGATTGTTGTGAATCGGTTCGTTCGATTGGTTATCCATGTTGACTAAATCTGAGTCTCCTTCGCTTTCGAAATTACTTGAGGAAGAACTATGGTTGGTCCTTATCGGTGATGGGGAAGTGAATTGTCCTCTCCTACTTGCAATCCTTAGAAATCTCCGTAAGGATGATTTGGCCAGCATACAGTATCATAAGAAACAAAAAAAAAGAAAATCTGAAAATTAAACAAAAAAATTGAAAAATTAAACAAAAAGAAAAAGATGAAATTGAAAAGAAAAAAATGAAAATGCAGAAAATTAAAAGTCTATGCGTCTCAAATTAATTGGATTCAATGGCCAAAACAAGGGCGTCTCGCGAGGCCTTGCACAATAAACCGTTAATTCTCCGACAATGGCGCTAAAAAGCTTGATCACTCAGACGTGAGCGATGTTATCTTTTAAAATTTATAAACTCGGAAATGCTATCGGTTCGGATCGCAAGCGCACAATCTTATCGAGTACTATAATCTGTTGTTGCAAGCAATACTCTTATTATGCTATTTGACTAATTTGCAAAACATACAATATTTGAATTTAACAATTTCTTGGAGTTAAGATATTTCGCAGGTTCAAGATAATTAGAATTGCAATATGGATAAGTTGACCTGAAGAAATTATCAAGACGTTTATCAAGAATTTGAATTGTAAAATTATAGACTTGGTAAAATAGATTTGATGTTGAAACAGGGAACAATCGTTACCAACGTTTGTATAATCGTTATAACGATTAAAATAGCAACACAGAAAATCAAATGCGAGAAATAACTTAAACTTTCCATAGGGTAATCGTTGCCAACGTTTATACAATCGTTGTAACGATTATGAATGTCTCGCAGAAATTCAAATTTGGGTTGAAACCCTAATTGCATATAAAATGTCAATCGTTGTAACGATTAAATAATCATTGGTAACGATTGTAAGCAGACTGCTCATTCCGAATCTGCCTCTATAAATAGAGCAATTAGCTTTTCTTCCAAACCAGATCTAGCTGCCCCAACTTTTCAAAAAGCGATTTTTATGTGCTATAGTTCCTCTATTGTTGTGAGAGCTAAAACTTCAAGATTCCCTCACACAACCTCAAATCTACTTCACTAATCTTGAGTTAGATTAGATTAGAGTAAACTTTTGAGTGTTTCTCTTGAGATTATAAACCTAGAGACTTCGTTCTCTACTCTAGTTGGCCGAGTGACTTCCCATTGGTTGTAACATTTCTTATTGGATAATAGAAAGGCGCATCGAGAAGCGGTTGCGACGCCCCGGAGACGTAGGCCATTTTGCCGAACTCCGTTAACATCTCGCGTGTCAATTTTCTCTAAACTCCTCTATTTATTTTATTTGCAATTATTTTTAGTTTTAAATAAATTTAGAGGTGCCTTAGGGACAACAAAGTGGTATCAGAGCAAGTTACTCAAATTAAGACTCACTTAATTCGAGTTCTATCGATCTAAAATGACACCAAATAGATTTGTGAAGGAACCCCCAACTTTTGGTCTTACAACCAAAAATTTTAGTCATTGGAAGAGAATCATGATTAATTACCTAAACATCCTTGAAGTGTAGGATATTATTGAAAAAGGGTATACACCAAAATTTGAGAGATAAAATAACAAAACCCAAACTTTTGCATCCAAAATTGAAAAGAAAGAAAATGACAATGCGGTTAATGCAATATTAAACACAGTTAGTGAATCAGTTGCCTTGATATTTTGTAATTTAACTAGAGCCAAAGTAATGTGGGATGCCCTTATAAATTGGTACGAGGGTAACACTCAAATCAAAAGAACCAAAATAACCGAGTTGGAAACCAAGTTTGAAACCTTTAAGGTAGAAAATGGTGAAACCATATAGACTTATGCATATCCAAAATAAATTTATCGAATTGGGAGAGCCGCTTTCTAACGATAAAATTATAGGAAAGCTTTTAAGAGTCATGCTTAGGACACCTAGGTGCGAAGCTTAGTGAGTACCTTAGAAGCAATTCAAGGAACACATGCCTTATTCATACCGGATGAGCTCTATGCACACTTTCGAAGCTTCGAAGAGAAAGTAATACAATTCGGTGAGCTAAAGCAAGAATCCAAATAAAAAATCGTAGCATTTCCGGCACAAAACCGCAACCATCCTACCTCCTCAAATAATCGTCCATCAAATGATTCATTTATAAAAAAAATAGATCGTGAATCCTCCAAAGATGCCCTTCTCTTATCCAAAATGTTCCAAGGAATACTTGACTTCGAAAGAAAATACAACATGGAACGTCAGGAGGAAAACAAAAGAGTAATGTGTTTTGCATGCCATAGAGAAGGGCACAATATCCAAACATGCTTCAAATTATTTCCACACTTGAAGAACAAGGATGGCGAAGGGCAACAAGCCCGAAGACCAAGACAAAAGTATGATGGGTATAAAGGCAAAAAGAAGGCTAAAGCAATGCAAGCCATGTGGAGCATAGACTCTGACGAGAGTGATGTGGAGGAATCCGACACGGAGTCAGGTAATGAACAAGAAATCAATCTCGTATTGGTGGCAAATGTAGACGAAGGTCCGTCAATGATCGATGTGGACACGATCATTGCAAGCAAGAACATCACCGACGAGACCACCATAGAATTTCTCAAGAATCTCGCTAAATCAAAGAAAAACAAGGAGATGGATGATACAAGTGAAGCTCCAACAAGCTCCACTAATGAGGTACATCTTGACCTTGATTTTGAGGGTTGTGAGTCTGACATTGAATTGATCAATGACCAAATAGTGACCAATGATTCCAAAATTGATTTGAATGAAAATTGGATAATAACCAATGAGACAAGCACTTTCGTAAATGAGGTACTAACACACTATAATGCACCTAGGTTGCTTGATGAATCAAAACGGGTCTTGCGTGAAAAGGAAGGTACCATACAAAATTTAAGATCTAAACATCTTGAATTTGAGTCCTAAATAAAAGAATTAGAAATGGTACAACTTAATTCGCACTCTTGTCAATTACACTTAAGAGAAATAGAAATGTTAAAAGTAAAACTCCAAACTTTGGAGACTGAAAATAGGGCATTAAGATCTCCTAGTGAATTATCAAATGTCACTAGTCTAGATCCTTATTACATTGGAAATTTGATCAATGCCAACTTGAATAAAAAGGTTGATACAACGGGCATTGGATATAAGAAGGGTCACTCCTCATTTGAATCAAATTATTCACAAAGCCCGAAAGTTAAAGGGGGACATACTCAAAACTTAAATGTAGAAAATAAACAAAAACATTTAAATAAATTTAAATTTGATAGCAAAGAGTATTAAACTTACCAATTTTATACCAAAAAGCGTAAAACTCATTTGAAAAATGAGTCAAATATAGAGACAAGTTTTCAAATCTTAAATCAAGAGTCTAAAAATCATGCATTTAGGTATAGGTATTCTAACAAAAATAACAAAAACAAAAACAATTTTCAAAATAGTAATATGAACACATTTAATCCAAAAGGGTCCAACAAAGCTTATTTCAAAGGACCAGATGGATAGTTCTATGAACTTAAAAACAAAAATACTTTACAAAGTATAACTCAAAGAAATGGTCCGATAAGAGATATTCCCCAACATCACAATAAATTTATTTCTAACAATAATAAAAATCTTTCATCTAGGGTTTCAAATCGGTCGGTCAACAATCATAGGAATCAAACTCAAGAAGTGAAATATGAGTTTAAAGACACTTTCAAATATGGTTCACGCAATATCAAGCAATCGATGACATTTGTAAGTATTGTTGTAAAATTGGCCACACCTTATTAGAATGTTTAGGAAAGAAAACAACAATTCAAATGTTGTTTCGATTCCTAAAGCTAAACTAGCTTAAAGTTATATTTGAAATCTCTTCAAATAAACCAAAATTGATAAAACTATTAAAATTAGGGAGATTAAAACAAGGTATATGTTAATTGTTAATATATACTATTGACACCATATGACCGGTGATAAATCTAATTTCAAATATTTCAAGAATCATATGATGGTAGGTCGATTACTTTCGGTAGTAACCAAAGAAAGAGTTCGATTATTGGATTAGGTTCGGTTGGGAACCAAAACTTAACCATATCGGATGTCTACCTTGTTGATGGATTGAACTATAACTTACTTAGTGTTAGTAAGTTATGTGCAGTCGGTTATTATGTTAAATTCGATATTAATGCTTGTTTCTTAGTTAGAGCTTCGGATGACACTCTAGTGTACATGGGTAAGAGAAAGAAAAATATTTATTATCTAAATCTTACTCATTTTGACTCCGGTAAGACATGCTTGAACGCCATAACAACCAGATCTTGGTTATGGCACCGCAGATTAGGACATATTTCAATTGATTCAATTAGAAAATTGGTTAAACTAGACCTTGTCCGCGGTTTACCAACTCACAAATTGGAAATTGAAGGATTATGTGATGCTTGTATCCAAGGTAAACATACCAAAAGTTGTTTCAAATCCAAATACATGGTGTCAACCGATCAACCATTGCAATTACTCCACATTGATTTGTTCGGGCCAATTAGTATACCTAGTTTGGCCAAAAAGAAATATGCATTTGTAATTGTAGATGACTACAGTTGCTTTACTTGGGTTATACTCCTACAACATAAAGATGAAGCAATTGAAAACTTCATTAAATTTTGCAGTCGTGTTGAAAATGAAAATGGTCTAAAAATCATTCGGATTCAAAGTGACCATGGGGGGAGTTTGAAAATGCAAAATTTGATGAATTTTGTTCTAAAAGGGGATATATACATGAATATTCGGCTCCTTGCACAACTCAACAAAACTGGGTTGTTGAGAGGAAAAACCGAATATTACAAGAGCTTGCCCGAACAATGTTAAATGAATACCCTTTGCCCAAACACCTTTGGACCGAGGCGGTCAATACGGCTTGCTACGTGATCAATCACGTCAGTATAAGGTCGATATTGAAGAAAACACCATATGAACTATGGAAGGGATACAAGCCAAAAATATCTCACTTTAGAGTATTCGGTTCAAAATGCTTCGTTCTCGATTAATCACCTAAAATTACAAAATTTGACTCTAAATCCATTGAGAGAATTTTTGTAGGATACTCAATGACAAGCAAGCCTATAGAATTTACATTGCATCTCCAAGGGTTGTAATTGAGTCCGTACATTTTAAATTTGATGAAGCTACTCATAAAAAGATCGAGAAAGGTATTGAAATTGTAGGTGTTGAAGTTCCTACTCCCGAGATTGATGAGGTCGACAACCAAATCAACATAATTGAACAACCATCCGAACAAAATCAACCCGAAGAGAATGCAACATCCAATGTAGAGAATCTATTAAATGAGTCAATGCAAACCGAAGAGGCATAATCTACACCACTTGAATATCAACCTCCCGAAAAATAAAGGGAAGTTTTCTCTCATCCTCTTTCTAATGTCATTGGGGACCCTAGGGAAGGAGTTGGAACAAGGTCGGGATTGAACCAAATTATTGCTCATTGTGCTTTTATATCAACTATTGAACCCAAAACTTTAAAGATGCAAATATTGATTCAAATTGGATTTGTGCCATGTAAGAAGAATTTGCTCAATTTGAAAGGAACAAAGTTTGGGAACTTATACCTAGACCAAATGACCGAATGATCATTGGAACTAAATGGGTCTTTAGGAATAAAAATGATGAACATGGAAATGTTGTTCGGAACAAAGCTAGGTTAGTAGCTCAAGGGTATAAACAACAAGAGGGTATTGATTTCAAAGAAACCTTCGCACCAGTAGCTAGTCTAGAATCCATTCAGATGCTTTTAGCATAGCCTCTAATAAGGGTTTTATCTTATTCCAAATGGATGTCAAAAGTGCTTTCTTGAATGGATTTATAGATGAAGAAGTATATGTCCAACAACCACTTGGCTTTGTTGATTCAATATTTCCTAATCATGTTTATAGACTCACCAAATCACTTTATAGACTTAAACAAACTCCTAGACATGGTACGGTCGACTTAGTTCCTTTCTAATTGAACATGATTTTCAAAGGGGTAAAAATGATACAACTCTTTTTACTAAGAAAAGAGATGAATCCATTTTAATAGTACAAATTTATGTTGATGACATTATTTTTGGTTCCACTAATACGGCACTTGCCGATGAGTTTTCATCTTCTATGAGTAGTGAATTTGAAATGAGCATGATGGGTGAGTTGAACTTCTTTTTGGGACTACAAATCAAACAACTTTCGGACGGTACTTTTGTGAGTCACACGAAATACGCAAAGGAGTTGATTAAGAAATTTGGGGTAACCGAGAGCAAAACGAGTCCCACGCCCATGGCCATCAATGCAAATCTTGACTCGGATCCAAGAGGCATGCCAGTGGACATCATTGAATACCGAGTTATGATAGGTAGTCTACTTTATTTAACTGCTAGTAGACCCAATACTATGTTTGCAGTATGTCTATGTGCTAGATTTCAAGCTAATTCCAAAGACATGCATTTGAAAGCCGTTAAACGAATTCTTAAATATATGAAAGGCACGTTAAATTTGAGATTATGGTATGGCAAACAATTGAAATTAGATTTGATAGGATACACCAATGAGGATTTTTCCAGAGACCGAATGGATCGGAAAAGTACAAGTGGAACATGTCAATTTTTAGGCGGATCACTTGTCGCTTGGTCGAGCCGTAAACAAACCTAGGTTGCGCTTTCCACCGCGGAAGCCGGGTATGTTACGGTCGGTAGTTGTTGCACACAATTGTTATGGATGATCCAAACTCTACAAGATTATGAAATACGCTTCCGCAATGTACCACTTATGTGTGACAATACTAGTGCCATAATGATTTCCAAAAATCCAGTTCTCCATTATAGAACCAAGCACATAGAAATACGGCACCATTTTATTAGGGATCATGTTGAGAAAGGTGACATACAACTTATTCATATTGATACCAAAAACCAAATTGCTGATATTTTCACAAAGCCTCTAAATCCTCAACAACACAATGAACTAAGGTTTAAATTAGGTATGTTTGAACTTCAAGACTAAATCATACCCCAAATTAGTGCATATGCATCTTCGATAGGAAGCATAGCAACCATTTGATCAAATTCACGCTTAGAATTGCTTCAGAAAATGCTAAGATGGCACAATCATTCAGAACGATTAGGTAATCGTTGTAAAGATTAATTAAAGAATTTCCAATTCAGAAAGCCAAGGTTGTATGAATTTCTCCAGAAAACAATCGTTATGAACGATTGATTAATCGTTGTGATGATTAATAAATCTAAAATTCCGAATTTCACATTTCAAAATTTCAGAGTGTGGTGAAATTTTCCAGAGACCAATCATTATGGACGATTAATTAATCGTTATAATGATTACTAATTCTTCAAAATCTGAATTCTCATTTTGAAATTTCAACATTTGGCAAATTTTTTCAGCGCACAATCATTATAAACGATTAAGCAATCGTTGTAACGATTGACACCAGAACTCAAAAGGTCGGGTCCGCTCCTCTTCTTTTCTTTCTCTCTTCCTCCTACTCGCACCCTTTCCCTCTTCTCCTCTCCGCCGCCTCTTTCTTCTCTCTACTGATTCGGCCACCACGAACCGCCATTTTCCTAAAATTTGAGTGCATTCTTCTCTCGTCTTTCCCCTTTACCCGGTTCTACCACAATAATCAACCATCTCTCTCTCTTCTCTCCTCCCTACCGTAACCCTAACCGTACTCTCTCTTCAACTCCGGCAATCCAACCATTAGATTGATGATTCGTCTTTGCTATTGTGCTCCTCTCGCTCTTCTTCTCACGGAACGGTACTCCATTCTTCAATCGGTAAACTTTCACCTTTTCACCATTTTCGATGCCTCCAAAATTAGGTATTAGGAACGTGACCTTAAAGAGAAGGCGCAGTGAAAAGGGTCAATCCTCTAACCAAATGGGTGAAGCTTCTAACTCCAGATTACCGGACTTGACAATTGCTCGAGATAATCGGTACCTATTTCGGGATTCAGAATCTTATACAAACTATGTTGGCCAATTTGATGACCGCGAATTGACCAATTGCTACTATTTTGACAAGAATTCTGCCGAATTCCCTTTGTATGAGAGTACCAAAATCAACCAATACTTGGAACATTGGGATTGGGAACCCCTAATCAATTGCGTGGAGCCATACACCGTGTTATTTACCCGGGTATTTTATGCAAACTTTCTCATGACCATGTCTCCGTTCCGAGCCTCCTCCTATATTTGCGGTACAGAAATTGACTTATCTCTTGCAAACCTTGCGGAATGGTTAGAACTACCAAATGAGGGTGATGAAACCTATCCTCTTAGAAAATGGCCCGACACGGCCGTAGATACGACCGATAATTACAAGACATGGTTTGACCGTAACAATCGAGGTGGAGCTCCCCTCTATGCTTCACATCTTCCATCTCTTCATCGTTTGCTCTACCTCTTCATCAACAACATTCTTACTTCCAAAGCCAAAATTAAAAACTAACATGGAATGGAATGCCACCTTCTACATGCGTCATCCATTTCCTTGGATGATAAACGCTTCAACATTCCATACATCATTCTACGCCACATGAGAAATGCATTCAATAGCAAGGTGTACAATCTACCGTATGCTCACATCATTCACAAGATCATGCGCAAAAAGGTATCCACCTTGCACATGATCTTCCCTTCCTAGGCCCGGTAAATTTGATCACTGAGATGCCCAATCTTGGCTGGCTTTTAACAGCATCCACAAGCGGCCCACCCGGTCTCCGACCCGATAATTGTCTCGTAAACAGATGGATTAAAGCTCCCAATGCACTTCTAAATCAATATTGGGATACAGATGATGATGATGATGATGGCGATGGTGATGATCCTGCCGATGACGTCAAGATTCTCCTATTCCTCTTATCTTAGTTTTTTAATATCTATCGTGCTTAGGTTTTGTCACACCCCGAGACAACCCGCCACGTATTGCTACGTAAGGCGTATGCACATCACATACATTATCAATATCAATATAAATAAAGCCACATTTATTGCATAATCAAAAGAGTTTAACAAACGATCATGACAGACATGGCTAGTAACACACCACTGCCATGCCTGCTCAATGCATCAATTATTGAATTATGGAAATAAAACTAAACAACATGTGGCAATTATTTAATCATAAACCTTTCCGCTTGGTCTCACTCTTGTACTTGCTCGAATCCTTCATCTTCGTTACCTGGAACCCACATAAAAGTGGAACGGGTGAGAGATCGAACCTTCTCTCAGTGCGGGATTTAGTTCCAGCCCAGAGCTTATAAAACCTTTACTTTTTCTCACAAATATGAACATACATATTTAAAATGCGTATGCTTCTTCTAATGCAATGCACATCCTATCATTACCTACTACTTTCATTTACTTTCAAATTCCTTTAATCTATTTCGTTTGCCTCACTAGACGGTGAATTCATATGCCGCTAGATCTTGGCGGTGACAGGACCGCTTCCGCCTACAATCACGGCCGTGACAGGACCGCTTGCGCCTACAATCACGTCCGCGAAAGGACCGCGTCAGCCTACAATCACATCCGTGACAGGACCGCTTTCGCCTATAGTCACGTTAACGAGGGGTCCAATCGAACACTAGACCTAATGTATACATTCCAATATGCAAGCATATCGGCCCCTGTTCAGTTTCCTTAGTCGTTCAATTCACATACATTTATTCAATCACACAATTCATGCCATGCTCAATACATTCTATTCATGCAAGTCCATTGGTCAATATGAATCCTATCATTTCATGCAATTTATTCATGTCCTACTCAAGTCATACGAATGGTTCGAAAACTGATATCTCGCAAACTTATCTATATTCCGACCCGTATTTTGTACCAAAACCTGTGTTTAGAACTGTCAAATCGTGTTTATTTCATTGAATATCTATAGAATGTGCTACTGCTGTGCATTTGTTCTTACTTTGCAGAAAACAGGCGAAACCGAGGAAGAATATGGAATTTGAAGGTTTATATACGGTCCGTGTACCTTCTTATGCGGACCGTACAACCCTCTGCCCGACCACAGACACGACCAGGACACCAATCTCAGCACCTGAAATTAAAACAGTCATAGATTTTGACTCGTAACTCCGTTTTAAGTGTATAACCACTTTTCGGAAAGCTTGCGAGAAGATCTACAATCTGAGCTAGAGACACAGGTACACGGTCCGTGTAGAATTTCACACGGGCCGTGTCAAGCATTTCCAACCGCTGACTCGACCGCAGGAAGAACACAGGCACACGGTCCGTGTAGAATTCCACACGGGCCGTGTCAAGCATTTCCGGAAACAGATTTAGAATTTGGAAACAAGGCTAATTGATGGAAGGTCGGCCAGAAAAGCATATAAGCGGGATTTCTTGCACCAGAGGGGTATTCTGGAGCAGAGAGGCAATTCCTAGGGTTAGGAGAAGACGGCTAAGCAAGGAGGCGAAGAAGAGAGGAGGAAAACGAGAGTTTTGCGACGAATCTTCATTGTTCTTCGAGTTTTTCTATGAACTCCTTTATCTTTATTTGTTTTATTTGCTTTTTAATCATGTTAGAGTAGATTTCTTAGTTTCTAGGGTTGTGATGTAATCGAATGTTTTGTTTTGCATGTTAGTTATTGGATTCTTTTGTTGAAATTTGTGTTTGCTTGATTGTGTTTGATTTTAATTGCTTAGTCTAAGTTGTTTGATTTTTATTGGTTTACCACTAGATGAATGCGCACATCTAGAAGGTACTTTGGCCCTTATAATCTCTCAACCAAACTAAGTACATGAGGTAGGATTAGTGATCCGGAAGGTGAAACCAAGTAGTAGCCGACAGGTGAACATTTCCTCATATCGACGGAATGAGGTTACCTTTAGTATACCAAACAAGCAACTAGGTAATTCAGACCAACATACGACAGTTGAGGTCTAGAACCCGACGAGGGCACATATTGCAATTCCATACCAAGTTAATAAGCCAACAGACGACAGTTGAGGTTTAGAGACATTAGGTCTGGTCAGTAGAACCCTACACAAAGGAACAACACAAAGAAACAATAACTGCTGTATTCACTCGAGGGCCACACGGACCGTGTACGACAGTACCCGGCCCGTGTACACTGGACACGGCCCGTGTAGGACACTACACGGACCGGGTACCTCGAGGCAGAACTGAGATGAAGTCATAACCCTGGAAACACTTTTTACTTTTGATTTAAACCAAGTTGATTTACTTTCTTAATTATTGTCATTGAATTGTTAGGAACTATAAAAACCCAAAACCAACCTTTTCCAACTTCTAGTCTTTATTTAATTTAGGTAGAAATCTAGTTAAGACTTGAACCGTCCCTGTGATCGATACCCGAATTTATACTACTCGATAGGATTGTATACTTGCAGTCTGAACCGAAAAGTGTATTGAAGGTTAAAAAGTGCAGTTTACTGTACTGAAACTTTGTACTATACCTTTTTGGTGTAACAAGTTTTTGGCGCCGTTGCCGGGGACGGCATCATTTATTTTCTGGATTTTTGCTTATTTTATTTAATCTAGATTTTAACTTGTATAGTTTTCTTTTATTTTTCTCTCTCCTTGAGAAAAGCTGGCATTCGTACCTCCACCCAAGGGTGACTACAGACTGAGGAGCAAAGGACCACTCTCTGATACTCCTCCAGAGGCCACTGTTCCTGAACAACCACCTTTCGGCACGGACCGTACAGCCGATACACGGTCCGTGCAATCAGCTCCTGCACGAACACCACCTTACACGGACCGCGCAGAAGAGACACGGTCCGTACACTCTGAACACCCGAGCCAAAAAGGGACTTCAAGCAGGGCAACAATGAGCAACAACGGGCAAGACAGGGAAGAGGACATGACTGATGACCTCTCTGATGATGACATGGCCGACTTCGTACCAAGAACCTTGCGCGAATTCAATGTGCCACGCGCTGGAGACGTGAGGGGGGCTATCAGACTGCCACGAATTGTGGGACAACAACCGAACTTCAATCCGGGAGTTGTCAACATAGTCCAGCAGAACACCTTCCATGGCTTGGATCATGAGGATCCACATGCCCATCTCCAAACTTTCCTTGAATGTTGCACAACCATCAAAACCAATGGCTTAACAACTGATTATACCAGACTTACATTGTTTCCTTTTACTCTTACGGACAAGGCCAAGAAATGGTTAGGGTCATTACCAAGGGATTCCGTTACCAATTGGAGGGAACTGTCTAAATTGTTTCTAACTAGATTTTTCCCTCATAAAAGAACTGCCAAGGTAAGAACCCAACTGACTAGTTTTAGGCAAAGGTCTGATGAACCCCTGAACGAGGCCTGGGAAAGGTTTAGGGAGTTACAATATTCTTGTCCACACCATGGTATTCCTGACTGGTTGTTGATCCAAACTTTTTATGATGGTTTAACTGAAAGCACTCGTACATCTGTTGATGCTGTTGCAGGTGGAGCATTAATGTCAAGGGAACCTCTTGAAGCCATGGACCTGATCGACAACATGGCTCAGAACCAACAGTGGTCCGGCCGCGACAATTCCAGACCTGGAGGAGGCGGCCGATTCGAAGTCGATCAGATCACTGCTCTAACCGCCAAGCTTGATGCTATGCAGAAAGCTTTCGACAAGATGAGTGTGAAGGCTGTTGGCCAACATCTACCACAACCATGTGTCATGTGTGGAGACAAGTGGCATTCTTATGAACAGTGTCCATTGGCCCAAAGAGATGAAGAACCTGAGCAGATAAACTACCTCAACAATGAATCATCTCATTTCCCAAGACCACAATTTAACAATCCCTCAAGCAACAACAACAACCGAGGCTTCTACCACAATGTTTCTTTTCCTGACTCGAACAACCAATCATTTCAATCCGGTCCTCCCAAGCCATATATCGCTCCCGCTGTGAATGACTTCATGCATGAGCAAGGGAAGATGAACCAGATGATATTTGAGCAAATGCAAACAATGAATGCTCAAATGACTACTCAACTGACTGCTCATAACAAGTTGATAGAGCAAATAAGTCACCGAGTCAACGCAAGTCTTACACCACCTGGAAGGCTACCCAGCCAATCAGAGGTCAATCCCAGAGGAGAGATAAAATCTATAACCTTGCGAAGTGGGACCCATTTCTCAAGACCAGCCATGCCAGTCGACCAAACTGCCAACCACACGGACCGTGCACACTCCACACGGACCGTGCAACCACTTGCTGAAGAGACTGAACATCCTGCCCGTGCAGAGTCCACACAACCAGCCAAAACCACCGAGCACACGGACCTTGCAGATGGCACACGGGCCGTACAGAAGGAAGCTGAAGGTCAGAGAAAGAAGGGGGCCGAGAAACCCCCACCTTACCAGCCACCTGTTCCCTTCCCCCAGAGGCTAGCCGAGTCCAGACTCAACGAGCAATTTGCCAAGTTCATTCAAGTGCTCAAGCAGCTGCACATCACGATCCCCTTCACTGATGCCTTGACCCAAGTGCCAACCTATGCCAAGTTTCTCAAGGACATTCTCACCAACAAGCGAAGCTTGGGGGGACATGAAAAGGTAAAACTCACAGAGCAGTGCAGCGCAATCTTGAGTAGCAAACTCCCGCCCAAACTGGAGGACCCAGGTAAATTCTCCATTCCTTGCAAAATCGGGAAAGCTACCATCAAGCGAGCCCTATGTGACTTAGGGGCCAGCGTGAGTCTCATGCCACGCACCATCTTTGAGCGCATGGGAGTAGGCGAGCTCAAACCCACGCACATAACTCTGCAGCTTGCTGATTCCTCTGTCAGGCTACCACTTGGCATAGTAGAAGATGTACCGGTTCTGGTCGGCAAGTTTTATGTTCCAGTTGATTTCGTGGTGATGGAGATGGAGGAGGACAAGGAAATCCCCATCATTCTGGGAAGGCCATTTTTAAAGACCGCTCGAACACTCATTGATGTGGAAAATGGGACTCTGACTCTGCGGATTGGAGATGAGAGTGTGAAGTTTAATCTCAACCGATCTATGAAGTACCCAGATAAACCAGAAACATGCTGCGCGATCGATGTGGTTGATCAATTGGCCAAAGAACAATCTCGTGAGCAATACGGTAGCTCATTTAAAAATTATCCTGATTATTTGGCTGATTTGCAGGTAAAGAGAGCTACCAAAGAGAAGATGTGTGCAATAGAAGCAAAGTCTGCCAATCTGGAGGAACTGACACACGGACCGAATGTAACTTACACGGACCGTGCAACACAGTCAGAGGAGCTAGAGGATGAGGAACCATACGGGGCGCACAAGGCTCACACGGGGGCAGAACACGGACCGTGCAGCAGCCCAGACAAAACAGCCCACTCCTGAACTTAAACCTTTTCCAGCTAACCTCAGGTATGAATTCCTAGACCCGAATAAATCTTGCCCTATGATTTTAAATGCAGGTCTCGACATGGATCGTAACCTTCGATTTTTGGAGGATTTGAAAGCTCAGCAAACTGTGATCGGGTACTTGATCGGGAAGTTGACAGGCACGAACCAAGGCACACACATGCATCAGACCTCTCCAAGGCATACGGACCGTGCAAACCAGCACACTGGCCGTGCACAAGCAGCCTGGTCTGTGCATTCTCTCCCATGGTGTTTCAAGAAGGACAGATGGTCGTGGTTCCACAAAGAACCACCCGACCCGCCCCACTCCTCGCTCCACATCTAGTAAGTTTTCATGTTTTCTTTTATTTACTCTTTCTTGTGTGAATTTAAGCATTGAGGGCAATGCTTCATTCAAGCTTGGGGGGGTTGAATAGAAGAAAATTGTATCTGCATTTAGTTCATGTTTATTTTTTGAATTTTGCATTTTTAGGTGATAAATTTGTGTGACTGCTAGGATTAGAGACTTGTTTGAAAAATTTTGGTTATGATTTGGATGACTTTGAGAAATTGGAAATAACCCCATAATTGATCAAAGAACTGCTTAGGATGGGAAGTTTTGAGAAATTGAAAAGATGAAAACTTGAATTGTACTGAAATAACATTTTGAAACTGAACTGTGCCTTTTAAATTAGGGAATTGGGGATTTAAACAATAGAAAGATTGGGATATCTATTGGTATGAAAGAATACCTTTGGATGTGTGTATTCATGATATATGCAAATGAATAAAAGAAAAAAAAATGAAACAAAGGAAAAGATGGAGAAAATAAGAGTACTGGCAATAAATCCTACGGGATGCCTTTGAGCTCGTCTCCCAAATTTATAAAAAAAAGAGTATTGGCACAATCCAACGGGATGACTTTGAGCTCGAAAACTTTCAAAAACTTTTGCATATATCAACACACGAAGTCCGCGACTTTCTAACCTAAGCTTGTTCCAAGCTTGGGGGGGCAAAAAGGAAAATCACCACAAATGAGGGCATAGTTTCAATGTAAGAATGAAAGATTGATCAATTCGGGTAACTAGTTTTTGCAAATATCAAAGCATCTCATAATTTGAAGTTTGACTAGTCAATTTGTGGGGTGAATCAAAATTAATCGAGGAAAGTCCAAGTTGTTATCCAAAATGATTCTCGAGGTTAATGATAATGGCAGTTCATGTGAGTTTTTCACAATTAGGATCTTAACTTGCATTTAGGAAAGTTTAAAAGACCAACCCGGTACCTAAGTTGGTGTTTTTGCTTGAGGACAAGCAAGACTTCAGCTTGGGGGAATTTGATATCTCGCAAACTTATCTATATTCCGACCCGTATTTTCTACGCCACATGAGAAATGCATTCAATAGCAAGGTGTACAATCTACCATATGCTCACATCATTTACAAAATCATGCGCAAAAATGTATCCACCTTGCACATGATCTTCCCTTCCTAGGCCTGGTAAATTTGATCACTGAGATGCCCAATATTGGTTGGCTTTTAACAGCATCCGCAAGCGGCCCACCCGGTCTCCGACCCGATAACTGTCTCGTAAACAGATGGATTAAAACTCCCAATGCACTTCTAAATCAATATTGGGATACAGATGATGATAATGATGATGATGATGATGCCAATGGTGATCATCCTGCTGATGACGTCTAGATTCTCCTATTTGTCTTATCTTAGCTTTTCAATATCCATCGTGCTTAGGTTTTGTCACACCCCGAGACAACCCGCCACGTATTGCTACGTAAGGCGTATGCACATCACATACATTATCAAAATCAATATAAATAAAGCCACATTTATTGCATAATCAAAAGAGTTTAACAAACGATCATGACAGACATGGCTAGTAACACACCACTGCCATGCCTGCTCAATGTATCAATTATTGAATTATGGAAATAAAACTAAACAACATGTGGCAATTATTTAATCATAAACCTTTCCGCTTGGTCTCACTCTTGTACTTGCTCGAATCCTTCATCTTCGTTACCTGGAACCCACATAAAAGTGGAACGGGTGAGAGATCGAACCTTCTCTCAGTGCGGGATTTAGTTCCAGCCCAGAGCTTATAAAACCTTTACTTTTTCTCACAAATATGAACATACATATTTAAAATGCGTATGCTTCTTCTAATGCAATGCACATCCTATCATTACCTACTACTTTCATTTACTTTCAAATTCCTTTAATCTATTTCGTTTGCCTCACTAGACGGTGAATTCATATGTCGCTAGATCTTGGCGGTGACAGGACCACTTCCGTCTACAATCACGGCCGTGACAGGACCGCTTGCGCCTACAATCACGTCCGCGAAAGGACCACGTTAGCCTACAATCACATCTGTGATAGGACCGCTTTCGCCTATAGTCACGTTAACGAGGGGTCCAATCGAACACTAGACCTAATGTATACATTCCAATATGCAAGCATATCGGCCCCTGTTCAGTTTCCTTAGTCGTTCAATTCACATACATTTATTCAATCACACAATTCATGCCATGCTCAATACATTCTATTCATGCAAGTCCATTGGTCAATATGAATCCTATCATTTCATGCAATTTATTCATGTCCTACTCAAGTCATACGAATGGTTCGAAAACAACATGCATAAATTCAACTAAAGCCATGATAATAAACAGTTGAATGACCATAGGCAAGTAAAATAGTTTTATAAAGTCTAGGAAACCCGCACCTGTGGTCGTAGGGAAGTCATTAGACGTCTTGAGATCTTCTAGAATTCCAGAGTTCGAACCTAAACAACATATATACATTGCCCCTAAGTTAGTACTTTATTTTATTTTAAATATTCTAGAGTTCTTTGATTACTGACTAAATTATTTATAATTCCTAAAGTCTATGTTACGTGTTTAAATTGTTAAAAATAAAATAACAATAAAATAAAGAATTCAAAGGTGATAGGTACTCTAATCGAGACAAATATTCATTAAAATCTCTAGCAGAGAATAAAGGCACCAGAAAAGGGATTCCAAAATAAATCAGACCATTAAATCGAAGCATTAACAAAAGAACTTAGTCACTAAATCTGGTAACCGATTTATGTAGGCAATGGATTATCAAATAAATAATGAATAAAATAAAAATAAAATAAAAAGACTTATTCAATCTAGGAGGCTTAATTCTATCAATTAAATGAATTGTTGAATAAAGAAATATATTGACTTCGGCTGAGACAAGCAACAAATGAGAATAAATGAACAATCAATGTTTAAATAGTTTTAATAAGGCTTTTTTAATATAGGAGACCTAATTTTATTAATTTAAGTGAATTGTTTTTTTAATATAGGAGACCTAATTTTATTAATTTAAGTGAATTGTTAAATAATGGATCGATATTAAATTCTGTTGAGATAATAACTGAAAAAGAAAAAGAAAAACACAATATCTTAAATGAGTGATTAATCTAGGATGAGATTTTATTAATTATGTATAAATAGAGATTTTGGACTTTTGAATAGCGTGACAGATTTAGAAATGCATCCTCACTAGTTGTCAATATATATTTAGTAATATAAAATAAGTGTATATGAGTAAAGAAAATAAGTCAACAGACAAATTAAGAAGGCATCCAAATATTTGAAAGTATGGGAAGTAAATTATTAAAGGAAGGTATTATTTGTGATTACCATCAGGTTCTAATAATAACAAAATTTCTAGCTTCATATACTTCAGTATTATAACTCGTAAGGATTAATTTAAAATAAGATAAATTAATGGAGAAAAGAAATTCATGATATCATCTATGTATATTTATAAAACTAATCATTTTTAATTGAAAAGAGAAATGAATTGCGGGAATTAATCAATAGAATCATTGTATAAGATTCAAAGTTATTGTTACTTCAACTATTGGAACATCTAAGGTTCTTTTTGGAGTTGTCATCGTAACATGACCCGTGTAGGTGTCTTGCACCGGTTATAGGTCGGATTATGAAAAGATCAAAATAAAAGAAAGAACAAGAATCAAACCAAGCCGTATAGATGTTATACATCGTTTATGCCTTGGATTTATTATTTTATTTTTGTGGAGAAGAAATAAAGAAAACAAAATAGAACAAAAGAAAGATGAAACAAAATACTATAGAGAAGAATAAATGTCCCTTAGTTCTTTGTTTATTTGATGGATTTATTATTAATTTACTCAAGTAAGAGATAATAACTTAATTAGTTTGAAAAATAAATTGTTACCTTTTGGCCGACAGAAGAAGGTGAGTAGCTAAATGTTTTGTATATTCTTTTTTTTTTTATTTTCTTGTGAGAGGAAGTGTGTCGGCTGGGGGGGGGGGGGTTAAATAGGGGTTATTAGGTTTAGTAAATTAATTAGGGAATTGGGCTTGAAATTGTGGGCTAGGTTTTTAATTTTCACTTAGGCTTCTTAATTAATTTAATTATATTCTCCTTAACCAAATGGATTAAATTTGGTTTGGGCTTCTTAATTAATTTAACAGTGTAATTAAATTAGTCCATTACCTAAATGCCATGGCGTTACAGGTTTATTAATTGCTATTCGGTTGCTATGTTAAACAATTATGATCATTTTAATTTGCATGCTAAGTAGAACTTGAAAACTGATTTATGTTTTTATTTTTATTTTGGTATGACTATTTATGTTTGAATTATTTCTGGTATTATTTGTGATGCATGCATTATTATGTTTCTTATTCGTGATCTATACGTTCATTGCTATATTTTTTATATGCGTGTATTATTCACATATGCAGTGGTGCTATGAAATTTTCTCAATATTTTGTTGTTATTCTAACTTTCGCATATTCCAACATTGAGGTGGAGTGCTTATTTTGAGGAGGAGCACTCATCACTTGTGCTATTTTCTTCCCTTTCGTCGATTTACAAAAAGGGGGAGAAATTGCAAGACATGCAAAAACAACAATTGGGGAAAGATCAAATTAAAAAATTGGTTTATGCACTTACTTGCAATGTATGTTTTACAAATCGTCAAAAGTGGGAGATTGTTGTTGCAAGCAATACACTTATTATGCTATTTGACTAATTTGCAAAACATACAATAATTAAATTTAACAATTTCTTGGAGTTAAGATATTTCGCAGGTTCAAGATAATTGGAATTGCAATATGGATAAGTTGACCTGAAGAAATCATCAAGACGTTTATCAAGAATTTGAATTGTAAAATTATAGACTTGGTAAAATAGATTTGATGTTGAAACAGGGAACAATCGTTACCAACATTTGTACAAATGCGAGAAATACCTCAAACTTTCCAGAGAGTAATCGTTGCCAACGTTTATACAATCATTGTAAGATTATGAATGTCTTGCAGAAATTCAAATTTGGGCTGAAACCCTAATTGCATATAAAGTGTCAATCATTGTAACGATTCAATAATTGTTGGTAACGATTGTAGGCAGACTGCTCATTCCGAAACTGCCTCTATAAATAAAGCAATTAGGTTTTCTCCCAAACCAGATCTAGCCGCCCCAACTTTTCAAAAAGTGATTTTTCTGTGCTATAGTCCCTCCATTGTTGTGAGAGCTAAAACATCAAAATTCTCTCACACAACCTCAAATCTACTTCACTAATCTTGAGTTAGATTAGATTAGAGTAAGCTTTTGAGTGTTTCTCTTGAGATTATAAACCTAGAGACTTCGTTCTCTACTCTAGTTGACCTAGTAATTTCCCGTTGGTTGTAAGGCTCACCAGTTCACAAGTTGTAACATTTCCTATTGGGTAATAGAAAGGCGCACCGAGAAGCGATTGCGACGCCACGGAGACGTAGGCCATTTTGCCGAACTCCGTCAACATCCTGCATGTCAATTTTCTCTAAACTCCTCTACTTATTTTATTTGCAATTATTTTCAGTTTTAAAGAAATTTAGAGGCGCATTATGGACAACAAAGTGGTATCAGAGCAATTGAAGGTCTTTGCAACACTCCTATAGTGTGTCCTTATGGCAAATGTAGTGGTTAGTTGCAACTCTAATAAACTATCCAATTGAAGGTGTTTGCTGCACTGTAGTAGTGTCTCCAGATGGCAATAGATGGAGGTAGTTGCAGCCCTAATACGACACTCCAATTGAAGGTCTCTGCAGCACACTAGTAGTGTCTCTAGATGACTAGAGAAGAGGGTAGTTGCAACCCTAATATGACACTCCAATTAAAAGGTCTTGGCAGCAGTCAAGTAGTGTCTCCAAATGACAAGGAAATAGGGTAATTGCAACCCTAATACAACACTCCAAGTGAAGGTTTTTGTTGCACTCTAGTAGTGTCTCCATATGGCAACAGAAGAGGGTAGTTGCAACACCAATACAACACTCCAATCGAATGTTTTTGCAGCACTCTTGTAATGTCTCCATATGACATGAGAAGAGGTTAGTTGCAACCTAATAAAACACTCCTATTGAAGGTCTTTGCAACACTCTTGTAGTGTCTCCATATGGCAAATGTAGTGGTTAGTTGCAACTCTAATAAAACTATCCAATTGAAGGTTTTTGCTGCATTCTAGTAGTGTCTCCAGATGGCAACAGATGGGGGTAGTTGCAACCTTAATACGACACTCCAATTGAAGGTCTCTACAGCACACTAGTAGTGTCTCCAGATGGTAAGAGAAGAGGTAGTTGCAACCTTAATAAGACACTCCAATTGAAATGTCTTTGCAGCACTCAAATAGTGTCTCCAAATGGCAAGGGAATATGGTAATTACAACCCTAATACAACACTTCAATTGAAAGATTATGCTGGACTCTAGTAGTTGATCACTCAAAAGAGAGTGATGTTTCTTTTAAAATTTATAAACTTGGAAATGCTATCGGTTTGGATTGCAAGCGCACAAATCTCATCAAGTAGTATAATCGAGGTCGATCCACAGGAAATATTGGTCTACAGTCTTGAGCGATCAAATCACAATCTTTCGAAATGCTAGACAATCTCTGAAAATTGAGAGTTTGAAATTGTGATCAATGTAAATTTGACAACAATTAAAAGTAATTAAAAAAAAGATAGAGATGAGAATTTCTAGGGTTTCGGCACACCATTGCTACTCAATCCACTTTGATATTCTACTTCTGTCGGGCCTGATCTCCTGTTGTTGTTAATGGAAAACACTACATAGGACACTGTGAGTTATCTTACGCAAATGACAGATTCCTTAAATACACAAGTTACTACATAGGACACTGCGATTTATCTTACGCAAATGACAGGACTTGGTTTGCGTTTTGTTGTTCTGATTTATGGTTTCTCCGCGAAGGTTTTTTTTTTCACATAAATCTAATGGCTCCCAACGAGGCTAACTCGTCCATTATAGTTTTTCTACCAATAAAGTATTGTCACTACCCTAGGATTAAACTAGATCATCGAAATCAGGTGAAGGGAGAATAAATTGCAAAAGCATTTCAATCAACAACAAGAAATCATAATCAACAGAAAATATATATATCAAAGCATCATGAGTAACAAGGTTTACTGCCTAGCCCCTAAGAAAAGAACTTAGCCGCAGAACGGCATCATTACAACACTCCACTCTTTCTCATTTCAATCAAATCTAACCCTAGCTACCCAAATTACAAAGATGAGTTCCTCTTCTGTCCAGGGGCCTTATATAGGAGTGAGGGGATGTCTGGTGATGAGTGGAGGCCAAGAAACACGATCTGGACACGCTTGTGGTAGTTATTCCCCAAAGGGCACCTTGGTTACGAACCGTATCAGGTGATACGGTCCGTATTCACACCTTGTCGCTGAGAGGTTTAATGCGTATCACACCATCTCCTGGTCCGTATCCGGCTAGGTCCATATCAACTTGTACGGACCGTAACAGGGCCTTAGTCGAAGAGCGTCGCTTGTCCGATTGACCTGATTCTTGCTCCATTTGATGTGAAATAGTCCCAAAACCTGTTTTCTGCAATAAAACATAAAGAAGGGTGACAATAACCTTTTTCCCTAATTAAATAAACATAAGTGTGAGATAATATGCAAAACCTAAGCCAAAACCCTACGTAATTCATCACTATTTTGACTCTGATCAATAGTGTCTCCATATGGCAACATAAGAGGGTAGTTGCAACACCAATACAACACTCCAATCGAAGGTTTTTGTAGCACCCTTTTAGTGTCTCCATATGACATGACAAGAGGTTAGTTGCAACCTAATACAACACTCCAATTGAAGGTCTTTGCAACACTCTTGTAGTGTCTCTATATGGCAAAGGTAGTGGTTAGTTGCAACCCTAACAAAACTATCCAATTAAAGGACTTTGCAACACTCAAGTAATGTTCGCAAATAACATGAGAACAGGGTAGTTGCAACCGCAATACAACACTCCAATTGAATGTCTTTGTGGCTCACTTAAAGTGTCTACAGATGGCAAGAGAAAAGGGTGGTGAAACTCTAATATAACACTCCAATTAAAAGTCTTTGTAGCACTCTAGTATTGTCTCCAGAGAGCAACAAAAGGAGGTAATTGCAACTCTAATACAACACTCCAATTGAAGGTTTTTGCTGCACTCTAGAAGTGTCTCCAAATGGCAACAAAAGGAGGTAGTTGCAACCCTAATACAACACTCCAATTGAAGGTCTCTGCAGCACACTAGAATTGTCTCCAGATGCCAAGAGAAGAGGGTAGTTGCAACCCAAACATAACACTCCAATTGAAAGGTCTATGCAGCACACAAGTAGTGTCTCCAAATGGGAAGGGAATAAGGTAATTGCAACCCTAATACAACACTCCAATTGAAGGTCTCTGCAACACACTAGTAGTGTCTACAGATGGCAAGATATGAGGGTAGTTGCAACCCAAATATGACACTTCAATTTAAAGGTCTTTGCAACACTCAAGTAGTGTCTCCAAATGGGAGGGGAATAAGGTAATTGCAACCCTAATACAACACTCTAATTGAAGGTCTCTGCAACACACTAGTAGTGTCTACAGATGGCAAGATATGAGGGTAGTTGCAACCCAAATATGACACTTCAATTTAAAGGTCTTTGCAACACTCAAGTAGTGTCTCAAAATGGCAAGGGAATAGGGTAATTGCAACCCTAATACAACACTCCAATTGAAAGTTTTTGCTGCACTGTAGTAGTGTCTCCAGAAGGCAACAGAAGGGGGTAGTTGAAACCCTAAAATGACATTCCAATTGAAGGTCTCCGCAGCACACTAGTTTTGTCTCTAGATGGCAAAAGAAGAGGGTAGTTGCAACCTTAATATGACACTCCAATTGAAAGGTCTTTGCAGCACTCAAGCAGTCTCCAAATGGCAAGGGAATAGGGTAATTGCAACCCTAATACAACACTCCAATTGAAAGTTTTTGCTGCACTGTAGTAGTGTCTCCATATGGCAACAGATGGGGGTAGTTGCAGCCCTAATATGACATTCCAATTGAAGGTCTCTGCAGTACACTAGTAGTGTCTCTAGATGACCAGAGAAGATGGTAGTTGCAACCCTAATATGACACTCCAACTGAAAGGTTTTGGCAACACTCAAGTAGTGTCTCCAAATAGCAAGGGAATAGGGTAATTACAACCCCAATACAACATTTCAATTGAAGGTTATTGCTGCACTCTAGTAGTGTCTTGATATGGCAACAGAAGAGGGTAGTTGCAAAACAAATACAACACTCCAATCGAAGGTTTTTGCTGCACTCTTGTAGTGAATCCATATGGTACGACAAGAGGTTAGTTGCAACCTTAAACAACACTCTAATTGAAGGTCTTTGCAACACTCTTTTAGTGTCTCCATATGGAAAATGTAGTGGTTAGTTGCAACTCTAATAAAACTATCCAATTGAAGGTTTTTGCGGCACTCTAGTAGCGTCTACAGATGGCAACATATGGGGTAGTTGCAACCCTAATACGACACTCCAATTGAAGGTCTCTACAGCACACTAGTAGTGTCTCTAGATGGTAAGAGAAGAGGGTAGTTGCAACCTTAATATGACACTCCAATTGAAAGGTCTTTGCAACACTCAAGTAGTGTCTCCAAATGGCAAGGGAATAGGGTAATTGCAACCCTAATACAACACTCCAATTGAAGGTTTTTGCTGCACTCTAGTAGTGTCTCCATATGGCAACAGAAGAGGGTAGTTGCAACACCAATACAACACTCCAATCGAAGGTTTTTGCAGCACTCTTTTAGTGTCTCCATATGACATGACAAGAGGTTAGTTGCAACCTAATACAACACTCCAATTGAAGGTCTTTGCAACACTCTTGTAGTGTCTCCATATGGCAAATGTAGTGGTTAGTTGCAACTCTAATAAAACTATCCAATTGAAGGTTTTTGCTGCACTCTAGTAGTTTCTCCATATGGCAACAAAAGGGGGTAGTTTCAACCCAATACAATACTCCAATTGAAGGTCTCTACTGCACACTAGTAGTGTCTCCAGATAGCAAGAGAAGACGGTAGTTGCAACTCTAATATGTCGCTCCAATTAAAAGGTCTTTGCACCACTCAAGTGGTGTCTCCAAATGGCCAGAGGACAACACTCCAATTGAAGGTTTTTACTGTACTCTAGTAGAGTCTCCATATGGCAACAGAAGAGCGTAGTTGAAACACCAATACAACACTCCAATCGAAGGTTTTTGCAGCACTCTTGTAGTGTCTCCATTAGGCAAGACAAGAGGTTTGTTGCAACCTATACAACACTCCAATTGAAGGTCTTTGCAACACTCTAGTATTGTCCCCATATGACAAATGTAGTGGTTAGTTACCACCCTAATAAAACTATCCAATTGAAGGTTTTTGCTGCACTCTAGTAATGTCTACAAACGACAAGAGAAGAGGGTAGTTGCAACCGCAATAAAACACTCCAGTTGAATGTCTTTGTGGCACACTTAAAGTGTCTCCAGATGACAACAAAAGCGGGCAGTTTCAACCCTAAACCCTAATACAACACTCCATTTAAAGTCTGTGCAACACTTTAGTATTGTCTCCTGAGGGCAACAAAAGAGGGTATTTTCAACTCTAATATAACCCTCCAATTCATGGTTTTTGCAGCACTCAAGTAGTGTCTCCAAATAGCAACAGAAGGAGGTAGTTGCAACCCTAATACAACACTCCAATTAAAGGTCTCTGCAGCACAGTAGTAGTGTCTCCAGGTGACAAGAGAAGAGGTTAGTTGCAACCCTAATCAATACAATTGAAAGGACTTTGCAGCACTCAAGTAGTGTCTCGATATGGCAAGGGATGTGGGTGCTTGCAACCCTACTAAAACTCTCCAATTGATGGTCTCTGCAGCACACTAGTAGTGTCTCCATATGACAAGATAAGAGGTAGTTGTAATCCTAATGTGACACTCCAATTGAAAGGTGTTTGCAGCACTCAAGTATTGTCTCCATATGGCAAGAGAAGAGGGTAGTTGCGACACCAATACAACACTCCAAAAGAAGGTTTTTGCAGCACTCTAGTAGTGTCTCCATATGGCAAGAGAACAGGGTAGATGCAACACCAATACAACACTCCAATCGAAGATTTTTGCAGCACTCTAATATGGCAAGAGAAGAGGGTAGTTGCAACACTAATACAAAACTCCAATCGAAGGTTTTTGCAGCACTCAAGTACTGTCTCCATATGGCAAGAGAAGAGGGTAGTTGCAACACCAACACAACACTCCAATCGAAGGTTTTTGCAGCACTCTAGTAGTGTCTCCATATGGCAAGAGAAGAGGGTAGATGCAACACCAATACAACACTCCAATCTAATTTTTTTGCAGCACTCTAGTATTGTCTCCATATGACAAGGAAGTGGGTAGTTGTAACCCAAATAAAACTCTCCAATTGAAGGACTTTGCAGCACCATAAGAATGTCTGCAAATGGCAAGAAAAGAGGGTAGTTGTAACCCTAATATAACACTCCAATCGAAGGTATTTGTAGCACTCTAGTAGTGTCTCCATATTGCAAAAAAAAACAAGGTAGTTGCAACACCAATACAACACTCCAATCGAAGGTTTTTGCAGCACTCTAGTATTGCCTCCATATGGCAAGAGAAAAGAGTAGATGCAACACCAATACAACACTCCAATCGAAGATTTTTGCAGCACTCTAGTAGTGTCTGTATATGGCTAGAGAAGAGGGTAGTTACAACACATATACAACACTCCAATCGAAGGTTTTTGCAGCACTCTAGTTGTGTCTATATGGCAAGAGTAGAGGTTAGTTGCAACACCAACACAACACTCCAATCGAAAGTTTTTGCAGCACTCTAGTATTGTTTCCATATGGTAAGAGGAAAGGGTAGATGCAACACCAATACAACACTCTAATCGAAGATTGTTGCAGCACTATAGTAGTGTTTGTAAATGGCAACAGAAGAGGGTAGTTACAACACCAATACAACACTCCAATCGAAGGTTTTTGCAGCACTCTAGTTGTGTCTCTGTATAGCTAGAGAAGAGGTTAGTTACAACACCAACACAACACTCCAATCGAAGGTTTTTGCAGCACTCTAGTAGTGTCTCCATATGGCAAGAGAAGAGGGTAGTTGCAACACAGATACAACACTCCAATGGAAGGTCATTGCAGTACTCTAATAGTGTCTCCATATGGCAAGAGAAGATGATAGTTGCAACACTAATACAACACTCCAATCGAAGATCTTCGCAGCAGTCTAGTAGTGTCTCCATATGGCAAGAGAAGAGAGTAGTTGCAACACCAATACAACACTCCAATCGAAGGTTTTTGCAGAACTCTCGTAGTATCTCTATATGGCCAGAGAAGAGGGTAGTTGCAACCCTAATATAACACTCCAATTGAAGATCTTTGCAGCACTCTAGCAGTGTCTCCATATAGCAAGAGAAGAGGGTAGTTGCAACACTAATAGAACACTCCAATTGATGACCTTTGCCGCACTCTAGTAGTGTTTTCATATGGCAAGAAAAAGGGTAGTTGCAACACCGATACAACACTCCAAGCGAAGGTTTTGCAGCACTCTCTATTTGTCTCCATATCGCAAAAGAAAAGGGTAGATGCAACACCAAAGCAACACTTCAATCGAAGATTTTTGCTGCATTCTAGTAGTGTCTGCAATGTCTAGAGAAGATGGTAGTTGCAAGACCAAGACAACACTCCAATCGAAGGTTTTTGCAGCACTCTAGTAGTGTCTCGATATGGCTAGAGAAGAGGGTAGTTGCAACAACCACACAATACTCCCATCGAATGTTTTTGCAGCACTCTAGTATTGTCTCCATATGGCAAGAGAAGAGGGTAGTTCCAACATCAATACAACACTCCAATCGAAGGTTTTTTGTAGCACTCTAGTTGTGTCTCTATATGGCTAGAGAAGAGGTTAGTTACAGCACCAATACAACACTCCAATCGAAGGTTTTTACAGCACTCTAGTTGTGTCTTTATGACTAGAGAAGAGGGTAGTTGCAACACCAAGACAACACTCCAATCGAAGGTTTTTGCAGCACTCTAGTAGTGTCTCTCTATATGGTAGAAGAGGGTAGTTGCAACACCAACACAACACTACAATCGAAGGTTTTTGCAGCACTCTAGTAGTGTCTCCATATGACAAGAAAAGAGGGTAGTTCCAACACCCAAAAAACACTCCAATCGAAGGTATTTTGCAGCACTCTAGTTGTGGCTCTGTATGGCTAGAGAAGAGGTTAGTTGCCACAACAACACAACAATCCAATTGAAGGTTTTTGCAGCACTCTAGTATTGTCTCCATATGGCAAGAGAAGAGAGTAGATGGAACACTAGGGCTGTAAATGAGCCGAGTTTGAGCGAGTTACCCCCAACTCGAACTCAGCTCATTAAATAAACGAGCGAGTCAACTCGAGTTGGGATGGTAATCACGAGCTGTAGAGCCAACTCGAACTCAGCTCATTATTAACTCGAGTTGGCTCACAACTCGTTTATAACTCATTTAACCAGCTCGTGGGACGGGAGTAGGACTTAGGTTCGGGACTTCGGGTAATCGGGTCTGAGGGATTTGGGTTTTGTTACAGGGTCTGGATTTCTGGGATTTATTGTGATCAATACTGTGTAACTCGAGTTATAAATGAGCGAGTTGGGGTGAGCTCAAACTCAGCTCATTTATTAAACGAGTCAGCCAACTCGAGTTGGAGCGA